>JAWNOC010000048.1:1200000-1613956 GCA_035046325.1 Drosophila niveifrons
GTTGTCTGCAGCAGCACGTCCGAAGATGTGCCCAGCACTGTGGGCACCGAGTACTTGTTCATGAAGGGCCAGCGCACTGTCTGTATATTGATGTGGCTATCCGTCCGGATTAACAGTTGCAAGCGATCAAGAACTAGAAAATGAAGAAGAGTATTGAGTATTTAATTAAATATTAATGCTTGCGCATTAATAATTAATTAAAAACAAAGTATCTATATCTGGAGACACTTTTACCCACAATCTTTTTATATTCTTATTCAAAACTGAGTTTTAACAATGAAGCTATTAGATCGCTATTCAAATTTTTTTATTTTATAACTTTCGTGCTTTTCTAATGTATTTCACAACCTAATTTGTTCAAATTGCAATATATAGAATAATACGAATGTTTTTACAACTTTTGTAATGTCCAGCTAATACTACGTTTGAGATATACAAAAATTATAAAAGAAATACCTCTACCTAATTATCAAAAAAAAAAACAAAAATGTCGTATTATTCTTAAAATATACCTTATTAATATACCAAAAGCAAAATTAAAATATAGACAGTATACATTACATTACATTTAAAATATTTCATAGAGTACAAAATATATCAACCAAAGCAACTAAAACTCCAGCACCGCAGCCATATGATATTATTTGTTGAATATTTTTTAAAATTTGTACCTGCTTTCAACCTAATTTTTAGGAACAACAAAGACTGTGGTTATTATTACATTGCACAAAAAAACGTGACTTTAAAATTACTCTTGCTCGATTCTCATTTTTCATTTAAGGGGACGAAAGTGGGCGTGTTGAGCAACCAATCACGTCTTCGTCGCAATGACTTAAATTTCTATAATTGCACTCACTGTTGTCATATGTCAGTTGCTGAAACATGCGCTGGTTCAAGTAATAGGAGAGCACGGTCTTGCCTTCCATCTGCAGAATAAACTCAATGTGAAGGTTCTTTGATGTGACTATAGGAGCTTTAAGCATGGCCAACAAGGTTTTGATACTTTTAAAGGTGAACGGATCACTGTTATTTAATTTGGGTTGCACAGTCTGCCAGATGGCGTCGGGCAAGCCTCTCGCCTTTATGTATAGCTAAAGAGGGAAGAGTAACATTAAAATGTGTTTGTCATAACGAACATGAAAAAGTAATAGTAGTAATAGTAAAGCTTTCGCACCGCCAGTTGACCAGTGAATTTACCGAGCGCCTCAGTATCAAACTTGAAATAAGCCACTACAGGCATATCAGACTTCGGATCGCCGACCAAGAAGGTTTGCAGCATGGCCCCAATTCCGAATTTGGAGTCTCGATAATCGAATATATAGTTGCCCGTAACCCAATAGCGTGGCTCCGGTTTCTGCGGCAAGTGGCGATGCATATAGGAAAGTAGACGACGACTGCAAGAGATCAAGCCAGAGATGAGCAGGACTGGAATTAATTAATTTCAGTGTCAACCTACAGATGCTGATAGCAGGGATATGTTGTCTCCGAAATGCTAGTCACAGTGGTGCGATAGTAGTTTATAAGATGGGGATCCGTCTCGCTCTGTATGATGCGGTGTATGCTAATCAGCCGGGCTGCCGTTGGATTCGATATGAGCAGCAAAGTGACGGCTGCAACACGTAGCTCCAAGCTAGCGTTACGTGACTCGAAGATGGGCCAGTAGATTTCATAAATGCGTTCAGCTCGCTTATCCGCCAAGGCGAGCGTTGTCCAGGCAGCCATGAACCTGAGATCCTCATTACTATCATCTAATACAATTGGCTCAAGGTAGCTGGCAACATTGCCCAGTTGCAAGTTGCTAAGCCCCTGCAAGAATAGCATCTTCTGCTCATAGTCGCGGTCGTCTACAATTAATAACATGGATAAGAAACTAAAATAAAATGTTAGATCCGAGATCTTACTTAAATACATATTGAAGTACTTTTGAACATATTCCTCAAACTGATCCTTGTCAATGCCACGTGCCACATACACGTTGTAGACGAGTGTTGAAAAGCTCAAGATTGCCGCTTGCCTCACATCAGGGCGATCCGGTCCTATGGTCAGAAAGTCCTCGCACTCCTTTACCAACTCGGCGGACAATTCGAAAATGTGAAAGGGCATGGGGATAAGCAGTTGAACGGCTATGGGTGACTTGATTGCTTTCTCCACGACCAAATGACGCGTGAGAAATACCGAAGCTTTTGTGCCAATGCGTGGAATGATCTCGTGGAAAATATTTCGAATGGTTTCCTGTCGATACGAAGTGCCAATATCCACTTCAGTGTACAGTTTCTTTAGCGATTCAAAGTCCATTTCGCTTAGCAGCTTGATCACATCGGACAGTGTCGAGTCGTAGGGTTCACTGAATTTAAAGTCTGTGCTTTCGAGAGCCTCGGCCAAATTGTCTAAGAGTCCCCCAGCAATAGATATGAGAGTTTCTTGTTGCTGAGGATTGCGACCGCCCGTGGGATCATTTATCTCTAATGGTTGTAGTTGCAAATTCGAAATCTCTGTTGACATCGACGTCTCAATATCAATGGGGTTATCGATGGGCGTTTCATTTTGAAAGTTTAGCAGTAACCTGAATTAAAATATTTTGAGTTATCTGATTTAACAACTACCAGTTGCCACTTACTCCGAGTTAATATACTGTGCTTCACCAGTGGATTCGAATGTATGAATTAGCGTGGTTCCCTTTGCATGGGCCATGCTCAAAAAGTATTCGGTTTCGTTATGCGGCAATATGCCATAGATGGCCTCATTGCCAATGATCACGCTCTTCTGATGATCAAATTCACAAGTGTTTGGTGGCACATTGCTACGAGTCACATGAACAGCCTCCGAGTAGGGCTGGCAAGTCATCAGCTCGGGTGTCTTTCGAATGGAAATATAGTTGGTTTTGTTGGATACAAAGTACTCGGTCTGGCATTGTCCATGTATGCCCGTCTAAAAAAAAAACGCTCTACAACAATGAAGATCATTTGGATAGTGTGGTTTCCACAGCTGAGGATAACTTACTTCATTTACTACAAAGGCACCGGTGGATTTGATCTGGAACTGCAGAGTGCTAGCAATAGCTCGCTTGAAATTCATTGACCAAATTGGATCGCCTTCTTTAAAGACCAAGTGTGATATTGTGCCCTCTTTAGTAAGAACAATCTTGAATGGTTTATATGGGGGGTACATTTCCTTGTTTTGTAGGAATTTTTCACCCGAATTGTTCAACGTCACATCATCTATAACCAGCTATGAAAACAAAACATCATTTTTTATTTACCATATATTAATTAATTCTTGCCATTCAAAGATTTATTATGTAATGGGATATATATATATATTGATGATCTTCCAGACTAATTAAATTTTTAATTTTTGTAATATATAATTAATTTAAATTTTAAGAAACTAAAAAATACAACATTAAAACTGAACAAGTAAGAAAACTACAGTCGAGTGTGCTCGACTGTGAGATACCCGCTACCCCTTTTGAATAAAAGCAAAATATTACGGTATTATTTTCAAAATATACCACAAAATACTTAAAAAACTAAAAAATATACCAGATGGTATATTTGGTATAACGATGTGATACTAACATTCAAAATATACCATAGACGGCATAATATACCAGATTATCGGCCAAAGCATTTTAGACCCCCCGTAAGTGGGCGTTTCGGCCCATACAAAAGTATTTCTTTAATAACTTCCACAATTTTTATCTGATCGCAACCCAGGAATCAAAAATACTATTGTTATTATTCTATATACCAAAATTCGCAGCTTTAGCTTTAAAATTACGCTTGTTATTCGATTTTTTTGATTTGCGGGAGCGGAAGTGGGCGTGGCAAAAATTTGAAACAAACTTGATCTGCATGCAAACATAACAAATGCTGTCGAAAAAAAATTATAGCTCTATCTCTTATAGTCTCTGAGATCCAGTGTTTCATACGGACAGACGGACAGACACACAGACGGACAGACGGACATGGCTAGATCGTCTCGGCTGTTGACGCTGATCAAGAATATATATACTTTATAGGGTCGGAGATGCCTCCTTCTACCTGTTACATACATTTCCTGCCGGCACAAAGTTATAATACCCTTCTACCCTATGGGTAGCGGGTATAAAAAGGATGGGGGTTTTTAAGCATCCATTCAGACGTATATTGAAAAACAAGAAAGCTACAGCCGAGTGTGCTCGACTGTGAGATGCCCGCTACCAATTTTGAATAAAAGCAAAACATTTTTTCAAAATATACTAAGATAACACACCGCAAAAATACCGAAAATATACTACATTGTGCGTTTGGTATATTAATATGGTACTGCAGATTGTTCGTCAGTTTCTTTGGCCCCTATTTCTTTAGTGACTTCGACAATTTTTTTGTGATCGCAACCAGATTTTCAAAGATTACGAAGGCTGTAGTCATTTTTATTGTCAATTTGTGGGGGCGGAAGTGGACGTGGCAAAAAGTTGAAACAAAATTGATCTGCGTGCAGACCTAATAAATGCTGTCGAAAAAAATTGTAGCTCTATCTCTTATAGCCTCTGATATCCAGTGTTTCATACGGACAGACGGACATGGCTAGATCGTCTCGGCTGTTGACGCTGATCAAGAATATATATACTTTATGTTGTAGGAGATGCCTCCTTCTACCTGTTACGTACATTACCCTGTGGGTAGCGGGTATAAAAACCGTAGACCATATATCCAAAAGCTCGTGATGATAGACTCTGCTGCGTTTATCATTCAACAAATTATTAGTCAGTATTTCATCGCAACAATTACGTCCAATGCATTTATACATCCCGACATACATATGTATGTACTTATGCATGTAGTATGTATAGATAGTCGTCCATACATGCATTGATGTGTATACGCGAGGGTTTATAGGCGTACGCCGTATCGTCTGTTGATAAGCTGAGTGCCGCTTTCAAATCCTCAACAGCTGCAGTCAAAACAATCTAAACCGAATACGACTCGTACACATACATATGTACATATGTGTACGAATATACGTTTATGAATGTGCCTTGTGCATGCTTTATGTAAATACATACGTACATATGAATGCCTGCATACTGGTAGCTTCATACATACTATATTATCTGTTGCGCTTTCAATAAAAGAAGTTCATAGCCGAGTTCAGTACATTGTGCACTGGGACTATGAAAGGTTAAATTGTTTTTAATTCATCTGCGAATTCTTTGCAGAGCCACCGCATAAAACTCATGCTAGGGGTCTTTGAAGTCGCAGCACTTCTCAGAATCAAGTGGACTCCATGATAGTCCCGCTTTTGGAATTAAATTGTGTAAATTGGTCTTGAAATGTCAATTAATTTATTTCAGCTTCCCAATGATTTTCAATTGATAACATATGTACATGCATGCAAACGCTACAGTCGGGTGTGCTCGACTGCTAGATACCCGCTACCCATTTTAAATACAAGCAAAATATTTAAGTATTTTTTAAGATACACCAATATAATTTAACACAAAAATACCGAAAATATACTAAATTATACATTTGATATATTGATATGGAACTACACTCAATATATACCATAGAGTGCATAATATACGAGATTGTCAGCCAAGGCAGTTAAGACCCCTAATTAGTGGACGTTTTTGCTTCGACAATTTATCTGATCGCATCCAAATTTTTAGAGGCTATGAAGGCTGTAGTCGTTATTGTATAAACAAAAATTAACAACTCTAACTTTAAAATTACACTTGTTATTCGATTTTTTCAATTTGCGGGGTCGGAAGTGGTAAAAATATAAACATAATAAATGCTGTCGAAAAAAATTATAGCTCTATCTCTTATAGGCTCTAAAATCCATTGCCGGCACAAAGTTATAATACCCTTCTACCCCATGGGTAGCGGGTATAAAAATATGCTTTCATGTATAGATATGTATGTACATGCACATGTGTACATTCGCGAATTATGTATGTATATGGTCAAAGTATTCTGTTGTGGTTGAATATTTCTAGGCTTTTCGAAATATACGGACAGCCAGAGAAAATTAGTTTGTTTAATCTCAAAAACTTCAATTCCAAATTTTGAAGCTACATATATTTATGAAAATTTAATTGAAAATTAACATGAATTTCGACTTTTCCAATAAAAATATTGAGTTCGACTTGCATTTATTATAAATATTAACATAAAAATATAATTTAATGATTAAATAACAGTAAAACTACATTCACTTATTAAAGTAGTTGTGTATTTCTGCAAATGCTCTTATCTCTTTGGACTTACCGCAGCGGCCATGATGAGTTCGCTTGGACGTTGAAGTGTTAGTTTTCCACGAACAATCCAACCAGTTGTTGGAGGCGATGGACGCCCCTCATCCTGGGGCTTGGAGCCGACCAATACATTGCCTACATATTCGTAGAGCATTTGCTTATTGGTTCCCAATATGTTGAATGAATGAACGGCATTAAAAGATAAAAAGATAGCTGGAATTTAAAAATGATGTTCATCACTTTTGTATCAATAGAACGAGAATAAATGAAACATTATGGTGTTCATTACAGCATTCAGTCAATCAGACAACCATGCCAGGGGCACAACATTCAATACACTTATTTAACTGCATTTATGTCTATAAGTAATCGATATTCATGTACATAAATGTAAGCAAGAGTGCATGTCAACTTTTTCATATATTATCAGATTTTTAATGTAGACATCTAAAAGTGGACAACGTTTTAATCATTATGTTTTTGGTGTTATTATTTCATTTAATAATATTCAATGAGACATTACGTCATGCTCCTGAATAAATTCTTGATATGGTTCTTTGGGTTTATCAATTAGGTTATTTTTTACTTCTACGTACACACAAACACAGAACACTTTAGTCGCGGCATAATTTTCTGAACAAATAACCGCGTTTAAGGCGAATCTGCGACGGTTTAATCAGATCTATATATACATATGTGTACAACTATATTATATGAAATTTTAAATATTAGTTATAGAAGGCGATATTCCGATATTCTGCAATCACTCCAAAATAGCCGATCACTTTTCAATTCAAGCGTCTGCGTAGATCGCGTTGCCTTCTCGAACTAAAGCTGGCTGTGGATCGAAGACGATGCTCTGGCCTTGCTGGAGGTTTTTACTGATAAGCGAAGTCTCCAACTTAAAGCGCTGTCAAGAGCGACCTGGCTCTCTTTGAACAAATGCTCTTGGAGAGACAGGCCTTTTAGCGAAGATCATGTTCATACGTATTAGGTTTACATTTTTATTATTACAATATTACAATAAAATAGACAAACTCTAGGACTCAGACAAGCTGCTCATGTACAAGTTCGACAAATCACAAGTAACAAATATTATGGAATTTAAGCTTAACAAATAAGTAGTACTATGTGTTTTATTGCCACTTATGTCTGACTTGCTCTATTCCTGAATTGGTATTCTTGCTTGGTGCTGTAGATTGATTCCTTGGTTTGAGGTTAGCATCGGTTCCTCCACCCGTACCTTGTCCTGTAGAAGTTGTAGGCGCAGATGGGTCCGTGTTCTCTGCTAAGTTTTGCTCCGAATCAAGATTTTCTAACTGCTGTTGCCACATATCAGCATATATGCCCTCATCGCGTTGCAATAGCTGTTCGTGACTGCCACGCTCTACAATATTGCCTTCCTTTAGCACTAAAATTTCATCTGCATGTATAATTGTAGACAGACGATGAGCAACAATAATTGTCGTTCGATTCGCACACACTCGAGCTAATGCAGCTTGTATGTTTCGTTCTGTATGTGTGTCTAGTGCCGAGGTAGCCTCGTCCAGTAAAACAATAATTGGAGATTTAAGAAGAGTTCTTGCGATTGCCACACGTTGTTTCTCACCGCCACTTAAGCGTAACCCTCTTTCACCGACTTTGGTTTCGTAGCTTTCGGGAAATCCCAAGATTCTTTCGTGGATATCAGCTGAGCGCGCTGCCTCATAAACTGCATCTGCAGATGATCCTATTTTCGCATACTCAATATTATAGAAAATTGTATTGTTAAAGAGTACCGTGTCTTGAGGCACAACACCTAAAAAATGAACAGAATGGAAATTTTTTTGAAGCATAACAAATGTTACATTTCTTACCGATTGCTTTACGTAAACTTTGCTGTTGCACCAGTTTGATGTTCTGACCATCGATAGAAATGGCTCCCATTTGAACATCATAGAAGCGGAAGAGCAATCGCATGATTGTGCTTTTGCCAGCACCTGAGGGTCCAACAATTGCCACAGTTTTACCAGCTGGTACTGTAAAGCTTACATTGCGTAATACCAACTTCTCTGGCGAATAGCCAAATGTTACATTATTGAACTCGATGCCACCGCCAGCCGTAAGCAATGGAGCACTGCCTGGCGCATCCACAATTTCTTCTTCCTCACGTAGCAACTCAAACATATTTTCCATGTCCACAAAATTCTTTTGAATTGCACGATAATATGTACCAAACCAGTTTAATGGCATATAAAGATCCATTAGATAAGTGGAGAAGAGCACAAAGTCACCCACGGTCAGTGTCTGATGATGTACGACTAAATAGACGCAGAGCAAAGATCCCGCCAACAAGCCCAGGCAGAGTATTATATTTTGTGCGGTGTTGAGCATATTAAGCGTCAGCATTGAAAGAAACTCTTCTTTTTGGTATTTGAGTATGGCATCTCTATAACAATCGACTTCATAGGTCTCGGCTCCATAGTATTTAACCGTTTCAAAGTTTAGCAGCGAATCCACGCTTCGAGCACGCTGCTCATTATCAGCCAGATTCATGCGCCTCTGGTATTTAGTACGCCACTCCGTTATAGCAATGGTGGAAGCTATGATAAATCAAGAAAAGTATATAAAATTGGCGTACTCATGATGTTATTGGACTTACCTATATATAGAAACATGGTGAGGAATACAATTAGGCCAAACCACCAGTTGAAAGCGTAGATGAAGAATACCACAGCTACAATCAGATCGAGAATGGTTGGCGTGATCGAGAAAACAATATAGTTCAGTAGATTATTGATGGAATCTGTGCCACGATCCATTATACGCAGCACTTCGCCCGTTTTCCTTTGTAGATGCCAACGTAACGATAGCTGATGCAAATGCCGGAACAAATCAATTTCGATCTCTCGCGTCGTGTACTGTTGGACCCGAATCCACAAAAAAGTTCGCAGATTGTTAAACAGACCCATTCCGCCAGTTCCACCGCCTTGCAAAAACGATAAAGTCACATAAATAAGCACAAAGTCCCAACGAAATGAGATTGGCTCAATGGTCAGACTGTCGACTTAAGGGCAAGAGAAAGAGAAAAAAACATTAGTTAACATAGCCGACTTTTGATAACTGAGACAACATGACCTACCCAAAAGTTTGCGATAAATGGGTAAAAACAGTTTAATCACACGACCCGCTATGAGCAATCCAACGCAGACAATAACAGAAATTTGAAGCATTGTATCCTTTTTAGGCCATAAATATGGAAAGAGCGTGCGAAGTTTACGCAAGCCATTTCTAAAGGCCGATCCGGATGGAACATCTCTTGACGGTGCATTATCCAAACGCTGATGAGGATTATATGGAGCCATAATACCTGGAGCCTTAAGACCAAGTACAAAAATAAGTAACGCAGAAAGAGATCGTGTAACAAACATTCCCATTTCGATTTCATCTTTGTTGCTGTGAGAGATAAAGTTATTTAAATAATTTTTAAAGGTTAAATACTATGAAAAATTAAATTTAGTTATCACAAAAAAATCAATATTATTATAAAATTAAAATAAAATATAAAATCCCTAGATTATCGTTTATGGTTTAAAAAACATACTTCCTTAAATGAAACCACCAGTCCTCATGGCCTAAGTTAACGATTGCCAGTGCTTCATTGATCAAAGCCAAAGTCCAAAAGAGCAACAAAATCAGACCATGCCCCCGAGTTGGAAGAGAAGGCAATTGGTAGTGTCGTTCCTTGACTATCAGGCAAATTGAAAATGGATACGCGAAACATATGACACATGTGTAGAATATCTGTGAATGATATCGGAAGAAAAAATAAGCAATGTTCTCGGGATTAGTTAAATAGCACACGCACCATATAGCCATAGACTGCACTGTCTGCATAAATGCGAGCATTCAAAAAGAAACGCAATAGCGCGAGAATGGGTACAAAGAGCAGCAGAAACAGTTGTACAGCATATAGTCGAGATTTTGATATTTGAGTGGGGTCCATAGGTGTGGCATATTTGCGATACATCAAGAGTTGGATGCTGCCAAACAAAAGCAGGAAACCGCCGAAAATTGCCGGTCCCACAGTGTCCATAAAGCAATGCGAGATTCCATGCTTGGTCCAAATCTCGGAGAGCGTCACATTAGGTGGGCAGTACTGCATTGTGTATGCTCTGCTATTGATAAAATGTACAAATAAATTCTTCTATAGTATCAAATTTAGATGCTAAAAGCCATTTGCAATATCAACGAAGAAGCGTACGCAAAATGTGATATTACACTACGACAAGTATTAGATCGCGCGCATACGAACGAGTAGTATGAACATTTTTAAGATTTAACAGAAAAATTGCTACTATTATTTTAAATATGTTAAAAAAAAGTGAATTATATCTAGATAGTATTTTATAAAAAACTTTCTAGTCGTCAAAGTTCGTTCTCGTTTATTTCACAATGTTTCTTTTTTTACGAATTCGAGAAAGCTACCGAGCTTATCACATAAAAATAAATGAAATTAACATTAAAAATCTATAATTCTAAAAGTTAGTACCTATACAAATTAAAAAAAAATCTTGCAATTCATTTACACTATTGTTAATGTAATTTAGACGTATAAATTATGCAATTACTTGATTTTCAACAAAATCCCAAGATAGACTTGTTACCATATATTATTAATTGCCCTTACCTTAACTTACGCTAAGCGCAGATTTCGAATCTGCGAAAAATATTTTATTTTATTTAAAGCAATTGTGCAATGAGCAGACAGAAAGTGCTGCAGCAGTTCTATTTATTTACAAATCGAAACTAAAGGTGGAAGAAATATCGATTGCATTATCGATGTATTTGATTCGAAATCGATTGAGAAAGAAAAACCTCGATGATTTTTAAAGCCTAATTATGAATATGATTAGTCATTTTATTTAGCGTCTAGATATCAAGTAGCATATCTAACATTTGAAAATTTGAAAGCGAATTAGTATTTGCAATTGTTCTAGATATCGAATATATCGAACCCTGGTATGCAGTTAATCTCTGAATTTTTCTAGTGCTGGAAAAACCCTGCTGATTTTGATAAGTACGTTCACTTGTTCTTTTATTTCAATTGTGTCGAATTGCTCAATTTGCTTATGCCCCGTTTCCTCAGTTCTTTTACGTTCGTCCAAGTCCCGTTTTTGAGTGTCCACAACCACGAACCGAAAAGTATGGACAACGGTAAACTTCTTAATATGGCCGATCTGAAATGCCAGCTGTTCAAATGTAAACATTTAAAACTTTTTTAATTATTCAAATTTTGATGAGGATTTGGTCGAAGTAAAGGAAGAATTAATGGAAGATTGGCCATCTGTACGGGCCTTTGTAAATGCAATTGCTGGCGGCAATGTTATATTTGAAAAATACATTTACTTTTTAGCAACGGCATGGGTTTTTTTTGGGAACAGCGAGTCTTTTGGTTAAGATAGTTTTGTGTTAAGAGGGAGGAGTTTGGCATCCTTGGAGAAGGGGCATTCCTCTCGAAAAGTGAATTGCAATATCATTATGTTCCGCAGAGTATCGGACAGTGGACAGTGAGTAGTTTAATGTGTCCAAATCTGTAGAGTTCTGGGATCGGATTACCTTCCGCAGAACTTCCTAACACAATCCAAATTGGAGAAATGTGTTGCAGAATTTAAGGAATTTGGCTTCCCTCAATGCTTAGGCGCAATTGGTAATTATAATTATGGTTCTTATGAATTTTACTAAAAGAATTATTTACGTGGCTGTCAAATTAAAATTCATCCATCTGCCACTGATGCAATGCAGCTGACTATATATGTAAGTTACAAAGGCTGGTATTCAAACACATTGTTTGCAATGGTTGGTGCTCGATAAATATGCAATTATTGTGTGATGCTCATTTTTGCATTTTTATATTATTTCGACGAATTGGTAAAGGACTCACTATTCAAAAGCGCCTGTCATTAAAAAAAATGGTGGTGGTCAAATGGTAAACCACGACTGAAAAAAAAATCTTCAGAATCTTCCAAATTTCCATAATACATTGGATCCATATCAAATCTTAGTTGTTTTTATAAAAAAAAATTGCAAGGAGCTATCGAAAAGCAAAAAAAAGTTTGACGAAATATTGGTTTTCAATTTTGTTTTTTAATTTAACTCGTACGAAATGCCCATATCACGATGCGTGATATTCCACGAAGTTGGGAAGAGTTCGTGATTGACGACCGTCAACAGTACGAGGACGCGAACGCAACAAACGATTTCGAAATGCCATCCAGACCTCTGGCAGAGTTGGGATTTCTAGCAGTCACGAATTCGTTGAAGTCTGAAAGGTCAAAGGGCAGATTACGAGTGTTGGTGTCTTCTACGCCGTTGTCAACGATTTGGGGGCACCTAGGTCTTGTGGTGTCTACTACATTTTGAAGGAAGTCCTGATCCTCTTGTTCCGTCCACTTGTTACCAATTCTTTTAACTTGTTTGTAGTTTTTCAGATTTTTAATTTTTGCCCAAATGTTTTTAGCTGAGGAAAATTCGTTTACAAATTCTTGGAAGCTGACTTTCTGCGATTTTTAACTAAATTTTGAAAGTTTCTATCTGCTTCAAAGGCCTTCAACGCATCATCTCTCCTTTTTGTGCTGTAAAACTTTTTTCTACAAGCATTTATCAATCTAAACAGCCTGTCTACGTCAGAGTCCCACCATTTCTTTGGCTTGTATCTATTTTCCGAGCTAATTGTAATGGTGTGCTGCTCTGTGATTTTCTTAACGTTCTCGCTTAGTTCCTCTAGGTTGGTGAATTCACACTCAGCGAAGGCATCTGTGATTTTGTTGTATACAATTTTTTTATGTGATGTTGATGATGAAAAGGTTTTGAAGGAGATGAATATTGGGAAATGGGGACTGTTTGTAATGCGCACATCATGCGCTGACCATTTAATATTGTTTGCTCTTGAGTTGGTAAACGCCAAATCTAAAACGGAGGATTGGTTTGGGCTACGGGAAAATGTGGGGGAACCATCGTTTAGGCAAATAAAGCCCGCGTCCATGGCAGCATCTTCCACAAGACGGCGTTTGGAGTTGGAGCTTGGGCTACCCCAGGTTGTCGACTTGGCGTTTATGTCGCCCGCGACTAGAGAAGGGTTATTCAGATTGGAATTGGAATATACTTTGCAGACCAATTCCAACATCCGCAGCTGGAGTGGAGGGGGAGGAATAAATACTAAAGATATTTAGATTGTGTTTTAAATTCAGCGTTTGAATACCAACGCATTCGATTTTGGTATTGGGCTTTAGTATTTTGAAGGTGATGTTGCTTCTAATGTAAATTCCTACCCCTCCATATCCGTCTTCCCTAGGCTTGCAGTAAAATTTGTAATCGGGTATACTACAATCTCTGTTGTCCAAAACCCAGATTTCTGAAAGAATAGCTATGTCTATTTTGTTGTTTTCTAAATACATATACAGAAGTTGTTTGTTGTTATTGTAGGTCAGGCTTTGGATATTGAACTGGAGGATTTTCATGATGATGGAACGTTACCGAGAGAGAGTTGGCTTGTTATTTTATTCGCATCTATTACTGCGTTTGCTGAATTTATAAAATCCCTTAGCTCCGCGAGGAATGCTGTAAAAAGACTGGTTGTAGTGTCTTCTTTGCACTCAGTAATGAATGCGGCAATTTTGGTGCCTAACTGGCTGAGTTTCTCCTCAGCAAGGATTTGGTTCGGGCTGGCTGCTCTAATTGGATTTGCAGGATTTGAAAAGGAAAGGAGTGGCGTACTCTGGATTGAAGAAATAGAGGATCTGGGGTTGCTTCTTGGCTTGGGTAGCTGTGGGAAGTTCAACGCATCTAGCGGAGGAGGTGAAGTTTTCTGAAAAATGGAGGGGAATCTAGCTTTTGCATCCTTTCTAGAGATATTTTCGGACGCCATTATTTTTTTAATAGAGTATTCTTTTTTCCTGGCTGGACAATTTGGGTCAGTCGCTACATGCTGCTCCTTGCAGTTGACGCATGAGATGGCGACGCATGCAACCTGTTTGTCATGTGCAAGTCCGCACCTAAAGCATCTGGCCTTGCTCTTGCAGTGTTTAGCCAAGTGACCAAACCGGAAACAGCAGAAGCATTGGCAAAAGTAAATGTACGGTTCGACAGACAGTCTGGAGTACATGAGCTTAATCTGTTTGGGAATTTCTGCTCCGTTAAACCACAGTTTTACTCGTCCAGTCGGGATAAGTTGTCCGTCAATTCTCCATTTTTTGAGTATGCGTTCGACCTGATCTATTGGGATGTCGGATTTAATGTTTTCTAAAATATCGGATTCTGAAAGGTTTAGGGGTATGTTGAAAATAATGCCAGCCGTCTTTACAAGGTGGCGGGGTACCTTCGACTCGTAGTAGCCTGCGAGTAAATCGTTACAACAAGCTAAGTCATTTGCGGCCTGCGCTGATTTGCAAAAGACTTTGCACCGTCCGTAACCCATCTTCGTAATCTCCTCTATGCCCTCTATTCCTTTCGACGACAGAAAGGCCGCCAGCTCGATGGAGTTTATGGCTCCGCCATTTTCATTTAAAGTTTTTTCCAGATAAACCGCGTAAGGGCCCTTGTGGTTGTCCTGGTACATGTATCCATTTACGTTTTCCTTGGTAGCTCCGTTATCCTCGGTGTTCATTGGTGCTGCTACTTTTTCCATTTCATTTTGCTTTGTTGATTTATTGTTGTTTAAGATTGGCGTCATTGCTTTGTCCGTTATTTCTGTGCACGTGGCTTCAGAAATGGTCATACTTTTTTTATTGGTTTGCTTTGCAATACTTATTTTGTTGGATTTGTTTTCCAATTTTGAATTATTCATTTTCGAAGAAGCCGAATTTATTGAAGTGGCAGTTATTCGCCTGGTGACGATTCTCCCACTTGCGTTGGTCGTGCTGGCCATGATCGTGCCTACGAATTCTCCTATTCCCCTTGTGCCTGTAGGCTAGAGAAAACAGTGGGAAAGTAGAGGAAAAACCGCTAAGATGATCGAAAAAAGGCTGAAAAGGGAGCGAAAGAAAAAGCGTCCGCGCAGTATGAAAGCTAAACGGAGACTGTAGATCGTCTATAGTCCTGTACGTAGAGCTCCTCCACCTAGGATTGAATTTGCCAACAAGCAATGCTCATTAAATTTTATTTGTATAAAACATTAAAGGCTGCGGCCAAAAACTTCTCACGTTTATAAACGTGTGTGTTTTTTTGGGCACGAACAACATTTCCATGTGAATGCCACTTCACGATAATACTGGCTTAAAAAATGTTTGCTCATCTAAAATATAAAAAAATTGCTTTAAAATTCATTTTTTCTATTTCTACCTTTATAACTTGGCGCACTTAAAAGTCAGCTGTTTGTTGAGGGATGAGCTTTTTCTCATTATCACATCGATAAAATATTGCGTGATTACTTAAAGAGTGTGCTCGATATTTCTACGTTCGCTTATCGATACTTTCATGTAGCTCACGAATGTAAAAAAACCGAGTTTTTTTCTTATAGCCTATTTCCACTGCACTCAGTTTTTCTACGTTTTTCAAAGTCCCGTTTTGTGGTTTCCATTCCGAAAAATATGGGCAACGGTAAATTTCTTAATATGGCCGCTCTGAAATGTCAGCTGTTTAAATGTAAACTCGAGTTGGCGAACAATTCAAAAAACAGCACGCGCATTTTAAAATGGGAGATTTTCTTAAATTGCAACATTTTGATGAGGATTTTGACGAAGTGGAAGAAAAATTAATGGAGTATAGAGTATAGGCCATTGCCAATAGTAAGGAAATTGCCATCAGTTTATGCCTATGTACATAAGTAGAATTGCAGACATCAATGTAATATTTAAATAAATACAATTACTTTTTAGCAACGGCATGGGTGTTTCTGGGAGCGCAATATTCCTGGAAACAGCAAATCTTTTTTGGAAGATAATTTTGTAATTAATAGGGCATCCTTGTGGAGCGCTTTTGTGGATGGCCAAAAAAGGCACTACATTTCTCCTCCCATAACTCGAACAGCATAGCCTCGTGATGCCACTCCACGATATTGATGGCTTGCGAGTCTTTTGGAGTCTTTTTGCTTTACTAAGCAAAATAAAATTTTTATTTTTCTATTTTTATACCTTGGCGCACTTTAATGTCAGCTGTTGTTTAGTGGTGAGCTCTTTTTCGTTCTCACATCGATACAAATATCGATGAATATATTTTTATGGGTTTTTACATGGGGCGAACGTAACATTCGACCTGAACGGAAAAGAAAACCGAAAAAAACCGAGGTTTTGGGTGCAGTGGAAATAGGCTATTAAACGTTTTCTACATTGGGCAACATTCGAACTGAACGGCAAAGAACTAAGTTTTGTGGTGTTTTTGTTTACAAGTCACTACTCACTACTATCTCACCACTCACTGTTGACTTCTTTAGTTTATGCCAGTTGCCGTTGATTTACCAAATAATAAATCAATAATAATTTAAAATAGCACATAATATTTTTGGGTGGAAACTTTTAACTAAAAATGTGTAGAATGAAAAAATTAAAAAAAGTCCTGTCAAAGAAAGAATGTAATAGTTTTCAAGCAAGTAAAACCCCCAAAGTGAGCAATGAGCGAAGTGAAGAGTAAGCAGTTAGTAATGAACAACTGAGCAACAAAATATACTTGGCGTGAACATGTTCTCTTCCGCAGCGAGCAGCTCACTCTAGTTTACTTACGCAATTCAACAAGTATTTCCTCCAACATTAATATGTGAAAATTAAATCAATGGAGTATTTAAAATAATAAGTTAATTTGCGTATTATGTTGTTCCGAGCAAAACATAATACAGAAACTTAATAGAAATGAATTCTATTGTTTTGAATTAAATGTTTTCTGGTGTTAATCCTATTTATAATTTATCAACTTATAATTTAACTTTAAAAAGTACTAAGTGTAGCAATCGGTAATTATGAAATATTTCTAGATTCTGAATTGACATATACAAACATTTTAAAATAATCATGTATATGTATATTTGAGCAACATAGAAATTTTTATACATAAATATTTATTTTTCAAATTTTCTAAGCCGTTTATTTTTTAGTTTTTAATACTTTACATGTCAAATAAAAACCTTAATTTTTGTCTTAAAATTAAACTATAAAAAATTAAAATTACACATAAAATGAGTTTCGGAGTTAGTGAATGAATTTTCTAAGTGCCAGGAACGAATCTATTGGAGTCAAAACTTTTTAGACAATTATTTATATTAAATATTCACATTACTTAATTGAGGCGTCTTAATGATACATAAGTTAGTTCGGGTGCTTTATGGTATACACACGCTACAATATTAATAAATTTACATTTTCGAATTTAATTATTTCTCAGTTCCAAGTCAAATTTTTTCTAAGTCACGAGCTGAGTCCTCTTAACATAGAGGAATATATGTTATGTAGTATGTACCAGACTATGGACTCTATGTACTACATTCCACTAGGTCGTCCTATTATTTATGTACATACATAGGAATTTTTGTTTAGTTATGTACTAAGTTGTTCAACTTGGATTTAAATTATTATCACAAACAAGTATATTTAATATGCATAATTACGAGTGGGTACCAGAAGAAGGTCTCTTGGACCGCAAATCTTAAGTTTGCCTAGATTGGGCAATGGGTCTTCATTTTTCAGCTATGAATTGATTTTGGCCAATAGTGGTTGCGTCACGGCATTGCCTCCCGTTCCAAGTGCTACTACAGGTGGACGTGAAAAATCTTCTGCTATAGACAGGTCATGTCTGTGTCCGTGTCCATTGCCATGTCCAGAACCGTGTCCATGGTTATTCGAGACGGGTGTAGTCTTTGATAGAAACTGCTTATAATTCTTGACTAGATAGCCATAAGGATTATCGCCACTCAGGCCTGGAATGTTTTGATTACTGCAACTGCTTGCACTCCGGTCCAAACTGACCACTGTCGCAGCTGTTGGCAGTGATATAACTTTATTGCTAAGTAACGGAGTTTCATCGCAATCGGCAAACTTTATTCGCTGTCCACTGCCCGTGCTGCCAGTTTCTGTGGCGGAAGTATCGCTGCGACTTGTCCTCAGCAGTGTTGAGATCGTGGGCGATGGCTTTAAGCGATTCTTTGTTTGCGGTGTCGGTTGCAGAATGCCACTCAGATTGGAACTCGAGGTGGATTGTGCATGGTGACCATGGGTCATATGACTTTGAGTGTGGCTTTTCAGCGTTCCACTCAGTGGTAGGCGGAAGTGTGCTAGTTCCCAGCTATCGCTAGTAGTTGCGGTAGGCACACCATTTCCCCTTGGACTTTCATTGCTACTATTTCCATGTCCTTCTGCTTCCACGCTGCGTAACGAGCGACTGCTGTAGATGTCACATGGATGTTGACTTTGCCCAGCATCTAAGTAGTAATTATTATCCTCAGTCTTCTGGTGCGCATTATGGTCGAAGCAGTTGCCATTTAGTTTCGGAGAACTGGAGCTAATCTTGCGCTTCACCCGCAGATTGGGCGAGGTTTCCTTGTCTACGGATGGCAGCGCTAAGGCCGGAACTACTGGTGCCAAAGAGGTCACTACGCCCAGCTCTGAGTATTGTTTGTAAAAGGCGTGCGGTTGACGTTGTGGTTGTTTCAGCGATGAGCGCCTTGTTAACATCAACTTTTTGGGCGATATCAGGGAATCGGGCATCGGGCTGGGCATCTCGCCCTCGAGCCAATAGGTTAGCATTTCACCCTTGCCCTTCATGGGCACTAGGCCGCGTCGTGTGGTCACAAAACTACCGAACTCATCCAATGCCAACTTAGTTGTTTCGCTAATATGAATCTTCAGCGCTTCGCCGTTGGACTCCATGCGTGATGCAGTGTTTACAGTGTCGCCAAAGAGACAATATCGAGGCATTTTTTGGCCAACGACTCCTGCCACACAGGGGCCAGTGTGTAGACCAATCCGGAGCTTCAAGCGATCACTGGGTCTGTGATGTATCTTGAAGTTGTGAACTGCTTCGAGCAGAGCCAATGCGAGGCGAGCAATTTCTCGGGCATGATAGTTCTCATTGCGTATTGGCAAACCCGAGACGACCATGTAAGCATCACCTATTGTCTCCACCTTGTACACATCGAAGTTCTCGACAATGGAGTCGAAGCAAGTATACAGATCGTTAAGAAACTGAACGACTTGCATGGGGGTGCTCTCAGCTGAGATCGCTGTGAAGCCAACAATGTCGCTGAAGTAGATGGTGACTTGGTCAAATGTCTCGGCCACAACAGGTTGTCCGCTGATCAACTGGGCGGCGACACTCTGGGGTAGTAATTGATATAGCAGCTTTTCGCATTTTTTCTTCTCTTCGAGATAGTCTTGGGTGCGCTCCTCGACTAGTTCCTCCAGATTATTGGCATACATTTCCATGCGCTTCAGTAGATTGTCAACAATATTTCCGGTCTCATTATCCCTGCGGGCGCACATGAAAATGAAAGAAGTCAGTATAAAATATTAGAAGGCAATCGCTAATAATTTAGCTAATTTCAAAATTTCTATATATTGTAATTAAATTTAAAAAACGTTGTTAAGACGGAATACAATTTTTCCAAGCCTGTATGATTCATTTTTGTTGATGGATTTATTAACAAATTTTTAACATACGAGTATGTCTGAATGTGTATATGCTTACTTATTGAACTTGCGAATCATGGATTTGAGGGTATTGAAGTCTGGTCGCTCCACTGGATCTTCAGCCCAACATCGTTTTATAATACCAATCACGTCCGCTTTGGTATCGCTGCACTGCTGTAGCTCTGGACGAAAGGGTTTGCCTTGCATTGCCTGTACTTGATAGGTTTTAACCAGCTCAACGATTTCTGCAATTGTAGATCGAAACTGTGCTGTAGCTGTCAATTCCTTTGTATTTCGATCAAAATTAGAAGTAAAATATTATGTCTCATTGTTTTAATTACGCATCAAAATCGATTTTGTCATGGACATCACTGACTTTCATAACTAGTCGCATGGAAAATACAACACATTCAGCTAGCTATCATGTCATCCAACCAGCACCAACTGAAGTTCTTTTGACAGTTAGAAAATCCCGCCATAGCGACATTGGTTTCTGGCCTAATGATATTACGAAATGTCACGCTTCCAATCTCTATGCTGATCGAGAGGCCCTTGCCGAGATTAAAATTCTAAATCTTTTGATGCACACTCCGCGGAAGAGCGAAGGCATAAATATGTTTGCCTTTCGACCAAGACGTTAGTAATTTTAATAGTACACAAAGTTTGGCTAATATTTTCACAAGGTTTCAGAGCTTACTGATGCTGACATTATTTTCGGAGATTGCAGCTGCAAGAAGCTGTTTTGTAATCGAGGAACATTTAAAAGGGGCTGGGATGAATCTCGCATCGGTTGGTTGTGGGACCTGGAACACTTGAATCGACTAGATCAATTTCATCATCTCTGGCGGGAATTCGGTGCAAGTAAGAATTTCCCCTACAGATTGAGGAACCCAACATTAATTTCGATGCGGCGTACTGTGGCAGTGAAACCAAAAAAAGTCGGATGCTGGAGTTGGCTATATCACAATTGTGGTTATGTTTCTGATAGCGAAAGTTGGGATGTTGCTCAAAGTGGCATAAGATAATAATTTGCATTTACAGTTTTGTATGTATTATTGTTTGGAGAGTATTAAAACGAGTGGGTGAGGTTGAATTTCATTGGAATGTATGAATTCCATCACTGTTAACATAGAAAAAAAATTCCAAAACTCGTTTTTATACATATATTAATTTGTACAACTTATTTTATCAAGAATGCGTGTATGCAAACTGTTCTTTTAAATTACATTTTGGCCAACCGAAAGACATAATTTATCTTGGGTTCTTTCCAACTTGTAGGTAGTTGCCAACTGACAAAAGAATGAACTCAGCCAAGGAATTAAATCAACTTGGAGTATAATTTGATGTGCTTGCCAAGTGGCTGTCAAGAGCTGCAATGGCCTGGAAACTTGCAAACAAACTTTCCATGAGCTTAGTTGCATTAAGAAAAGAGCTTAAGAGTGACATCAGTGCCTTTGCACATACAAAATACGTAACTGTGGTCCTAATAACTGTGGTCATTAGTCGATACACATAATTTACCATAGCTCCTAGATTTTCCAGATGAATAATTTTTTGATAAATAGCGCCTAAACATGTTATTCACATCTAAAAATTATTTGATATGTATTTTCAGAATACAAACATTATTATTTTAAGTGAAAAGCGAAAGCCAGTTAAGTTAAAATTTTCATTATGAACAAATTATTTTATGGAAAGCTTTAGACCAGGGGTGCTCAACGCCTATACACTGAGTGCACTTTTGTTTTTGTAGATGCTCTGTGCTTATGGGTAGTGCGCCCAAAAGCACCGTGCATATGGGCTTCGATTTGTATGCGAAACAAAAACAATTTTGCTTGTTTCTCCATTACATCTCTTTCCGTCGTCACGCTTCGCTGACCGCAATGTATTTTGTTTTTGTTTTTTCCTCGAGCATATGCACTGGAACTTATTCTTCTATCCGCGTTGGCTTTTGATTTACTTCGAGGTGGACCATCGTAAGTGTTATGCTACATTTTTTGGCAGGTCAGAAAAATGGGTGATGAATTATAGAGCACTTTTTAAAACTGTTTTTGTTTCTCTCAGTGCACAGCTGCGACCCAACACAAAAGCGCAGCTACATATATGTACACGTTTTCTTGTGTCTGTGTTAGTAAACGCACTGACGAATTTGAGCACCCCTGCTTTAGATTGAATCAAATTAATGATTTGTTGCATACCTTTGGGCGTCTTGTGTATAGAATTGCCCAAAAAAAATGGGCCTTGTCGTGTGGTTATCTCGTGAACAATAATGCCAAATGAGTAGACATCGCCTTTTTGAGTTCCCTCTGGAGCACGGTGAGTTTCCATCCTTAATAATTCTGGAGCTGTCCACAGAAGTTCTGGAACAGAATTTGTGGAATTTAGAACAATAGCGACCTCAAAGTAATGTGAAATATAAAATACTTACTTCTCCAATAGGCATGACTATTGCAGTTTTCAATATCGCTTTCAACATCGTGAATAGTCCGACGCAAACTGTGCAATCCAAAGTCGGTAATCTTCAAAACAAATCTTGAGTCGACCACACAATTGGAGGACTTAAGATTACCATGGGAACGAATGTCGGAGCTGTGAAGAAATTGCATGCCACGGACAATGTCGTGCATCAAAGACAGTTTGAACATCCAGTCCAGTTGGAACTGCTCGTTTTCCAGTATATCCTGTAGCGAGCCCTTTGGACAGTATTCGGTAAGAAGAAAACTCCGCCGCTGATCCAGACAGGCACCATAGAACTTAACCAAGTGATCGTGTTGCAAATCCTTCATGCGCTTAAGCTCCAGCATAAGGCTGCGCGATAACACAGTCTGCATATTTTGCACTTCGATGGACTTAATAGCCACCTTGCTTTTCCTGTACATGCCAACGGGAATGAAGATTTGGCGATCTCCATTAATCGACACCATATCCTCGGACATTAGAGTAAGCTGCGAGCTCTGCTTGACTAGCGAGTGGAAAGAGCCGCGCAGGCCATGATCTGCTGCATCACGAAACATGACATCCTCTAGTGAGACCTTCCAGCTCATCGAATTGATCTCCGCCTCAGCTATGTAATGGCGATATCCAAAGAAGAAGCACACCGCCATTATAATTATTAATGTGGCAAGAATGATTGAGAGGATCGCATAGCCAGGCAACGCTATAAAAATACAAGCAAAATAGTTATCGTTCTTTTTGACCTTGAAAATTGACATACAATTGTCTGGACAGAGTGAGCCATCATAGCCACATATAGGACGATCCGGTGGCGCTTGCTCCCGACCTCCGGCCCAATGGATTTCTTTTTCTGCTTCGAACTCCAAACGATTGTGCAGAAAGTGTGCGACAATCTCAAAACGACCGGTGTTGGGATTCATATCCAGCAAGGAATATGCCGAAATTCGGTCTCCATTCGAGTCGATTGTCACGTTACCAGTGATTCCAGTGAAACTACGATTCCACATGCGACGCACAATATCCGTACCATTAATGGGTCTAGTTAGCATGTTTGGATCTTCGCGGATACTCTCATTGAGGGCATTGGCATAAAGTAGAACGCCATCGAAAAAGGAAGTTACGAATGCTGAGATTGGCTCATTCTCGCTAAATGTGTAATTGTATTTGGCAGATGCGATGTCTTTTATCTGCAAATAGTTAAACGCCCCATTAGACATTACATATTCTGTTGTGGTATTAGTAGTGTTTGCTCCTCGTTTGAACTCATATCTAGCTATCTTAAAATTGGTGAATTTATTGCCTTAGCACCCGTGAAACTCAATTACGTTGGCGATACTTTGAAAACGCATCTGCATCCACATCATCCACAACATCCACTTTAACCAGCAAAGGCATCGTAAAATATGCCAAAGACGAGTTTTTGCAAGACGTCCAGTGGAAGTTAATGCAGGCCGTATGTTGTCAGTCGAGTATAGAGCTCAACCCCTAAGGTATACTTAGGGTGGATGACGATACTTTGTCGTCTGTCGACACTTTTGAGTGCCAGATTTGCTATTTCAATGCCTA
The DNA here is from genome assembly GCA_035046325.1 of Drosophila niveifrons. Lineage (NCBI taxonomy): Eukaryota > Metazoa > Arthropoda > Insecta > Diptera > Drosophilidae > Drosophila > Drosophila niveifrons. Next base: position 1,223,851 of record JAWNOC010000048.1, read on the forward strand.
AGTAATGTCAATGACGCAAAAAGAGAGCTACAGAAATGCGGCAACTTCATTGTGCTGCATAAGACCCGACTGGATAAAAACTTAGCGGGAACTCTCAGTCTATTGAATTCGCTTGTTATGTATTTTACTTTATTTCTTAGTCTCTCTGCAACTTCATTAGCTTTTCAATAAATAGAGGTATAATTTCTTATATATCACTTAATCACTTTTTGATACCTAGGACACCTCAATTTTCACATTTATTGGCAAATCACTTGCTGAAAAGCGTAACGTGTTAAGTGCCATAGTCGGGAAGGAAGGATATCAAGCTGGTTAAGCAATAAAAATGGACCAAAACAAAGGCCATTACAGAAGTCACTTGTTCAAGAGTGGGCTCACAAATGCTTTCAGCTCGACTCAATGCTTTCCGTTACTTCTAAAGCTGTTGCGCTACGTGAACTATGTTTACGATTTTGGGGATTCATACGTACATATGTAACGGTAGATACTATATGCTAGATGTAGTATGAGTACTCATACATTCATAGGTACATATGTACATATGCAAAATAGGCTGTCCTTCGAGCAAGTTCGCGGCAATCGGGTTTGCATCTGGCGGGAGAAACCAAGTACAAAAATTGTACTACTACTACACTCGACTAAAATATACCCCGTGTATGCTAATTAAGAAACAATTTACACAACTATGTAATTATTCTTCTAATTACCGTATTGTAGACACGCGATATATATTATTTCTGAGGGTCAGAGATATCTCTATGCCGTATACGCATCCACAAATTCATTATACGCTCTCTTGCATCGCAATGGGCAAAGAAATAAGAAAAAAAAGCCCTCGACCCCAATAGCTGGGAGCAAAAACAATTGTGAAACATTTCGGTATTCCTTGGTTTCTCAATTCGATTACCATGCAAATTTTGTACGAATATGTCGCTTCCTTGCGGCGTTTGCACTCACCTCATTGGACACCTTTGTGTAAGCATCGTCATTTGGCTGCTTCGGCGTGACCGTTAACATTGCTGTGTACGCTTTCTTGGCGCGCTCATTGTTAAAATCGGTATCATTCTTATCATACCAAGGCAGGGAGGTCATATATGGCACACTGAAATCACAATACCGTTTTAAAAAGACATTAATGAGTGAATTCGTATGCTAAGAATGTACCCCACTCCCACTCCCACTCCCGACAGTGTACAAGAATCTTATCAATCTGCCATCTGGCTTTGCATTGCATTGCATTGTGACCCAACAGGAATTTGCAGTTTGTACTCGTTCGCCTTATCAATGCGCCTAGTGCTGCTATATGCGTCATTAATTGTTTATAAATAGAAAATGTTAATTGCAAAATGAAAACTCGATTCAAGGTTTATCTCTTACTATCTGAAATTTGTTCTCTCCCAGTCTCTCTCGACTGCACTAGCCTTACTTATGTATGTCTATGTAATAACCTTCCACTATTTATAAACATTTATATACAATTGAACCATGTTTTCATTTTATACCCGCTACCCATAGGGTAGAAGAGTATTATAACTTTGTGTCGGCATGAAGAGGTATATCCACTTGCACTTGCTCAGCTTGCAGGCAGATCAAAATATTTGCCACGCACGTAAAAAGGATAATTTTATAGCTAGATAGTAGATAGTAGATACAATACTAAATATATTCTTTATGATTCTTGAAAGTTCCTGGTTGCGATGTTAAGAAATGTCCAAGTTATTAAAGAAAAACTGTTGTAGTATGAGGAAATCGCTTACTTAGTTGCATTGGCTGTCAATGTTTTGTATTTTGCATATATATTTGAAATATTGTACTACATCAATACACCTAACATAGCCTTTGGTATATTTTCAGTATTGTGTATATAGTGAATACCGCAAGCACACTCGACTGTAGCTATCTTACTTGTTTTTGTTCGTATTATGTTATGTGCATTGAATCGTATGTAATCTAAGTGCACGCATGCACTTCTTATCAGTCAAAGTTTGTTTGTGTTACTAACTGAATGTCAGCTGTTTCCTGCTAAGTCAGCAAATGACATATCCCGCAACACGTTTATTGACGGCAAATACTCGTAGATTAGCCATAACTATGATATATGAATAAGTATAGTACACTTACAGATACAAAATACTTGATATTGATCTTAGTTTTTTTTTTTTTTAATATTTTGTGATGCTAAAACTTTCCGTACTCTCTCAATGTTGTTTAATATATTTACGCTGTCATTTTTATTCATAATAAATTGTTAATACTACTCATACTATACATATACTAGGTACATATCGAAAATTTGATTTTATTTTTTTCTTTCCCATTATTTTACATTTGATTACAAGTTCATGTAGGTTATGTGATTAGAGAGAATTTACGAGTAGTGCACATGCAAATAATTATTCTACTGCTCTCGCCCCTAACATGCCGCCTTGTCATGAGTAGAAATCGCAGCCATCTGCCATTGTATTGCTTTCCGAGCAATATGAATTATTTGTGAGTAAAACGTTCACCCCACATTGATCATTGTAAGTTTCTTCTATGCTATAATGAAACTATCCGATTATTTGTATTTTAAAATTAAACGCAAATATTGTTTATGTGTTTGTTTTGATTACAGAAGGAGCGAAGAATCAGTTATCACTTTTAATAATTTACTTTTGTATTATGTTGTTATAGAAATGTGATAAAACTTAAAATATTTAATCCTAAAAATGAGAAGTATTGGAAAGAAGCCACAGAAATTAATAAAAAACAATTGAGTCAATAGACTAAACTTGCATCTCTGAAATTATTGTTTTTGTAATGAGCGGCATAATTGGCAAATACAAGGAAGATATAAAAGCTTGGCTAAATGTGCGGGTGGCAATGACTCAGCCAATTTGGGGACAGCATATTTTTCTATATAAAACAATAGCAGCCAAATATCTCGAGGGGAACATAAGAGTTTCGAAGAGCATTTATTTTCGTTATTGTTTGCCATTAGAGTTAATAATGGTCAAGTCAGACATGTGTCAAAAATCGGAATTTCCTTAATTTATAAATAGATATTAATTGGTTACTGCGTCTTCGACTGCGTCGTTGACTTGAAGTTGCTTGAAGCTATTTTTGTTGGTAAATTTCATAATTTTAATAACCTTGGCTAATATGTATTATGCGCACTTTGTAAAGAATATTCAAAGTGCGCGTGTTGGGCAAAGTGAAAGGCCACAAACTGAACCGATTGCTATAAATGATCAGTTTCTGTGATTGTTGTTATAATTGTTGTTGTTGTTGTTAATATTATTATTGTTCTTGCTATTGTTAGTGTTGTGATTTTTAAGTAATGTATGTATTTGTACTTATACTCACCGCGAAAATAATTCAATATTGATGAAAACATATTCACCACTATCGATCATATTCAACTCCTCGGCTGTCAGCATAATTTGACGTATAGATTGCGGATCAGCGCACATTATGACAACTGCAAAATAAATAATAATAAATTGTCAAAAAAAGAAGTAGTAAAACGAATTGAAAAATTTCATTTAACAGCCTTACACTTAGAATTTTGGAAACTATTCTGTTTTGCTTAAGTATCGTTTAGGTGGGCTTAACATTTTTGTTTACAATTAAAAATAGAAGCAGCCATTAAGCAACGAGCGTCAGGTTCCTAAGCTCTTGTCATTAAAAATGTATTAATTCATTTAAAATGTGAACACTTTGTTAACGAAACGACAACAACTTGTCTGCTGTATAGGTGTCAGTTTTCTTGACGTCAGCAAATAATTTTTAAATGCTTTGTGCGATTCGTGTTACTCAAAGATTATGGAGTAGTTTATAGAAAATACACTACAGGGCTTTTTAAAGAACTTCACTGATTAACTTAATTAATTAAATAAATTATTAACCAATCAAATTTCATTTAGTAATTTTTATAATATATTGTTAATGGCGCGAAGCCAGTTCATGAAACACAAATGACAAAAAATGCAAAATGCGATGTAAACATCAAAGAAAACAGTCGAGTGTGCTCGACTGTGTGATACCCGCTACCCACTTTGAATAATAGCAAAATATTGCGATATTTTTCTCAAAATATATACCAAAATAATATATAAAAATACTAACAAAGCAATATGGGTAATTCCATGACGGAATTTGTCGCGTGCGAGACTTTACATTGAAAATAACATAAACTGAAACAATTTTAAAAATACGAAAAGTTTATTTTGAAAGCTCTATATAAATACATTAATTAGAGCTAAGAATAGTTTGGAATTTTCTTTCTGTTTTGTTTTCTGTTGTGATAATTGCAAAAATTAACCAATTCGTACGCACAACCAAAAAATGAACGAATTTATGTATTTTATCGTAAAACAGAACAAGTTCCTTAAAACAATCAAAGCTCTAAATGTAGTGCTTATCTATTATTCACTTATTTTTAAAATTGTTTCAGTTTTTGTTATTTTCACTGCAGTGCACTGTAAAAAGTCTCGCACGGGACAATTTTCGCCATGGAATTACCCATATGCAGAATGGTATATTGACTTGGCACTACATGTAAGATATACTAACAGTGCAAAATATACGAGATTGTCAGGCAAAGCAACTAAGATTCCTAGTAAGTAGTGGTATTTTAATAACTTCGACAATTTTTATCTGGTCACAACCAAGTTTTTAGAAATGATAAAGACTATAGTTATTTTTCTACAAGTATATACCAAAACTTGTCTCTAGCTTTAAAATTACTCTTGTTATTTTTTTTCGACTTTGCTGGGACGGAAGTTTGCCTAGCAAAAATTTGAAGCAAAGTTGATCTGTGTGAAAATATTAAAAAATTTTTAGCTCTCTGATGTCTAGATCTTCATACGGACAGGCAGACATGGTTAGATTCACTCGGCTGTTGACGCTGATCAAAATATATATATACTTTATTGGGTTACAGATGCCTCCTTCTACTGGTACACACATTTCCTATCGTCACAAAGTTATAATACCCGTCTACCCTATGGGTATCGGGTTTAATAGGGTTAATTATTCGTGTGAACAATTAATATGTACAGAAATTGGCATACATATATTATTTTTGAAGCTTGCAATACAAGTGCTAGACAAATCTATCAAATGAATTATTGCATCTAAATTGTATTTGCTCTGGTTATAAAGTTAACATACTGGAATTGGTATTGAAATTGTGTAATCAATATTTGTTGATATTTGTAGTTCCCATAACCACAAAAACAAAAGGCTTTTTGTCTCAAGTTTTAAAAATTTTTAGGTATAAATCGAATGTCTTATATGTTGTTTTAAACAATTTACGAGTTCAATACATTTCGTGTCTATTAATGTCGACATATTATCTTGAGTCTGCTTTTAATTATTTAAGAGTCAGACAATTTGGAATAGTCAGTTCAACAATTCGATTCAATTAAGAAAATGTAAAATGCTATAATACATTTAAACCCTATGCAGTGACAAGCCAATTATCATTGCAAAAAAATATTAACAAATAATAAATAGAATGTAATTGAAGTTTCCTATTTTGGTCTTTGCACTATAAAATCCAAAAGCTTAGCAGCCTTATCGACAGACAGAAAATATATAAAAAAAATTTTTAGAATTATTCAGACAGTCTTGTTTTAAAAACAACTTTTTATATCTACCCACAGAGTAAGACGGTAGATATGTAACAAGCACAAGAAGGCATCTTTGTCCCATAAAGTACATACATATATTCTTGTCTCCTACACTGATATGTTAGATCTTTTACATTCCTGCAAATTTGCGATCAGATAAACATTCTTGAGGTTGTCTAAGAAATAACAAGTAAGAAATTTACAGTCGAGTGTGCTCGACTGTGAGATACCCGCTACCCATTTTGAATAAAAGCAAAATATTGAGGTATTATTTTCAAAATATACTAAAAATACTAAAATATACTAAAAATATACGAAATGGTATATTTGGTAAAACGATGTGGTACTAACATTCAAAATATACCATAGACGGCATAATATACCAGATTGTCGGCCAAAGCATCTGAGACCCCTAGTAAGTAGACGTTTTAGCCCATACAAAAGTATTTCTTTAATAACTTCCACATTTTTTATCTGATCGCAACCAAATTCAGGAATCATAAATACTGTTGTTGTTATTATGTACACCAAAATTCGCTGCTTTAGCTTTAAAATTACCTTTGTTATTCGATTTTTTTGATTTGCGGGGGCGGAAGTGGGCGTGGCAAAAATTTGAAACAAACTTGATCTGCGTGCAAACATAACAAGTGCTGTCGAAAAAAAATTATAGCTCTATCTCTTATAGTCTCTGAGATCCAGTGTTTCATACGGACAGACAGACAGACGGACAGACGGACATGGCTAGATCGTCTCGGCTGTTGACGCTGATCAAGAATATATATACTTTATAGGGTCGGAGATGCCTCCTTCTACCTGTTACATACATTTCCTGCCGGCACAAAGTTATAATACCCTTCTACCCTATGGGTAGCGGGTATAAAAATGTCTGCTGCAGTCGGATCTTAGTTGATTTTAACATTCTATATTATATACGGTGTATATAATCTTCGGTATATATTCGTATTTTTTTAAAATATTAGTTTGGTATATTTTAAAAATAAATTCGCAAGGTTTGTTTTATTGAAAATAGGTAGCGGGTATCTTACAGTTTACTTTGTAGCTTGTTTAGTGCGGATTATGGAAAATGCCAAGCTCAAGATGTCCTATTGCTGAATACGTAAGTCACTTTTAATAAAATTTATGCATGTTTTTGTCTACAGAGAAACTTCTATTGTGGTTCTCAAAATATGTTAGTGCAGTCAGATGCTGTCAATGAGCATATAAAACGTTTTCCCGATTTAATTATACAAGCATCTACAAATTAAATTTGCTCGAGTTGAAATGTGAGTAATTATTACACATTCGAGTGCAAACTAATTTTGTTATTGTTGTTGTTGTTATCTCAGAGGTAATCCAAAAACCAGAACACATCCTATAACATATGTATGAAAAAGTTTAGACCAGGAGTCTCATTTGTGTGACTCAATTGGCATTCATAAATAAAACTTAATTATGCTGCCAATTAGTACAGGTATTCATAATAAAGTTCAATGACTTTTAAGCAATATTTAAGTCAAAATGCCATTAGTTACAAGATTGAATATGTATATCAGTTGTTTTGTTAAAATTAATTTAGATTATAATAAATTCCCAATTCATGTCTTAATTAAAAGTTCAAAACGAAGGTTAAATTGTTTGGAAACGTATACATACATATGTACATATAGAAATGTATTCCGGTTCTTTATCAAAATAAATCATTTCACTGGCAATCACTGCTGTCAAAACAATATGTATTAAAATTAAAAACTAAATCTAAAATCGGACAAAAACTTGATATTGATTTGGTATTTAATCAAATATGTCAACTTGTTTACAAAACATATGTTGCTGGCATCTCTGACCCAATACAAATTCGTGATCAGCGAAAGCAGCTGTGAAGATATAATAAAGTCTGTTTATCTGTTTTTATTTACTCATGGAATAAAAGTGACAAAGTTAAAATTTTTAATAACTGCTACCCATAGGGATATATAAATTTTTCAAGAAATACTTTTGTATGAGTAAAAATGCCTACTTACTAGGGATCTTTATTTTTGGCTGACAATCTGGTATATTTTGCACTCTATGTTATAATATATGTTGAATGTAGTACCATATCATTATACCAAATATACCATTTGGCATATTTCCTAAAGTCTTTTTGTTTTTGTGCCTGCACTGGCTAATTCACGTAAAAGAAGTTTATTTTAGATTTTATCATGCTGATTTTCGCCAACGGAAATGAATGTTTTTAAGTGTTTATGATTCCTAAATTTGGATACGATAAGATAAACTTTTCTTCTTATTTAAATTTTTCTAAATTGATAAATAGTAAATTGGATAATAGTAAATTAACAGATACCCGCTACCCATTTTGAAAAAAGCAAACTATTGCGGTATTTTTTAAAAATTACACTAAAATATTATACCATAAGATATGGAAATATACTAAATTCTATATTTGGTATAATAGTATGGTACTACACTCAATGAAAATAATAATAATAAAATAAATAAACTATTTAAGGCTGTTTCGAATGATCAATCAAGACGAGCGATATTTTTAGTTCTACGATATGATTGAATAAATGCCAAAAAGAGACTCAGTCGACCTTTATAAAGAGCGTAGCATATCTTTAGAACACATAAAATGATGTAACATATGTAAGGTTTTTCGCTCTCTCTCTTGAAGTAATGCACTTACTTCTTGTTCGCATGGCCACATTACGTAGCAGCCGAATGATATACGTCTTGGTCCAATGTGCGGTATCGAAGCCGAGTTGATAAACCGATTCCTTCTCAATGGTGTCGTGTATCGCTGCCAGACACAGGAAGCATACCGAATTGCCTTTGATTTTGGCGTTTTCGTTTTGATAAATTAATGCGGTGCGAGTCCAATTATAAGTGTTGAGAATGGCGCGTACCATATTTCCAAGATTATTGACCTGTGCGCCTTTGAGGCGCGTCAGGGTTGAATAGCTGTCAGCCTTTTTGCTAAACTCACCGGCGTTACCGCCAGTTGTGAGCAAAGGAATCTGCCAGACATCTGCATAACGGGATATCGGCGCCAATACATACTCGCAAGGTAGGCCAAATATAGCATTCATTTCAGGCCACTGGGTAAATATCTCAAAGAACCCAAGTGGTCCATACGTCGATGAGCAAAATGTGTCACGGGAAATTAGTGAAATGTCAATTTGAACGCCTCCAACGAAACCAAGACGTTGCACGTGCGCGATTCCAAGCTCCAGCACTGGCAACACTTTGGGCATGATGCAGTCATTCTTGTTATCCGACTCCACCGATGGCAGCAACGCCACGAACACCAATTGTCGACGCAATTGATGAGAGCCATGTCGAAGGTTTTTATGGTCGATCGGACTGGGAAAGTTTTGAACCAGCTGAGTTTGGGCTGATTTCTGAGCATTCCGTGTGTTTGGTACTTTAAAGCTATGCACTCCAGATACTATATCACTGATGCTGGCAAGGCCTGTATCACTACCGACGTCGTAGAACCAGGAAAAAGCAGGCGTTGGCCCAGCTCGTTGGCTCGTTGGCACCAAAATCAGCAGCACCAACAACAGTAGCTTTGGGAGATGATGTACGTGTCGTTTTGATAGCTGCCGCACAATGTTGAAAAACATTCTGCGACAGCTCGGATGGATGAGCTGCTTTGATAAGTATTTGTTTGGTTTTGGGTTGTTTTGTTTGGTTTGTTTTTTTAGATTTTTATTAAATATTATTTATGAATCACTTGTTTTGGGTTATTTTCACACTTATCAGTTTTATAAACGTTGTACAAATTTATTTTTGTTCATGTCGATCTCGTCATTAATGAACTTTTGTCAACTTTCGTGTATTTGCTTAAACTGCATCTGCTTCATTTTCGTTTAACGTGTTTAATATTTGCGACGCCTCTTGCAAAACAATAAGGCACATTAAGCACACAATGCTTAATTAAAACCTGTGTAAATTCAATTTAAATTTAATGGTTTCTTTTTGTTGACTTTACTGTTTGGGTACCCAGCACTTTAACTATGTTTAATTAGATTAATTATTTTCATAAAAAAAATTAAAAGAACAATTTTGTTCAAGTTTAATTTGTTGTATTTTATTTTTATAATATATGCTCGAATCAGCTTGAACTCTCTAATGTAATTAGGCTATATTGCAGAGAAGGGTTTATATAAAACTTTGATTTATCAGTTTCCATTTCCCAAGAAATTCAAATATTCATAAAAGACAATGAAACTAATTCGATTCTCTCTAAGACGTTTATCTTTATAATGCATTTTAATATTCATTTATTATTTTAAAAAGTATAACTTGATTAAAAATGTTTTTAATAAATACAAAATATGAATAAACAAGGGAACACATGTCTTTAATAAATACGTAAATTCAGTTATTTTTAGCACGAATCCAATGTCAATTCGGTGTCAACTGTTTGTTTTAAATATACAAGTATTATGGACTTCCAGACATATATTTTAAGACTTTAACAATTGAATTAATAAATTGAAAGCTTACAATTAATATAAATTTTGCAAAGCCAGAAATTTATTGAAACAATTTTATATAATTTTAATTATTCAATTCTACTTTCTCAATTACAATTGAATCGACCCTTACCCAAAAAATATATTTACAAACTAATGATTGATAGTATAGTTAAGAGGTATTGAAAAGGCAATAATTTCTACGAATTGTTTTTGAAGCTTAACAAAATTCGTTACAAATTTAACGGCAATTACCAAAGTAAATAAATGCCCAAAACTTTTAGCCACAGAGAATGAATTTGCAGAACTTGATGGACCACAAAAGAGACAAATAGAAATGTGTAGGTTTTTAGGTTATGGTAGACCGGTTCTTCTCGTCTTCAATATAATTATACGAGTATTTATGAAACTCTTTGTGATACGTTTCAGAGATATGTAGTAATGTGAGAGGTGTTTAAAAACATTCTAAAGATATTCTTTTATAGTTATTACAATACACAAAATAAACTATCTCTTTTTATACAATGGGCTGGATGATGGATTATAATTTATAGCTAAACCACAAAAAACTGTAGCTAAAAATAACCCACAAATATAAAAAGACCTAAAGGCATTCAGACTGCCAACAATAGACAGAAAGAGTTAATACAAAGCTTGGCTTAGAGATTTTTAATAATGATGCCCCTCGGCAGTGTAAAGGTACATTCGGTGTTCACCATTTTATTCACAATTGCCTGTTCATTTTGTATTTACAATGACTGGGGTTATTGCTCGCGCTTATTTAAGATGAACATGAAACTTTAATAATCGGAAAATAATATCGTAGTTTAATTTAATTTAAATTTCATTTTCATTCAAAGAATATCAAAAATTACAAAAGTCAGGATTTTTTGTACTTATATCTTGAGTAAAAAGATTTTCACCCAATCGCGTCTATTTTTAAACGCAAAAACAAACACAAACACAAAATATGGGTCAAGCCAATTGAGCCATTCCCAAATATGAAATGGGCTCATGCCATGCATTATGGAGAATGACATGTACAGTTAATGCTTTGTTTGAAAGTGTTGCCAATTTTTATGTTTTGTTGTATGCCGATTTTTTGTTATTGTTAAATTTGTTACAGTCTCAGCTCTGATGGCTTTCCTTCATATACTCGTACAATTTTCGACCGAGGCAGATCTTAAGAGTTTACACGTGCCGTGGATTAACAGATCGATCGCCTGTCAGCTTCACAGCGGGTGACCAACTCAGCCAACAGCCAACAGCCAAAGTCAGCAGCCAACAAACAGTCAACAGACAATCAACCAGTCAACATTTAACATTGAAAAGCAAAAATTCATTAGTCTTGGCTTGTTTATGTGCCGTTAGAGTTGCAGGTAGTTATTGTCAGTTGAGTTGCGTTATAATTATTGTGTGCACCAAGATTATTATTATTATTACTTCTCGTTTTTTTTTTTGGCTTTGCGATTGTTTCGAGTCTGAATTATGTGCTTTTCATACATAATTCCCACCTCGGGATCTATCAGCATTTTGATATTCATAAACGTACATGTGTAAAAGTAATTATTAATAATTTTTGCGCTATTTTTTTTCTGTCCATTTAATTTATGAAATTCACACATTGTTAATTGTTGTATTAATTGATACTAATAATTTCTCTAACTCTGCTAAGATCGTTCATCGTAGCCGTGGAATAACAAAATATGTTATTGTGACCTATTAGCCAAATGAGATACCAATTTGTTGACCCAATATTTTTATTAACTAGAAATATTTTTATTAACAACTTCGACAATGTATTTATTACTATTCTTTTAATATATATGGGAATGGGTTTGGCAACGCCAATCTATCCACCTATCGATTAAGGGAAGAAAGGAGTATCGATTGGGACAGAAGTCGATAGAGGATAACTTTTGTAACGTCGACAAAAAAAGCAAGACGTGCTAACGACGTCAGCGACAAATATATGTACATAAATAAACATTATCATAAAACCAATCCCACATCTAGTACACTCAGTCTACAGGGTATTTGCCAGTCATTCAAGACCTAGTCCAAATACATTAATATTGCCATCATTTGAAATTAATATTATTGTTTTGCCTGGGATTGCTGCTTAAGCAAATTGCTGCCGTTGTTGGCGGCCTCTCCAACGAAATATGAGTTGCACACATGTTTGAATATCGAGTTATTTTTAGCATTTTTAAGTAGTTTAAAATATTGTCAAGAAGCGCAACTCGCGCAGTTAGGTATCGGGGCAGCAATAACGCAAATTCAAAGGAATTTTGTAAATTGCACATAAAAGCTGTAAAGCTTGCGTGTTGGTTTACTATAAAAATCAATCGGTTCTCTATTTTGAATTATTTGATATCAAATGTAGAGAGGTTTTTGCCAATACATTTGATAAATTTCAAAAACAAATAAATATTTGAATTACCAGATGCGAAGTTGAATGACCTCATAATAAGTATTTGTTAATGCGTCACTTAAAGCTATAATTAGCACTTGAACTCATCAGCATAATAAAAAACCGCACTTAGGTGCTTTTTAAAATGCATCTCACATTGCATCTATCAACGATAAGCAATCAAAACGAGTATCACAATAAAAGCAATTTAAAGTATTTACTTTATTTCAATTATGTTTATAAAATGTTATGCAACTTGTTACTGTCTCCAATTAGAAGAGGGGTTAAGAAACTTTATAAAATTTCCACTAGATTTGCTATTGTTTATTGCAACATTCTATATATTTTAGACTGGCATCGGTTGCAGTTGTTCTGAACAATAAGATTTTAAAATAGGTCTGACTAATATAATATTAACTCTAGTAAGTATGGAATGACACTTTATTTATGTATATATAAAATGCCGTACGATTTTAATTAGGGTTTACAACTTTGTTAAGTTATTTACTTGATATTATCAGCTTATTTGTTTCAAACAAGTTAATAAGCAAAAAAAGCAGTATATTATAAAAAATATAATAAAATCTCGAGAGCGACCATATCAGAATTATTGTGCTAAGAGGTCAAAAAGTAAATTAATTTCAAGTTAATTCTATCTCAGCGTGACGTTAGTCTTAAAGGCGGCTGTTGAGTATTCCAGGTAAGAGCAGTTCAATTTGAGCATAAGCATATAATTAATTATTTTTCATTTGTTATAAACCAATTAAACGTATCTGACATGACCAAAAATGTTTTTTTTAGCGTTTTAGTTGATAATTAAGAATTCCACTATCAACCTGCCTTAGTGTAATATATTATCTGGCGACAAATACTTCTGGGTGATTTAAGCAATAGAAGAGACTCGTAATGCATTTATAATATCACGAACTTCTAATTACTGATGCACAGATATATAATTTAACCAATTAATAGCCTCGCACAAAGCACAATTCGAGTATATTAGGCGTATATTGGAATTGCATTATTTTGTAAACAAAATAATGTTCAATTTGTCAAAATAGATATGTAAGTGGCACCACAAATAAATCAAAATCAAGTTCACAATAATATCATTAATTTGCGTTTGTCATCGACAATAGATTCCAAGTGTTAATTGCATTGCAGAGCACAGAGCATAATCCCATGTTTATTATTTTGGCAAACACACACGATATTTCCTTCTCTGAAGATAAAAATGTACATACATATATTTATATTAATGTCAAGTACGTTCAACCAGATAAGAGGCCATTCGTATTTGGCCACTTCAATATAATTTTAATTTGATTTTTTGTTGTTTTTGTTTTTTAAATTCGATTTCTTGTTGGCAAAAGTCAACGGCTATTTATAAATGAGGCCTTACGAAGTTTCTTTTGCACTTTGTGTTTGTTTGGTATTTGTTTGATTTGTACTAAAATGTATTTGCTTCACTTCACTTTAAGTTTACGCATTCATCGACGCAACGGGTCGATTCATATGCTTAATGTTTTGCTTTTGCGATCATAATTAAGTTGTTTAGTTACATTCACTGTACTTGGACATTCTGAAGCCGTCGCATTTTTAAAGTATTTATTTTCGTTAGCTGAAAACCCCGTATTTTGTTTGCCGTTGCGTTGAGACTCGAGTCGAAAATCGAACTAAACGCACGAATCGTCCCATAGCCGGTCAGACACACCGACGCGTTGTTGTCGCCATTGCCAACGAAGCTGGACGTCAACAACAACGTGAACGTAAGCGAAAAAGCGAACGAAAACGTAAACGAATGAAAGAGAGCAAGAGCAGTGACATGATCCGCGGTAAATAGAGAGAATAGCATAGAGATAAACGTAGTCGAAAACGTAAGAAAATGTAAAGCAACTACAAGGAAACAGATACACGTATGCACAAGCGCACATTCACATACACAAATTATCAGTGATGGCGATAGTCAGAAATATGAATCGCAATATCTATTCAGCTTGTGAAATTACAATATACCAATTAATTCGAGACAACATAGCATTAAACTCAGTTTTGTAACATCATCTGCTTTCCAAAATTGTGTTTTGTTGCTGTTGATTCGGCAACCATCTGCATATTAAGGACTTCCAATTTGAATTTCTCTCTCTCTCTCTCTCGTTCTCATTGAATCTTCTGACAACGGTAGCTGGTGTTCATTTGCTTAGATTCCGCAAATCATACAGACATAGATATTACACATACGCACTGTATGGAATGCATAAAACGTTGTGTCGGAGTGTGGAATTGCTTGGTGCGAGTGTTTGCATGGCGGTGATTTAATTCTTTGCATTGCACTTCCGACCTGCATTCGTATTTCAGTTTGGAGTATTTCTTTTTTGTCCTGCACTGGTGCACGACAGTCTTGAACCTAATAAATCATAAGAAAGAGACGGAGAGCGAACGAGGCAGTCCAAGGGATTTGGGTTCTGGTTTTGAGTAAGTACATTGGAGATGGGTACCATATGAAACGTGCTTTCGCTATCTACATATGTCCGTTAAGCCGCACTTGTTGCCCATCAAAATTGTCTGCCTCATACGTCGGCTAATTAACGAGTAGCCCTTGAATGTTTTTCAGTAGTTACTAGCTATCTACATATTTGCATTTCGTTGGCAGAGTTGGAAATGTTCTGTTTTGTTTTGTTTGTTTGAATTCTTGAAGTGAACATGGGATGCAAAAAACTTCCTGACATGAGCCAAATCATTTGGGTGCACATGCCATGCCTCCTTCCGTGGATATGGATAAAAGATAGCCCAGTCAAATTACCAATAAACATCTTTCAATCAAATGCCACATGTAAGCTATAAGCTGGGATAGTGCTCGTTATTTATAGGTCAAGTCTTACAAATACACAAATATTAGTAATATTTCGGCACATACTCGCTACATATCAAATAGTTAGAGTTATTTAGAGGTAAAAACTCTCAGCACAGCTTAAGGGTGGATATTATTATTATTATATTGTTATTCTTATTGCAAATTGTTCTTTGAATATATTATTTTGAAAACTACAATTCCTTTAAGCATTTACCGCCTGCATTATGGCGCTCCCATTTTGCAGCTGTCCTCTTCTTTACTCTAGCTTAACGCAAGTGCAATGCAGTCAATATAAATTGTCAATAAAGCGCAAATGAGTCAAATGCCTTAGCAAAGAAATTGAATGAGCTGCGTGTTAAAAATGTAAATATGCGGCTGTATGTTTTCTGTATTGTCAGCTATAGTATTCTCAGTATACCCAAGATTCTCGCATATTATTAAATATACTAAATTTGATACTAGATAATACGTGGGATTAGTTTTATGATAATGTTTATTTATTATTTCATAAGTTTAATCCCTAGGTATTATTGTATTTGGTTTATTGATTAATTATAATTATTTGAAATTATTTGAAAATATTCGACGTCACAAAAGTATATTCTATCGACTTCCCTCCCAATCGATACTCCTTTCTTCCCTTAATCGATAGGTGGATAGATTGGCGTTGCCAGACCCATTCCCACAAATATAATAAGATTCTTAACAACATGGTTCAATAAATGCAATTCTTCTTCTACTTTGATTATCTCTTTTGTTCTTGTGTTATTGTTAGGTGCAGTGTTTAAACTATTGTCAAAGGCAGCTGTATGTTGAAATCAATTCCAATTGCAGATATTTGTGCCCTTTGTACGTTTTTCATTAAGTGTTCATAGAAATGTGCCATGTTAGATGAAAGCTTAATTGATAACAAATAAAAGTTAAAAAGTTTGTCCCCTTTTGGCTTTTGTTCGCTGAAAACATTTTTGTCTTGAAGAAACTCTTCGTCAATGACAATAGCTCCCTATACGTATCACAAAGATACTTCATGGTTAAGTACCTAGCCAGGTATGTGCATGTCAGGTGCTTCAGGATGCGCAATCGGTCTAATCTATTTTTATCTATTGCTATCCTTCTCAGATCTTCTAAATTAGAAGCAATAATGAAAGTTAAGGTCCATTATAATACGACGAAACTTATTTTGCTTATTTATTATGTGCTCTATTAATGATAACCTTTAAATAAATGTGCTTAGAAAATTTGAAGAATCAAAACAATTAGCAACTTGGGCAGAACAGATGTTGCCTGGCATATGGAAAGAGAAACTTGCCAGTCAAGAGATGAGTACTACATTTGACTTAGTCCGAGCTCAAATCGTGGTCGCGGTGTGGTAAACCACTCAATTTGCTGGCAATGCGTGTGCGTGAAGGTTGGGTCATTTGTGCCAGCAGCAAACCAATTCTCAATGTGAGCATTACTCTTACTACTCGCCACTGAGTACCCTATTTTTCTTTCCAGTTAAGATTTCATTGTCAAGTCACACGTATACATTATTAGACAAATATTTGTGAACAACGGACAAATAGCCAGTGTTCATAAGACCTGAGTTATCGGTATCGATACTGCATGAGATATCGCGATATTTACAAAAATACAAAAATATCGATATTCAATCACGACGAGTAGTATGAAGCACGCACTCGAGCAAGAAGAACGTTACCGGAAAATATTATAATTTAAAAATGTTAAACATATCAACTCAAATTTTAAAATAAACCTACAAATACACTCGAAGGCCTATTAATTCACTCAACTCCCTCTCACATATTTCTTTTTTTAGTTGAGTGACTTGCAACCCATGAAGAACATAAAATTTTTTAGTCCGCAGAAAAGTTTCAAAATGTGTGGAGATTTTATTGTTTTTCCAAAAACTAGAAAAACTTAAATACGAGTATAACTTCTATTATATTTCTTCTTAAGCTACTGAAAATGCACTTATGTGGAATACCTGTACATACATATGTTTTGAATTGTCGAACTTAGCCAATAAAACTACATTGCTGAAATTATCAAAGTGTATTTTTGACCTTTTAGCACTCTCAAAATTGCGGAGAGCTCTGAGTGCTAAGTATGTGGGGACTCCGAGTTGTTCACAACTGGAGGCAGAATTATAATCGGGGGCTGTTAATGATGCACTGGCAGTTTGGTTGAGTCTTTGACCACCATTTGGTTTGCCACCAGGATGGCATGCTATTAGCAGATTTATAGTGTGCTCTTTTGCATAAGGCACTTTATGTTCTGATTTATAAGTCCTCAGCGATTCATTTGATAATTCATATTACGATGAAATTGTTTACATATTCATACATATGAACCATAACATTTTATTGCTTTTTGTGCGACTTTGAGAATATTAAGTTAATATAATGTTAATCAACCCCGCTACTGGGTTTTAATATGCTGCAGTTTGTTATGTGTATAACTATATCAAAAAACCAAATATGGCCTTTGGCATATTTTAGAATTTTTGCGGTATATTTGTTATAATAATTTAAGAATAATACCGCTTTGTTTTGTTTTTACTCAAAATTGGTAGCTTGTTCTTACACAGTCGATCACACTCGACTGTAGCTTTGTTACTTGTTCAGATTGCGCACTATAGACCGAACAATTAATATCGTGGACTCTTTTATGCCATTAATTTATAAAATTACGAATAATGTATTTAATGTGTTGAAATCAAACTAATGTGTATTACCCGGACTTTCAGAGACAAAACGTTAATCATATTTATAAATTAGGTGGGACTTGCAAAATTCGCGGTGAGTATTTGAATATTGAATATATTTAGTTCAATTAAATGTAGTTAATATCAGGCTTAAAATGCGTGAAATATAAATTTCTCAACAATAATAAAAGAAAATATAATGTTTAGTAACTATGATTGAGGTAACCTTAAGAATTGAACCATTACTTTAATTTCAAATTTAAATATATATAAATTATTCGGTAATGCCCATTTAGGCTTTGTCCATCAAATTAATATATGGACAATATTCGGAAATTACAAATATTATAGTCATAATGTATGTCCATAGGTCTGCTGATTTGACCGTATGAACACTGAAATGTGAGATACCCATTGCAAACAGAAACAAGAAAGTGTGTTAGTTATAAAATATATCAAATTAATACACCGCAAAAATTATATAAACCAAACCAAATAGGACCGCATTGCAATACGAGATTTTCTCCATAAAAGAATTTTTCTTAAATAACTTCTATAATTATACCCGCTACCCAAAGGTTAGAAGGGTATTATAACTTTGTGCCGGCAGGAAATGTATGTAACAGGTAGAAGGAGGCATCTCCGTCTGTCCGTATGAAACACTGGATCTCAGAGACTATAGGAGATAGAGCTATACTTTTTTCTCGACAGCATTTGTTATGTTTGCACGCAGATCAAGTTTGTTTGAAATTTTTGCCACGCCCACTTCCGCCCACGCAAATCAAATGAAATCGAATAACAAGCGTAATTTTAAAGATATAGCTGCGTAGCATAGCTTGGTATATATAATAATAACAATAGTATTTATGATTCCTGAAAATTTGGTTACGATCAGATACAAATTGTGGAAGTTATTAAAGAAATACTTTTGTATGGACTAAAAGATCCACTTGCTAGGGGTCTCAGTTGCTTTGGCCGACAATCTGGTATATTATGCCGTCTGTGGTATATTTTGAATGTGGTACTATATTGTTATACCAAATATACCATTTGGTATATTTTGAAAATAATACCGAGATATTTTGCTTTTATTCAAAATGGGTAGCGGGTATCTCACAGTCGAGCACACTCGACTGTAGGTTTCTTACTTGTTTTTATCTGATCGCAATCAAATTTTCAGGATTCTCAAATAGTTTCTTATTTTTAAAATTGATTCCGATTATTTTTTTTTTCGCTCTGTAAAGATGGTCGCACGCGGCAAAGAATTAACCATAAACTTTATAGCGTCGGACATACCTTCTTCTTATAATACTCTTCTACGCTATGGGTAGCGGGTATAAAAATAAATGTTGTAATTTGTCTGGATTGAAGTGATAATAATATATATATATAATAATTTCAATGGCTTATTTCATCTAGGCTACGCCAAATAAGGAAGACGCCCTTTTTATTATTGTGTGGATAGACAATGCTGCTTAAAAAGCCAGCTTTTTGCCTGATTTAACTTTTGTTTTCTCTGATGAATACAATTTTAAAATGTCCTAAAAATTCCCCTTCCTTCTCAGTAAAGTCCTTAAAGAACATTTTAAAGGCGGAGATGTCTTGATAGTTTACATATAAATTTTTTTTTTGAAAAATTATAAATTTTTTTAAATTAAATTATTTAAATCCATTTAGAATCTTTTGAGTTGACACTCATCTTATTTCATTCTTATGAGGTTCTCAAAACTACATTAATGTTTTGATAAATAGTTTGGAGTGTTTTTTTTTAAGTAGTTCATAGTCAGACCTCAGCTCAAAACAATGTATTCAAATTGAACACTTTGAGACACGTTATTCTAAGTTTCGAAAACCCAGCTAATCAGTAGCGAACACAGTTTTCCACTCAGTAAATTTGTGTGCATTTATAAATTTCCATCCAACTTCAACTTTTGTTTATTGTAATGCGAGAAATCAATTGAAAAATTAAAATCTTTTTATTAGAGTCACATCTTCCTCTGTTTTGACTCTCTAACACTTAAATGCACTTTATAGAAGTAGAGCTAACATTTGAGTAAAATATATATTTTGTAGTTTTCTAGAAATGAACTCTTCTCCATAGCTCTGAACGGGATTTTCAATTGACAAATCAAAGACAATAGTTAAATTAGTTAAACCATGTAATTTTTTTTTTGTGTAATTTGGTATGTGGACCTTATTGCTGTGAGTTTTCTTAAAGCATTTTAAATTCCCAAAACGACAAATTTCTAATTGAATTAAAGTTAATTATCGGTGGTTCCACGATCCACTTTAAAAAAAAAACCCGGAAAAATATAAACAATGCAAAGTGTCGAACGGAAATGGCGTAAAAATCTGTGTTTGTCAGCAAAAATGTCGCCACTTTTCACAATGTTGTGAACAAATTTGTCAGGATAGCAATGGAATTGCAATTAGTTGTGGAGCACAGTTGCTTTTTGTTTTCCGACTGGCTGCAATTAAAGTGGCATGCATTTTTAATTATGGATTGAAAGTTCCTTACAGGCGAACAAACCTTTAGATTTAAGTGCAATAGAATGAAGTGCATTACTTCAAACTTGAAATCAGTAGACAAATAATCTTTTGCCCTAAGAACTAGCTTAAAGATATTGCCATCTAGTCTTTGTTAAAAACGACAATTGGATGCCAAATTCCCTTCGACAGCAGCCGCAACGTAATAAATAACTTTTTACGTATTTTATTGCTCGCTTCCAGGGACATTGTGTATTTTATGTGTGTGTGTTATTGGTAGTGTGTATGTGCGTGGATGCGAAGTCAAGAGTAACAACCAGCAACAAGCAAAGAAGCACACAGAACAAAAATAAAATATGGACACAAAAGGAAATGACAATGGAACAATAGCACATTTCGCGGCAGTTGAACTGAAAAATGCATTTAAGTGCCATATAAATTTCACACATTCCCGCAAACACAAACAAAAAGTAAAAAGCGACAGCACCCCTGAGCAGTAAGAAACGCCTATAGCTGCCGTATTATAACATATATATTATATATAACCGTATTTCAATGGCAAGCTACTAAGAACATGCCTTCCACGTTAATTAAGTTTGTCCGTTGAAGCAAAAGAAGCTGTGGAACGTGATATATGTAGAGGCTCTTGAGTTCCTCGTCCGGCAAAGTGAAATAATGAAAAATTAAAGGCGGTAACTAGCAAAACCAATTATAATAGAATTTGCATATTTTGTAATTAATTGGAAAATGTGTTATCTAAGGATCCGCACTAACTACATTTTTAAAACTGAATGCAAACTGTCTCATATGCAGAAACATAAGGAAATTACAGTTTAATTGATCAGTTAGAATCGTCTGACAATGCTAGTCACAACAACTAAATTGTTAATGGTAGGTGATAAGTTGTATTATGTTTTATATTGTTTTGAACATAGTTGCATAATTTGAGTTTGCCAACCCTTGCCTACAAAAAGTGCAGTAAAAATAAAATGCAAATTTTGTTTATCAATTTCCAAGTATACATTTGTAAAATACATATTCAATATACATACTTTAATAAAATTATTAGTAAATAAAAAACGCCTTCGGATGTCGTTAAAATAAATAAAGTACGTTGTCTAAAAATTGTTGCCCCCTAGACCTTAACATGTGATTGTGCTTTGATCACTTAAGTCTGCACAAATAACTTCATATAAATTAGGGATTTTACAATAATCCTAATACCCATCACTTATAAATATTTTTTTGTTTATAATAATAACTATAAGTAAAATTTTTAGTTGGAAGAAAAGTAATGAAAACATGTTCGGCTGTGATCTACCCGCTTACAATTTTCAATTAAGCCAAACTCTACAAATATATTATAATATACACCAAAAATACAAATATATATATATATTTCTTTAATTACTTCTACAATTTGTATCCGATCGTAACCAAATTTTCATTAATCATAAATGCTAGAGTTATTATACCAAAACTCACTATGGCTTTAAAAATACCCTTGTAATTTGATATTTAACGGGTTCGGAAGTAGGCATGGGAAAAATTTGAAACAAACTTGATCTGCTTGCAAACACAACAATGTCGAACAAAATTATAGCTCTATCCCTTATGGTCTATGAGATCTAGGTTTTCATACGTACAGACGGACAGACAGACGGATATGGACATCGTCTCGGCTGTTGACGATGATCAGGAATATATATAATTCTGCCTCACATATTCTATAGGCACAAAGTTATAATGCCCTATATCTACTTATGGGTAGTAGGTATAAAAATAATATATTCTTATTTACAGGAAATTTTAAAGAAATATCAGATTTAAAATGCGATTAAAAAAAATGACGAGAAACAAAAAAATAAGTAAGAAAGCTATAGTCGCGGATGTTGGTTTTTAATAAAAGCTAAACAGTGCTGTATTATTCTTATTACGTAATTTATATACCAAAAATACAAAAATATACCGAAAGCAATGTATTGTGATAACTGACTGTGACATATGAAAGCGACAATCGAAATTAGTTAAAGTCTCGAAATGTCTTTCTGTATGTAACACAGTAGAGAAATACATAAACATTATAGAATATGTATATTTAGTATACATTTGACATTATCTGATCGGGTAAGTTTTATGACTTTAACCTATTATAGGATTATAGGATGATTAATCAGAACATTCGGCTTTATTTGGTTTAAAATGATAGATCGATGATAGACAATTTAAAATTGAAACATTGCCAAATTACAATTATGTAACAAAAATTGTCGCCAACAATCTATCGAGGTGGGTTGAATTTTCATTTGGTGTATAAATTACATATGAGTATGCATCAGAGTTCAATATATTATTGAATAATTATTGCATTGATATGTATTAATATTGTCGAAAAATACCAAGTGCAAAGAAAGAATCACGTTTAAAAAACATTACAAGTCCAGTCGGGTTTCTCCATCACTCTTAATACAAATGAGTAAAAATTGTATAATGAGCAAAACAACTGACTTGCGGTGTTAATAACAAAACCACAATAACAAATAAATTTTGTTTAAATGTGAGAAAGGAAATTGTTGAATTTATTATGTTTTGTTTAAGTGTTACAGGTGGCTACAATGTGCAAAGAGTTGTTATTAAAAAGTAATTGTCTTTAGACCAATTCAAAAAAAAAATCTTGATATTGCTTTTATGTACTTGATCCTGTTGGAGTTTTCTTTGTTATTTATTTGTAGACGACTTTTACTGGCTAAAATCCATGATTTTTATTAACGTGTTTGCACTTAGCATGGACAAATACATTTTACTGCCGACATACATAAAAGAGACTTTTCTTGCGCTTCCAATTGATATATAATCCCATAAACATTTCCAGGCATTTCACTGGCAGAAAATAATTTGGTCTTTGTCTGCCTGTATTGCATGCCTAGTTGCAGTTTATTGGTATTTAATGCGACTGGTTGAGTAATGAATCGATATGAATTATTATTTCAAGCATTTATTTCGAAATTAGTTTTATTTGAATAATATGTTTGCATTTCCCAATATTTCGTTTATCGTTATTTTGTAAACTCATATTTATGCACAGTTTTGTGGCAATTATGTAGATACTGACACAAAAAAAGTTCTTGGTCCCACATGTGTAAGCCACCATTTGCATTGTTTTTGAATAACAAATTAGTGTATTTGTCATTTCAATGTTTACATGACATTTTGTCGGTACAAATATGTATTTGCATGCTTTCTTATATAATCCTATGAATTCGATATTTTGTCTCCCATTTCGCTACCTATTGGGCTACAACTACAGCTCGGCCACAGCTGCAGCTAACATGGAATGATTGTGCATTTCGTTTCCTCTTTGTCAAGAGCTACATCTATTTATTTGGCTAATAGTCAAGCTTTAAAGTCTCGAGGCAATTACTGCTGCATTTAACATATACATTTAACACATACTAAGCTGGCCGACGAAAGTACTTGATAAAATTTAAATTAAATTGAAACTGAAACTGATATTTGACTTTATATCTTCAAACATTCTATAGCCATTTAAATATGCTTTACTATCTAGATACTTAATGACAAAATTATAAAAACTGTTAGTTTCTAATATAATGAGTAAACCATATTTAACGATTGAAAAGCAAAAGAAAAGAACGTAGGCATTTTCTTAAACTCATTTTATTAGGGCTACAAATTTACTTTAATTTTTTGTTGGAAAGACAAACTTGTGGTATACTAAAAATCTTTGTTTTTGATTACTGTTTTGAGGCAAAGTTTTTACGACTTAAAGCTGTTTATGTCGACAATAAATTGCATCTGCAATAATTTTATCAATAGGTTTAGATTTATTTAGCGACATATTACATACACTTATGTAACAAGTAAGAAAGCTCAAGACGAGTGTGCTGGAATTTTTCTCAAAATTTACCAAAAATAATATACCACAAAAATACTTTTAAAAATATGCTAAATTGTATATTTGGTATACTAATATTAATACAAGTATATATGATTGTCAGTCAAATCAACTAAGACCCCTAGTAAATAGGCGTTTTTGCCAATCAAAGTATTTCTTTAATAACTTCGACCATTTTTATCTAATCGCCAAAAATCACAAACTATAGCTTTAAACTCCAGGTTTAAAATTACGCTTGGTATTAAAAATAACAAAACTACGGACCGATTTCTCGTGTGTCGACGCTGATCAAGAATATATATAATTTATAGAGTCGGTGATTATGCCTGTTACATACAATTCCTGCCGGCAAAGTTATAAAACGCTTCTACCCTAAGAAGGGGTTTTCGATTATTTTTTTTTAATTTCAAAAAAATTTCCGCCTTGGCCTCAGAATCAGAATATAAATTGCTAATTTTAAAGATAACTTGTACCAAATCTCACATTTTTTTAGATGATTTGCACAATAATTTTAAAAATGAAAAATACTTATATTGTAGTTAGCAATTTTTGATTCGGAATTAATAATATGGAGTTTTAGTTATATTAGGGCCACTACTGCTAAGAGTGAAATAAATGGAGAGTGGAATATAATTGCTTGGAAACTATTTACTAACTTTGAGAAAGTTATTAATGGTCGAACATTGTATTTTAACATTTCGAATTTTGCGCATCCTTAGCATATGGCTAGCCTAACAATGACAGTGGCAATATCTTCAATTTTTTGTCAAATGAATAATTATTTGTCAACACTAAGCTTTAAAAGCGTAAAATAGCAGTAAGATATGCAATGCATAACAAATGAAAAAGGGACGACAATGTTTAAAGCGGCTTAACTATCAAGTGGTAGGTAAACAATATGCCAAAGACGCCGGTCAAAATAGGGAAAATATACCTTGAGCATTTACCCAAAAACTAGGAACATATGATGGACAAAATACAATAACTAGGAGAAGATAACAAATACGTATAAAATGAAACTGACATCACTCATTCGAATTCATTGTTTGCCTCTTTTGGCTGCAGTTACTGTTGACATGTCGTTGAAAATGCTGTTAACACGTGCATTGCATTTATCATAACGCAGCTTTTAATCACAATTACTTTAAGTTGTTAAAACTTCCAATTATTTATTCGATTTCTCTTGGTATGAAACTTTAGTCTTTTCAAACACTTGAACATTGTAAAAATTTTAACAATATAATATTTTCGCGAGTTACTTCCGTTCACATTATTAAATTTAATTCAAAGGTGTTATCGTCCGGCTTTAGATGTCTGCACCAAGCAGATTATCACAGACATCTGGCTTCTCCAACAGCAAACCAATGCAACATGTCTGATTTTTCGATGTCGAAACTCCTATAGAAAATACGTCTCTGAGAGTGCATTTGTATGTACAGCCGGCATTTTGCTCTTTGCATTAGTGTTTGTGAACAGCTGATTAGCACAGTTTTCGAAAATACGTCGCATACGTCGCTTACATTGCACTATGGTCCAGCCGACCCCTTTTCCTGATGGAAAACCAATTTTTGAAGGTTACCAGAAGTTCGCGATTTTGACGGCGTTGCATCAGAAAAAGAATGGCCATTAAAATTGCGTACCAAGAATTTCCCTAGATGGCGCCACTTTCGCGAAATAAGCTGCCAAACACAGCTGACCTGATGCAAAACCATGTGTTGTGGAAAAGTGCAGAATTTAGTGCAATTTCAATTTTAATAAAACGATAATTTGTAAGAATTTTTGCGATGAATTATAAAGAGTGTGGTTTGTTCTACGTGTTTTGTTATGTGTGGCGTATAAAACAGTTGTAATGTCTTCGTAGTTTTATGTTGAAGTCTGTCGTGCAACATTGGCTAATTTGAAAAAAAAAAACTAATTTTCAAGACTTTTGGAAATGTGTTCAAGCTAGTTCCAGCATGAAACCAATAGTGTGTCGTAGAGAAATTAATTCCTGCTCGATTGTATATAGTTTCAAATGCCACGAATTTCTTATGTCTTTTAAATTTACATTTTTAGACCATAACCTCAATTAAAAAAAAAATGAAGGGTTTTAGGTTAGATGCAAATCAATGACGAGAAAAAATAGCAAAGTTGATTTTTTTTGTTAACTCTTTTGAAATATCTATAAATAGTAATTGATATGAGTAACTTATAATTTTATTAAAAAAAAATATTTCCAGAGTAGACACGCCCACTTTTTACAAAATATTCTAGGCACCTTAGTTCAATTAAAAAAAACGCATCAAAAAATCTTATATAGTTTAGGAGTTATTAATATCCATAAAGAAAAGTGGTCTCCTGGACTTATCTCATAGACACAGAAATACAGACATACATATGTATGTATTCATACCTTGTTGCTATTAAATTGCAAAATACGGTATTTTGGGTGCAAAACAATCATTAAGTAATGGGTTGTAGAAGTGACCCCCAACCTAATAGAGCTAATATGTATATTTTTAATAATTACATTTAATTTGGTTTGGGTTTTCTTTGTTAGTGCGACTTCAGTTATTAATTATAAACTCTAATTGAAGTTAATTGAAAATTAAAATTTTAAGAGGAAGTAAAAGCAACAACAGAGTATGTGATGTTAATATACGAATGCTTTGAAAGCACAACAAAAGTCTACATGGTTGTTGTCACAGCTAAATCCACTGTTGTAGAAAAGTTATTAACAGTGCAGGTTGACTGTTGCTTACAAGTTTACAGATAGCATTTGCATTAAAAATCGGAAATACACAGTTTAGATTCACTTAAAATATTAACTTACTTGAGTGTTTATTGCCAATCTCGCGACGCATTTCTTCAGATCGATTCAAGATATTGGATTCAAGCGGATATTGAGCAAATGTCATATTTTCATTGCGCATTTGTTTTCCCAAAGACTTCATCATAAGAAAGCAAGTGTGCAAACCAGCAACACTTCGCTGTCCATCGCGTTCGTAATAAAAAATAGAATGCGTCCAATTGTGCCTGGGTATAAAAAGTGTCTACAATTATTATGGAGCGATGAGAAGAAGAATGCGAACTTACTGTTTCATCACATTGATTGTTAGCTCGGAGATGGACTCAAAGCTCAACATTCCCGTGCGGAGCAGCATGTAGAACTCGTCTTTACAATCAGTTTTCTTTTGCTCAAAATCATAAGTAGAACCACCTACCGTAATAAGTGGAGTGCCCTGACTATTAAAGTACTTGGTAATGCGACTGACGGCAGCTGCAAATTACAAATAAAGAGCACAATACCTTTTACTGGTTACAATTTTCACTACTTACCTAGCGAATAGTCACAAACAGGTCCAAAAATGACCTGCGCACACTGCTTGTTAATGCCGTCCATGGCACGAATAACTCCCAGCGAGGCATCGCACTTTGTGTCGTGGGCCAACCATTGAATATCGATGTATGATGGTATCAGTGCTGACAAGCGTATCTGCTGCTCTGCCACTTTGAGTATAGGTAGGACACGCTGCAAAGATGCCTCATATCCATCATCATTGGGCAGCAGGACCAGGGCGCGAATGGAGCAGTTTCTGCCCAGAGCATCGCAGATGGCTTCACAATCTCGTGCCGGTTCATCACGACACTTCGCCTGGCAGCTGGCCAGGCATAGGACCGTGAGGATTAATGGGAACGATAGCTGCGTTTTGCTGCCTATGCCAGCACTTGAGCTATGCCATTGACGGTCAATAAACTTCCATTTGGCAGGTCCAAAAAATGTATGTGATTTCCACCGTTGGACATTAACAGCTGGTTTGTCACTTGGTTCCCTTTGCCTCGTTGCGTCAAATTCGCTCATTTGCTTAGACTTCAATGCGATGGACTTTCTTTTTTCGTATGCGCCACAGAGAGCGCGCACGTTTAGAATATCCTTCAAATTCACTTGCAAGTCACCACTTTAATTCTTTTGGCATACAATCACCTTAATGAAATTGCGTTGGTTGTTCGGATGATAAAAATGTAAATATACGCGAGGCAGACTGCATGTTGTCGCTGAATAGGCAAGATCTTTAAAAAAAAATCATAAAAAAAAAATAAGATGGCAAGTTTTATTTTTTCCAAATACCAAAGTTGAAACGTGATTAGCAATTCTTTAAATTATATATATTTTAGTCTTTTTTTATGAATTTCGTATCTTCTTTATCCAAAAGCTATTAAGAAATGACAAACTAATGATGTTTTCCATTTCTGCATTTCCCAACAAAATTGATTTGCGATTTTCGGAGATGTCTTCTTCTACCTATTACAAAGTTAAAATAACCTAATAGGGGGTATAAAAATTGCGCTAAACATATTTTTAAAGTGTTGTTAATCTTATTTGCATAAAATCTTCGTAATACAAGATCACAGAGAATACACAATTTCATTTAAAGAACTTACAGTATACAAACTTTTCATTATAGTGGAAAAGAATCATCTTCAATAATTTTACTATTTCTTGCCGAAAATAAGCCAAATCATTATTGAGAAAAAAAAAACAATTAATTGATTATGAAAGTTTTTAATACATTTTTTCGCAAATTTATAATATTTGTACTACTGTGGGCAAAAAGTAAGGTGAATTTTAAATTTAAACTTCGCGGATCTAATAATTCCGCATAGTTCTTTTTTCCTTGAGTTGGGCCAAATTTCATGTTAATGTCATTATCAGTAATATATTTACGCTTGTGTTTTCCAAGCGACCAAGAGTGCATTTTTCGATTTTTACAAGAAATCTGATTTAATTGAGCAAAGAAGTGCCATAAAATTTTGATTACGGAATGAAATTTCGGCTGCGGAATGGTTGAGGATGTTGCGGAAGACCTTTGGTGATTCTACCATAACACAAAAAAATGTTTTTAAGTGGTACAAATATTTTAAACAGGGTCGATATGACTTGGAGCGCTCCGGACGGCCATCGACGTCAACAGATGACCAACACGTCAATGAAGTGAAGGAATTAGTCCGCAAAAATCGTCGGTTGACTATTAGAGACCTTATTGATATGATCGGAATATCAGAAGGATCTGTGAAAACCATTTTGAAGGACCATTTGGGCCTACGAAAAGTCAAATCTCGTTTGGTACAGAAAACCGTCTCACAGTGCACTCGTTCTTCGTAACCATTTCGCCAAAAATTCGAAGCAAATCGTTCCGCAACTACCGTATTCGCCTGATTTGGCTCCGTTTGACTTCTGGCTATTCCCAAAACTCAAGAGACCACTTCGGGGATCGCGTTTTGAGTCGATTGGGGAGATAAAATCTGAATCGAAGAATGCGCTAATGGCTATAGCGGAAAGGTACTATTTAGCATGTTTCGAGAATTGGAAAAAACGTTGGCATACGTGTATTTTATCGGGAGGGGATTACTTTGAAGGGAATGAAATTGATTTAGAAGAATAAATAAAGATTTTTCATTTTACAAACAAATTCACCTTACTTTTTGCCCACAGTAGTATGTTTCTTTGTATACACCATGTTTTTTTATTTCAAACCTTCTCAAATTATGTTAATCTAATTAATTTTTTTATAATTGTTTTGCAAAACAATATTGCATTGAAGCCACACAACCTTATGCAATAAAAATCATTTTTTTTAAATTATAGCAATTTTAATTTACGACAGTTAATTTTTCTTATCTTCAAAATGTGTACACACCACACTTATCGTTTGTTGAACTATTTTTGTGATACTTATCAAAGTCATTTGAAAACACTGCAGCAGTTCATTATGCACAATTCCAATACAATTTCTACGAGTAAATAATCAAGTGTGTAAACTACAGTCGAGTGTGCTCTACTGTGAGCTACCCCGTAACCATTTTTAATAAAACCATGACAGTCCGATATCATTCTTAAGG
The DNA here is from genome assembly GCA_035046325.1 of Drosophila niveifrons. NCBI lineage: Eukaryota > Metazoa > Arthropoda > Insecta > Diptera > Drosophilidae > Drosophila > Drosophila niveifrons. The sequence continues at coordinate 1,254,204 of JAWNOC010000048.1, forward strand.
CTATATTTGGTTTGTTGGTATACCATATATTCCAAAATATACTATACTACTTGTATACACAGTATAGAAGATTGGCAACTAAAGCAACTAGTATCAGACTTCAGCCATAAACTTAACTTTTAGTACTTGATTATCGGGAGCCACTTTAATTACCATTTATAATTGCTCATATTTCTGGATACATTTGTGAATGTTTATGTTGGCACATAAATGAACCTTTATACTTGGTAGGTTATATTTATTATTTAGGTGACGTATATAATTTTATGACTCATACAGTCAAAACCAATAGCAGCAAGTATATTTTGTTTTGTTCCATTGCAATAAGTGTGGAGCGCGAATTTAGCGATAATAGAAAGCTAATTGTTTAGACAAATTTCACAAGAATTGTTTACATGCAATAAACCAATTAATTGATAAGGCTGGAATAAAATGCTTTTCATCAAAATTGAATGCAATTTTTTCTTTAACGCGGGCTCGGAAGTGGGCGTGTTAAAGTTTTGACAATTTCTCTTTATCTTATAGTCTCCGAGATCTAAGGGTTCATACAGACAGACAGATGGACATAGCTATATCACAATGAGTAATGCGTATAAAAAGCTCTACTGCTAAACTCTAATATACTCTGTTTTTTGTCAGACATCACTGCGGATTTGGCAAGATCTTGTTTTTTTTTTTGTTAAAATTGTTGGTATGTATTTATAAATAAATGTCTAATAGTTGATAATTCTACCTATTTTTTTTTATAAATAATTGGCAACACTAATTTCTAATCTTATCGAAGCGCCAACAGTTTTTAAAATCGTATGTATGACATGTGTGTCTTGAGGGGATCGCCCTCGATCAATGTAATATTCAGATTAAGGATACAAGACTCTTTTAAAAACTCTTACATAGGGTATTCTGATGGGGAAACAACCGTTTCCTACTATCATAAACGTTGATAAAATTATAGATTGCATTTTCGTACGAGACTCAAAGTCAAATTCCTGCTGCAGCTTTTTTGGAGCATGAAATGTGCAATTTACTCTGAAATGCTAGCCAAAATAGAACATTTGAGGAAACGCAAACAAAATTCAGATATTGAAATAGGCATTGGGTAAGCTTGCTTATCAGAATCAGATGTGAATTCAGGCGCCGTAGGCAGACGAAGACACCACTAGATAGATCAAACAGAGCTTCCTCAGTTAGTAGTAATTAATAAGAATACATCACAAGCATTTGACAGCGCAAATAACGATGAAAGAAGTTATTGCAATCTAAAAACCGAAATGTCAATGATACCATATATCAAAACTGGTTTGGGTCATGTGCTTCATTCATATCACAACAATTATTGAGCGATTGAGAACCCTCCACACTGACACACGGCAATCATGAGCCGGAGTATATGGAAACCAACATCAATCATATGGAAGCATGATATTTGCATTTAAAATTCACAGTAGAAAAACGATAAATATATAAATGTACCTAACTTGGTGATACCCAATGATTCTCGCAGATATACAAAAATAAAATTATAAATAATTTTTGGAAAATATAATTTAATTTTTGTTTTTTTTTTTTTTTAAATCAAATAGATAATGAAAATAATTGAAATAGATATATTTCTCGATATACGAGTATGTGTGTTTCTCTATCTTGAGTACACTTTGCACCCGTAGGACATAACAAGAGCTATAAATAGATTGTCGAGGTAGTCTCATTAAAAAATTGGAAAATTAGAATCAAATAAATCAATAACAAATTGGATGGAACATCGAAACTCTTATCTGTTGGCAAGCGTCAATTTATTTTTAGGCCGTTAACAAAATTAAATAACTGCTGATTGATTAAGATCGGCGCGGCGGAGGTGACAGAGCCCACTCAGGCCACTTTGCTTGCGACTACGAATTGCAACCTAGTCGAATCAATCATGTTTACTCATGGCTGTATAAGTACACACAATAGAAATATACTACATACTCGTATGTGCATACATACAAACATGCATACATACATACATGTATGTACATACACACTAACCAATGTGGTCTGCCACTTATGTCAGCCTTGTCATAAGCCCACCAACCAAAAGCTGGTACTCAGACACCTGGACACATGTGCACAATTTGTTCGGTGGCTTGCTATGTATACTATTTATGGCAAATACTATATTTGTATATTTATATGAATACTTATTCACATATCTATATAAAAAGTGGAATGCATTTAACCTCGTGCTGCTCTCGTATTTACGGTGCTTTGTTATACTTACTCATAGTATGTTGTTTTTTTTTTTTTTTTTATCAAGCACTCAACTTATTCCCGTAATACCAACAATTACGAACTATGACAATTGAGAATTGGCTTGTAGGTGTATTGCGATTCTATAAACCTGAGGCTTTTGAATATGCCAAACAAGTTGTATTTATGTATTTATACCCGCTACCCATAGGGTAGAAGGGTATTATAACTTTGTGCCGGCAGGAAATGTATGTTACAGGTAGAAGGAGGCATCTCCGACCCTATAAAGTATATATATTCTTGTATCTGTGTGTCTGTCCGTCTATCCGTATGAAACACTGCATCTCAAAAACTACAAGAGATAGAGCTATAATTTTTTTTTCGACAGTATTTGTTATGCTTGCACGCAGATCAAGTTTGTTTCAAATTTGTTGCCACGCCCACTTCCGCCCACGCCCACTTTTGGTGTAAATAATAACAATATTATTTATGATTCCTGAAAGTTGCGTTGCGATCAGAGAAAAATTGTGAAAGTTATTAAAGAAATTCTTTTGTATGGGCTAAAACGTCTAATTTCCAAGGGTTTTTTATTGCTTTATATATTTATATACCAAATATACCAATTGGTATATTTTTTAGTATTTGGTAGTACTTTCGGTATATTTTGAAAATAATACCGCAATATTTTGCTTTTATTCAAAATGGGTAGCGGATATCTCACAGTCGAGCACATTCGACTGTAGCTTTCTTACTTGTTTTATTTTGTTTATAAACTAGCATAAAATTATAGGATTTATTAAATGAACAGCGACATATGAACACAAAATATGTTAAGTAGGTTTAAAATTGCACTTGATGGAGAACATTAAAACATTAAACTATTAAATCGATTAGTAACTTTATTATTTAGACAAATTTATTGCTTACTACACTTCTGGCTTACAGATCAAACAATAATTTGAGGTAATGGACACAAGTTGAATGACGTCTAGGTTTTTTTTGTTTTACCTATTTTTAAGAATTTGTTTATTTTTAGTTTGCAATCAATGAACCATGTCGACTGATAAGATTATAAAAAGTCCACAAATTGTGTGCAAATGCATATGGGTAAACTCATATAATAGATATCAAGCTATGATGGCTCAACACACAAGTTAAAACATTTCTACATCCTATATAAATCACAGTCACACTAAGCATATGATTTCCATATAACAAATTGTTTTTAAATCCAATAATTTGCATGAAACTTAAATTTCCATTCATCATAAACACAATTTATAAATTCCCACTTTGTCATAGCTATTTTTCCATATATTATTTATGTTTTTTTAATGCATGCAAAAAATAATATTGTTTAAATATAGAGCCTCTTATAAGTTGCTTATTCATCTTTCACAAAACCATTTACATCCAAACACTTAAATTTACATCCAAGGTTCTTATATTGGCTAAGAATTCTGGTATAAGACAGATAAAAAACAAACCTACACAAATACCCGCTTTTATTTTGCGAAGTAAGAATTTGTTTCAACGCAGAGAATTGCAAATTAAAAGCAGTTAAAGCAAAATTTTGTGCGATGATGAAAGTTTTTTGTATCCAAATGTTGTTAGCAACAGAAGATATTTCTGAACATGTATTGGAGAATATATATTGCCATATCAAATCATCGACTCAGAAACAGGACAATTTGTTGGTTCATTACGAAAGTGGTCCATGGACTCTACCTCATTTTATCGGCAATCGCAATTCGCTTTTACTCGCTATTAGTCAGTTTTAAGCGAAATTCATAAAAAATAAGTAGCCAAGGACATTATCCATCTGAAGGTTTCTATAGCATACCTATCTGTGAATTAACAGGGTCAATTTCGACTAATAGATAGTCAGCTGCCAAAAAATTTCCATTGCCATACCTCTGCAAATATTTATATTTGCATTGCCAATGTTTTTTTTGCATGTAAGCTTCCACCTTTATTAGCCCAACCACTTTTAGACATGTACAATATTGAATGCAAACAAATATCTAAACTCGCTTGTAGATATATTATGTACTGAAGGCGTGTAAATGAATTAGTATGTATGCAAAATGAAAAAAAAAAAAATCAAAACATTAACGATTTGTTATGATTCCAGGAACAGAAACTGAAAATATCATAAAAACTTTTAAAATGCAACACAATATATCGCTTACGCACAATGAAACAGAATAGGAAATAAGGAGAGAGTGAGAGAGCGAAGGAGATAGAGAAGGAGAGAGCGAGAGAGCAGCTTAAGTGTTTGAGTAATGCTGCATACTTCAGTGGGTTGCTAGATGTCAAATGTCATTTGCCGGGCACACCGAGTTTTAAAATTAATGTTAAGCAGTTACGCATAAAAAATCAACGATAACTAAAAGAGACACTGTTGCGGATGAACAAACAACAACAGTTCGCAGTGAAAAGTTTATCCCAAAATTATCAAGCTGCTGGGAAAATACTGTTCTGCACAATTGAATAGTGTTTTTCGTAAAGACAAAAGAATTAGTGTTTTTGCAATTCACTTATTAAGTTCACAAATTAGCTCCAAAGAAGACTTTTCACAAAGAAAGTTGACCCCAAATTTAGCAATGACATAAAATTCCTCAAAACATTTTTTCCATGCATGTAGCCAGATAAAAGTGAATGCTTAATAATGAAATGATATTAAATTTTATCAAAGTAGCTGTCGCTTAAATCTGTCGCCACCATTGGCATCAATCAATGAAGGTCCGTCTTTTGCTATGTAAGTAACAAATTTTTAAAATCAACGCAGAGACCCGTCAAAGAGGTGTAGTGAAATTTAATGCAGCGTAAAATCTATTGTTATAAGCCAACTCTCGACATTTTTCGTCAGCTTACCTCTTTGCAAATCCGATGTTATGGAAGTGAAAAGTTTGTTTTAGTTTTTAAGTTGGAACACTGTGTAAATAATCTATTTATATTGATGATTGAATAAACGTATCATGGCTCTTCGAGAGTGCATAAAACAGAAGCCAAAAACTGATATGCTCCCATTAAATACAATATACGAGTATGTTATAACTGACAGGCGAATCCGACTAACGTTGCGTCGCGGTATTGAACCGAAACGCGGGCTTTCCGTTAAACTCTTATTTTTCGACTATTATTGTCCAAGTATGAAAAGCTTCGAGACACTTTTACCAACCAAGAAAAGTGCGCATTTCACCAACGCAAAGAACTCACCAATTGCCTATGTTATGTTAGTGATAAGAAAGCACAGCGATAACTGGTAACAGCCAGGCAGCTGATTATATTAATTCTGTTGATAATTTAGCTTTGCCGCTGTTATGTCTCTGTTATCTTTAAGTCATTGGTATATACACATATGTGCGTGTACATATATGATAACATATCTTTAAATTTTCTGTTTTTTATGTAAAATTATTTTGGAATTTTGTTGCATGCCATATGTCCTCAAGCAACTACAAAATATATACTAATTTAAAATGACTAAATTACTATATACATATGTATATGGAGAAAAAAACAATTTGAGGTGACTTGTAAATATAACTTTGTGAACAACTTTTAATCACATTCAATTAATAAAGTATTTTTTCTTCTTGTATATATACAGATAAATTTTTACACGAGCCTGTTGATAAAAATGAATTATGTAGAAGCTTGGAAGAACAATTTTTCGATAAAAACTCTCAGTTGAACATCGAAATCTTCGAGGCATAACATAGAATAGATAGTTACAACTTTAACTACAACAAAGGCAATTTTTCAGGCCAGCACACAGTCCTTTCATGTGTAAACACAGGACGCCATTGCACATGATCCCCTCTGTTATCCTAATATGCGTTCTGCACGATGCCTACTAGAGGAATATTTTAATTTCCTCGTGAGACTCACGACTCGTGACAACCAGACATTCTGGTGCCCAGGTCAACCAGAGAATACTGCGTATAAATTCTAATACGAAATTCGGTTTCGAATTGTAGGACTGATTTGCTTTTACGAATTTTTAATCACCACGCAAAAAAATTTATTTTCTATATCTTGAAATTCATCACTTTTATTTGAAACAAGTACAAGAAGAACAATAACAAAATATATGTATCTGTTGTGTGAGCTTTGCGGCACCTCTAACAAAATTGTTTCAAAATTGCCTCGACGCTTAAATATTGCTAAGAAATTAAATGAAATCCATGAAAAGGAACTCTGATGATTATTTCTTAGTATCATTTGCTTAGCAGAAAGTCCTATGCTTATCTGGTGTGAGTGCTGCAAGCCTTTTCATGGTTGGTAATGTCTGTTTTGTAAAGTAACAGGAAATGGTTTTTGAGTGTGACTGACGCTTATTCAACGTGCATTTAAATGTTCTTAATGGGAATATGCACTTACGCAAGCCTTAAACGAGATGTGTTCGAGAATAATTACGAATCTTTTAAATGAATATAATAGTTATATTTCTTTTTTATTATTCTTAGAAATGTGTAAGTCTAAAAACGCTCTTTACAAAATGGTGCGGTATTATTCTTAAAATACAACGAATTAATATACAAGAAAAGTACTGAAATATACCGAAGGTCGAATTTGGTATATTAATATAAATAATATTGAGCGACCAACACCCGACTGCAGCTGGTGTATTTCGCCATATAAAATTGTTTCTTAAACTTCCACAATTTTTATCTGATCGTAACCAAAGTTTTAGAAATCATAAATTATATAGATAGCTTGAAATAATAACAATAATAACAAGTGCTCTCGAAAAGTAGAGCTCTATCTTAATAGTCTAAGAGATTGATGCATTCTAGGAACAGACGGACAGTCAGACAAACGGACAGGCGGACATGGACATACATCGTTTCGGCAATTGATGCTGATCAAGAAAATTTATGCATGTTTTATGGGGTCTGAGATGCTTCTATAAATACATTTCCGGCCACTGCAAAGTTAAAAAAAAATAAATAAACAATAAATTCCAATAACTTTTAACAACAAATATTAAGATGTATACTTACATTAATCGATAATTGTGTCATAAGGACAATTTGAGAATACCACACGGTATTTTTTATACGGCTATAAGCGAGTTTTTTATTTAATTTTTTATTATTTATTGCTTAAGGCTGACAATGGGTTAAAGCTTTACAGAGCAATGTGCAACTGTGTTAGTGTATGAGTGTATGTGAGATTTTAGGTATTTGTGCTTGCCTCATTGTGTGTGAACTTTTACTCACAAATACAAAATGAAAATAGCTAACATTTATGTTATTATTAATTGCTTACTTAAAACTACGTAAGCCGTGTCTTGCATTATAAGCTATTTTCTGTCACCCCAGTCCCCATCTCAGATGGCGTCACTTCACTTCAGATGGCATCACCATCATCATTAATGGCCTTGAAAATGATATCGTAGACATGATCCACCAGTTTAGCCCACGCTTGTGCTTGACTCTCACTCAGACTGCATGCAGCCGTGAGCACTTCCAGAATAACCTCTTTCAGTTGCTATTTATAAAGTGCAATGAAATACAAATTCTTTCTGATGCAATGTTCATTCAAGTGGCTTACGTTATAAGATTCTTTGGAGATTTTGCGTGGTATATGGCTGGTAGCAATCTTAGTCCATATCTCATCCAGCTTCTCAAGATCACCATCTTGTCCAAGCACCTGAATGGACTCATCGAAAACGCGAATGATGCGTCCGGCATGCGCCCTAAAACGTGAGTTAGCCTGCAATTCAAAAGTTGTTGTGTTAGATCTGATAACTATTTACAAGTTAATTAACGAAAAGAACTCACGCTTAATTCGGCCGGTGGCACATCACGGAATGGAAATTTCTCCAAATTGGACGGATAGCGATTGAAAAACAATGTGAGTATAGCAGCCCCAGAGTCTGTTGGTGTCGCCACAGGAATCTCCCATGTCTTTTTGATTATTTGTACCTCATCACTGTTCATGTTTGCGGCTGGAATACTCAAATGTTTCTGCTGCTTTGCTGCTCTTCAATATTTCGCTTCGTTGTTAAGTCTTAAGCTGCAAAATATATTATTTAAGAGAGATTAACATTAAAAGAAATCTACTCTCTTTCTCTCTTCATCTGTCGTTTACTCTGATTTCCTATCTGTCATTCCATCGTAGATAATTAAGAATGACAGTTTTACACCGCAATTGTCAGTTGCTATTCGCGTTGTTATTGGGCCCGACAAACAATGAGAGCGCTAGAGTACAACGTTGATAACAATTGAAAATCAAAACAACAATACCGGGCATCACCACAACCGTGGGTTGCGTAAGTATGGCCACACCAAACATGAATATCTGCATCAAAGCAATATTAATGTATAAAATAGTAACCATATGGGTAATTCTTTGGTAAATGTCGCGTGCGACCATCTTTACAGTGACAAAAAAAAAACAACATAAACTAAAATAATTTTAAAAATAAGTGAAGTGAATGTTTTGCATTAGCACTAGATTTAGAGCTAAGATTAATTTTAGGAACTTGTTATGTTTTACGAAAAAATATATTAATTCTTTCATTTTTTGGTTATGTTTTTTTTTTTTTTTGTCACTTTAAAGATGTTCGCACTCGACATACCTCAGAGAATTACCCATATGCAGGTGGTAATCAACATGATCCAACCTTACAACATAATCCGAATACCTTTATATCTTTTTATTGAAACTAAATAAATAATTTGGGGAAAAAATGAAATGAAATAAATTGTCAGTGAACTTTTTGACTTGCTTTTATAGAAGATAATAATGAATTACAGTAATGAAACAAACGATTAAAAAAATGTTGCTCTGATTTAATATCTTCATTTCGAAAAATGTTAAATAGCTCTCAAAAACAGTTAATATTGAAATTATTATTATATTTTTTTTTTTTGCATTCTATTGATAAACTTAAAACACTACTATTTTATACAAAAATGGCAGCTTCTACTTCATTTATAATCTCTACGATCTGCATTTAAATTTTCCACAGAATATATTATTCATAGTAAAAATAACAATTGTGTGCCCCCTGCGACTCGAGCATTTCAAAAACATGTGACATAATATAATAACAATAAATTAATGAGGAAGACTTGAAAGTTCAATAAATACACCAAGGTTTTGAAGATAAGCTCATATAGCTGTAATCTGATTACCAGACACCTCAATTTATATGTCTGTCTTTCTTCAATCCGCTCCCATAGTTGATGCTCATATTTAATTCACATTCTCCGCAAGAATAATACCGAGTAACACAATGAGACAGTGAGCGAGAGAGAGAGAGAGCGAATTCGGACTCATCTGTAAAGCGGAAATATGAACAAGCCCATAAAAGTTTTCTATCCGTTTAAATATTTTAAGTGAAACGAAATATAAGATTGAAATAAAATTTGACTGAAAATTAAACGAAGTCTGTTGCTTCCAAAAAAATATTTTGTAGCATATCTAATTTTAATCGAAATATAAATCATAATTGTATTTACATAAGCAAAACTTTAATATTTATGAGGAAAATTTGTTGGGACTTTTTTGAATAATAAGTAAATGATAATTACAAGGTAGGTTTGTGCAGCGATACGAATTTTAAGATATTGTTTATGATTTAATGGAAAAAGCTCTTAAGCAAAAGCTGTAACAGTATTTAGAATAACAACAACAATAGCAAGAAAGCAAAAGCCAAAAGGAAAAATGCAGAATGCCAACAACAAACAGGGAAAAGTAAACTGAAAGTTTATTAAAAATTTACAAGATGACAGACTAACCGCAGGCAATAATACACATATACCTTACATACACCCTCAAACAGGAAGACAGAGATAGAATGAACAAGAGAAAGATGGTGGGGAAAAAATAACAAACAGATAGCATAACGTGAAAAGAACTCAAGTGCAGCCGCAGCAGGTGGCCGCCATGTTATTGTTGCTGTAACGGGCGGGTTGACTGGGGTAAGACAATCTATTGTATGAGTTTACCAAGTACGAATGTTGATATTGAAAAAATTTCGACTCCCATATACCCTGTATCTTGCACTATTTTGGAGTAAAATCCTGCCAAGGAAATTGATCATTGTTAAGATTCCTAAGATTCCATAAGAGATTAAAGTTTGATGAATTCGATTATTTTATCTCCACAATACGCCCGCTAATGTCAACTAAATATGGAGTAGGGTATTTCAAATTTGCCATCTCTTGATAACCTTGTGCCCCGTTTCCCCTTTTCGGGGTGCAAACGTTGAAGCAACCGTCGTCATCAGCGACAACAACAACAGCAACAGCAACTGACGATGTATGAACGTACATACAGGCAGACATAATATTCTTCATGGCAGAATGTCCTGTGGCTTTTGTAGTTGATGTTGTTACAGGCCTGTCTCTAGTATACGAGCACAGATATACGTACATGTATATGTGTGAATACATTCATATATACCTCTCTGTGGTGTGTGTTGCAGTTAAGAGTAAAAGGCAAAAACAAATCAAGCGTTGACTCGGTTGACATGCGTATACTTGTCTATGTGTGCTTGTGTATCGCCCGAAAGGAAATTGAGCGCTTAATTAAATTAAATCAAGGCAACTTGATGGACAGCTACTAGAGACAACGAGTCGCAGTCGACTGGCAGCAGGCCTGACAGCCACAGCTGCAGCTATTTGCCTCCTGCCACTTTTCTAGCCACATTAATGCCAACCAATCTGTCAGGTGTTGCTAAAGTACTATCACATACTTTCTCAATATGTATAAACATACATATATAGTGTGTATGATTATTTGATATTACAATTTTTATCTTTCAGATTAGTAACAGTCAAGTATTAGTTTCAAAATGACTTTAATAAATACTATAAATGTTTAAGAATAATTTGGAGCAAACTTTAAAAATATTCAACATTAATAAAATATTGCAATAGAAATGTAAGCTTAAAGTTAAGTTTCAATTTGTTGGACTATTTGAAAGTTGGGAAAGATGAATAATATGCGGTGTTTTAATAAAATTCGTGCAAGTCTAAACTTAAAGCTTGATAGCTTGATTTGCACACTACACCAAGCACACACAAACCCACACTCACAAACTCGCATTTTCATGCAGAGGCATATGCTCATCGGAAACATTAACGATAATAACAACAACAACAACATTCGAACGACACTTGTTTGCAAGGACATCCGAGAAATCCATAAATTTAAAGCATGCTTTTCTGCACTTTTATGTGGCTTTTGACAGCGGTGCAAAAAAAATACAACAGCGGCAACCATTGCAAAACAACAAAAACAAAAAGCACACGGGCAATTTTAAATCAGCTGTAGCCTGTTGAACGAGCGCGGCATTTTGAAAGGATTTCACTAAACTAATACTTATCGTATGAATATACATAATTCACCCAATTCTTTCATAATTCCGCAAAAGAGTAAGCGTTCTCCAGTTTTCTTTAACGTAACAAGCCTCAAGATAAATATTCTTTCTCTACTTCCTTTTATTGTCTTTTTTTCACTTGAATTTGTTTATTTTCTTATTGTTTATTCTCAGCTCGATAGATTCCGTAGTTGTCGTCGACAAAATCGTCACCGTTTGCAGCAAACCAACCGCACGCGTTGCGTTCGATTCAAACACTGAGGCCAGAGACCAGACCAGACCAGACCTGAGGTCTGAGCGCACACTGAGTGATTCGTTTCCTGCAAAAGCAAGCAGAGAGAACACACTCAGCCGGCAAGTACAGATTTGCACCGTGCAAATGGTTGTTGTTGTGTGCGCGCCAAAAAGCGTGCAAGCGTTGTGCAAGAGTCTAGCAAGCACTTGTGGTGAGAGCGCGGGTACAGTGGCGCCGCTTAGTGGGGGTGACAAAGTCTAATTACACACTACTCAATTATATTTGTCGCCAATTTAATATGTAAGTCGCATATTTACTATGCGTATTATGATATTTAAATTATGGGTGAGTCACTAAAAACTTGTATCTGAAATCGCGTGTTTCAGAGTTAAAACAAATGGAAACATGACCAAAGGCCACCTGTAGACCGAATAAAAACTTTTAGGAGAGTCAAAGTTTTGCAAAAGCTTTTGGCGCCAGTTGCCAACGATAGATGTTATATTATAATTCAAAAGTACAAATATTTATGTGCTTGAAAACAGAAACTAAGTCACAGCCACTGTCATATTTTAGACGATTAAATTTTACCTATAACTTTAATTTATTTTCTCTTTAAATAATAAATGCGTCTTTTGATTTTCTTTGTAGATTATATTCATATGTATAGAATATGTACATATGTATAACTTATCTATCAATTACTGTCAATTAAACACCTTTGCAATTGAACACTTAGCACGGCAACGTTGCTTTCTGTGAAGGTGATATGTTATTTCATTGGTTAAAATACAGTTTGTTTAAACAACAGCTCGATATAAATATTTAAAATGACTACTTATAATTACTACTTATAATAAACCGAATGCAATACTATTGCTGTTTAGAACTCACATTTCGCAACAACACAACCGTAGTCCACGCCGTTAAATTCAAACTGAGCAGCATCGCTGACCAGCCCTATTATTTAAGTGATTACCGAATCGCACGAACACAAAAATAAAAAATAACGAATTGCCGAGCCAAACGAAGTGTGGAATGTGATAATAGTGTTGTTCGCTATCAATATTACCATTCATTTCTAGAAGGCAAGGGCCTAACAAACAAATCGAGTATTTCAACAGATCAAGCATTTATTGCATGTTTCGGAAAAACATCATGATAACCCACTTGTGACTGATGCGGGCTAGCATATACCCTGTACTCAAAAAATAAACTCATCCCTTATGATGAATGCTTTTAATGCTTGTAATTTATCTTTGTTTGTTTTTAGACTTTAGATCTAAATAATCTAACTAATCAATCTCAACACCTTTTTTATGATATATATTGCAGATTATGTTATTCGTCTTCTTTATGTGATCACGACTGCGTTTTAAGACCTCTATGAACATAACCCCCATGGGTCAAACAGGTTAATTTCATTAGTAGACTTCAAAACCAGTTTTAGGTATTATTTATTTGGCAATACCTCAAATTAAATACTATCAACATGAAAGGTCAAAGCAATTGTTTGACTAATAATCATGTTGTTAGAGTCATCAGAAACTTTCTTGTGACATCTTTTACATTTAGAATGTTTTCAATATAGCTGACTTAATAACCTGCTTCCCTTCGAAAAGCTTAAAGGTGTAGTGCGTCTTTGATGAAATGTATAGTGTTGCGTGATAAATAAAGAATTAACACAACACAATAATTGGAAAGAGTACTCGCAATAGTAAAATAATACTATAATATTCTTCTATTAAGAATAATTATTCATCTAATTCACTTAATATGAATATAATAGATTTTATTATGAATTTATTTTGAATATTTCCGAATTCTAACAATACTTTATGTAATATTTTTATATGCACATCAAACATTCGTCACGTCACCGTTTCCTTTGGTTTATGGAGCCAATTGTTCTTGCCAAAATTGTCTGTCATTATAAAGCAGTCGAGACCTAAATACTAATAATAAATAAATATTGTAGATAGCAAATAAAGCTAAACAAATGCAAAGCGCGCATAGCGTTTTTTACTTGTACGTTATGAATAACTTTACTTGGGATACCTAAATATACATATATATATGTTACTTTACTACGTTGAACATCCGAAATTCAAGAATTGTTATTAAAGAATAAATGTGATAATCATTTCATTTTTTATTTGGCTTATGTTATTGTTTGCACGCAGTTGTTCAATACTTAAAAGCCGAACGAGTCTAGATACTAGACACGGGACACTGAATCGCTAGTATTATGTATGACAAACGTAAACAGCGGAGTGTTTTGTCTGTTATGAGCAACTTACCAGTTGTTATTTGTTTATTTGTAATGATTAAGTATATTTTATTTATTGAATATTTTATTCTCGTGTATACACGCGCAACACAAAACACTGGATTGAACAAAACACAAAAGTGACAGATGGATGCTCCCTCGAGAGCGAAGAAAAACATTCACAAAAGGTGCTGAATCAAATAGAGAGACAGCTTGTGAGAGTGAAAACGTAAGAGAGACACAGAATGAGCGAAGCAGTATGTAAGTATCCAAATTTCAGTCATATTCAGCGCGAGAGTCAGATCACAGCTGAACCGGAGTGCACGCTGACTCTCAGCAGTCGATGTTGTGACAGTTGGGTTTGGGGTGTTGGGCTAGCAAGATAAAACGGCAGATCTAGTGAAATCAGTCACGAAACAGAAAGAAAACAAAGTGTGAAAAACAAATGCAATTATATTATAATAATGGACGTAGAACAGCAGCATCAACAGCAACAGCCCCAAACGAGCAGCAGCAACAGATGTGACAGCGAGAAATGTCAAAAACTTAAAAGATTTGTGATTATTGCCCTGCTGATCACTATTGGCATTTTGAGTTGGCATTTCTACGGTGAGTACACTTTCGCTGACTTTGACCCTTTACTTCCACTAGGTTAACCAATGTTGCACGTTCCATTTACAGAGTACTTCCACAGCAAACCTCTACCCAAACTGCCAGATGATGTGCTCGCCTTATCGCGGACTCTTTTTGCCGAAGAAGCAGCCCCAAGCGAATATCTCTTTAAGGTAAATTTGCAGGGCAAGACAAGCTCTGGGGCTCGCGACGATCGCGCACCACAACCGTAAGTGCAACAATAATCACAATAAAAGTTATTTGCATACAAATATCTTTTTCCCCAATATTTAGACTTTTTGAACTTCACAACGATTTACTAGCGAGGAATGCCAATTCTACTACAAGTCTATTGCTTCGCCTCTTTAACAACTACGAAATAGATGTCAACGTGCCAGAGCAGATAACTGAAGAGCATAAGCATGAGCAACTGGATTTTTTGCGTGCTGTGATGAATACCCGAGTCATGAAGCTCTCTATGCGCTTCCTTGTGATGAAGAGTAAGTACATATGTAAGATAAATGTTTAGATTTATTTAAGTTTACGATCTTTCGTCATATATTCAGAAATTTGACTGCGAATAAAAGAGTTCAGAAGCTTATCAATCAGTTTTTATTATTTACCCAAAAAGCGTTTAAACTATACTTGCCAATGTTTATATTCCTGTGTTAACCATTAGATAAGTTCTTAATTTAAAGATAACAGATGGAAGCTTTTGTGTTTGTTATAGTAGCATTGTGCGATTAGATAAGAAAGTAATATTTTGATATTTCTATGTAAATATTTGTATTAGTATCAAGCTGTTTTTTTTTTTAACTGCATGTAGATTTTAACATTATGCCAGTTACAAACTATTAACATTATAAAAAGTTTAAAATCGTGAAGTGCGTATTTTTCCGATAAGCTTCGTCTCTCTTCCCCTCTCGCTACTTACATGAAGCATGTGTAAGACACATTATCTGTCCAATACTTAAATTAAAACACAGTTAATGCCATACATTACCTAACAGCGTTTACTGAAAATGTGTGTGTATTTGCATAATGAAATCAATTTATTTCAAATATTTCTGATATAATATGTATTTGGAAACTTACTTTGAAATTTCCTGAAAAACAATAAGCGAATGGCTATCCATTTTGAGTAAAATGACGTGATATTAATATTATTAAACTATATCAAATTAATATACAAAAAATACTAAATTATACCAAATTAAATAAATGAATGAAATAATGCTAGATTGATGAATATTCATTCATTGTGTTGTGTTTATCATATTTTCTTTCAGATGTGGTCAGTGACAACTATGATGATCAGTTAAAGCTACTTCAAGACCTTTGGTTCACACCATATTCGCGGGGAAAAGGTGTTATAGGCAGCTCCAGCTTTGAGCACGTATTCCTAGCAGAAAATCGAGAAAATTCTGTTCTTGGTTTGCACAATTGGCTGTACTTTGCAGAGCAAGAGCAGCAGGGTCATGTGGACTATAAAGGTTGGATAAAGCGCGCTGATACGGGAAGAGTACGTAAAACCATAATGTCAAACGCTCTTTAACACCAATGCCAGTTATGAACAATATTTTATTTTTAGCAACACCAATTCGCATTGTCGCTTCGTTTTGCCTTCTTTGGTATACAAAAGCCGTATAGTGGTTTTCTTGTGGGTACGTCACCGGAACTGGAGATCAGTTTATACACGGTCTGCTTTTTAGTTACTCCCGAAAAGGAACCTTGCGAAATTCAACTAGGTTCCGCTAAGCTAAGTATTGTGTCTCACGTGTGGAATTGGAAAGGCAAGCGACTAATAGCAAGCGCCTATGTTTCGATTCCATAAACGGAGTGCAGAGCATAAGCTTCATGATAAGTACACACTCAGAAAATAATATCATAGGTATCAAGTATCACCGGTCTAGTCAACTAGAATATACCCTTTTTTTTGTTTATTACTATTGCGAGCAATATTACCACATACATATGTATTGACTTCTTTTAGCTTTGGTTCATATGTAACATATAAATCAAACCTACGTTGCTCTACCTCTCAATGACTGTTAAAACGGTGTATACATACGGAGGCTATTAAAGTACGAGTACATTTGTTATTATATTTGTTGAATTTCTGACTTGTGACGTCTAAAGTGCGTGTCATTATCAATTTGTTAGCTTGTCAGTCGCCAGCCCGCCTCTTTGGCCGCCAGTTTGACTAACTTCTTTTGACAGCTTTGCATTGGATTAAGGCTTTTGATGTTTTAGTATCTGCCGTCCTTTATGGGTTCTTACACTTACGTTTATGGATTGTTTTCGCTTTGACAGAATTATGTGACCTCTGCCTTAACACTTGACATTGAACATTGAACATGCAAATATTATGCACGCAACATCGATCAACATTTACATTAGGTAATTATTTATTGCTTTTGTAATGTCAAGAGATGTTATTATTATTAATGTTTATTCGTTTATGTGCATGTTATTTATTTATTTCAAATAACGCGGAACTCTAAATATAAATAATAAATACCAATATTTTCCTGCATCGGAGTCAATTAATACAGCTCTTTGGCTGACAATCTGCTATATGTTGCAGAGTATAGTATATTTTTAATGTCGAACTGTGTTAATATACCTAAAATAGCATTTGGTATATAAATGGGAAGCGACTTTAGCTTTCTTACTTGTTAATTAATAAATAAAACAAAAAGAATCCGAGGTTTTTAAAACATCACTTGTTAATTTAAAAAACACATTAAATCTCAGAAAGAAAGAGCACATTTTATTAGTTGAATGAATTATTGTTCAAAATTGCTTATTTATTAAAACCAATTCGATTCATACAAATATGCAATGGAATTATAATGGATGTCTCCTTCATGGAGTAAATTGGACTACCAAATGAAAAACTTGTGCTTACAACTACAGAGCACTACAGTCACGCTCAATCAGTTTGATCCTGCTCCTCCTTCTGCTGTTCCATGTGTGGTTGACGTTGTGTTGGATTCCTTTATGGGTTGCACCACCGCCGGAGCACTGGATCGCCGCACGGTGATAATTGTAGTATGTGCTGGCGATAAACTGACATCGGAGTTACCTGAATTTAAAACAAACGTTTCGCTTAAATCAACAAAGGATTCTTCGGGATTGGAAGTGTCACTCGAGCGCATAAGACTGGGACTGCTTATACTGAACTCTAACTGCAGCGGATCAATTGGCGTGAGATCGGTTGACTCTGGACTCCAGCTACTTCTTGCCGGCGGCAGCCGCGGCAGACTGTTGTGGCAGAGTGGATCTGCTGCCGCCGAGTGTTCCAGATGCAGCTGTTGGCCCCACAGCTCCGCTGCTCGAGCGCGGTTGTGAGCGGCTCGCTCCGGCACCGGAGACTGCTGTTGTCGCGGCTGCTGTTGCTGGTGCTGCAGCTGACGTTGGGGATGTGGCATTTGCCGGCAACGTCGTCGTCGTCGGTGGCGAGGATCTCCTATAATCTGACCCGCCTCTCTCTGTTGACTGATACTGTCCCTGCTGCTGAGTCTGCGGCTGTGTTGGGTCGGCTGGGGTTGAGGTTGCTCCTGGAGTCGCATCATATTGATATCCGGACTGGGCATAGTCGGCGCCGCTGTAGTCATAGGCCGCGTTGGCATCATAGCCGTACTGCTGGGCATCGTATGGCTGCTGTGCGTATGCGTTGGCATCGTATGCACTGGCATCATATTGCTGCTGATCGTAGGCACTATAGTCGGTGTTGTAGTCGGCCAGATTGGCACTGCCAGCATTGGAGACGCTAGCATCGCTAAGTTGCTGCTGCTGTTGTTGTTGTTGGGGTTGCTGCTCAGCGGCATTGCTGTAGCGTCGGCTTTGCTGAACTTTCTGCTGCTGCTGCTCTGTTTGCTCACGTTCACGTTCACGCTCTCGTTCACGTTTCTCTCGCTGCTCTCGCAATTGTTGTAGCTCTTGATCTCGTTCCTCACGTTCACGTTCGCGTTGTCGTTCACGTTCACGTTGTTGTTCCAGCTCCTGCTGCTGTTGCTGCTGCTGCTGCTGCTTTTCGCCCATGCCAAGGTTGTCTTTGAGATTTTCGTCATCGTTATCGTTGAGTCCATAACTGTGGCTGCTGTCGGGCAAGAGATTGGCGTTACCATTACTGATGATGCTGCTCTTGCGCATGGCTGCATCGGCAGATGAGTTGCCGTTGGTATTGGCATTGCTGGCAACTCCGATGATATCTGATGCTTCTGGTACTGGTACTGTTGCAGTTGTTTCCGATGACGGCGTTGTGGCTTCGTATCCGTAGGAGCTGCTTGGCTTGTAGTCGTCGTCAGCGTTGTTGTGTAGTTGTGGGGTGCTTTGTAAGGGTTCAATTGTTGTGCCATATGTGGACGGCTGGTAATCGTATGCGGCTGTAGTCACAAAAATTTTGATTAGTGTTGCAAGCCAATTCAATGCAAGAAAATGTACGAGTACGAGTATATGTAAATGTATTTGTATTTGTATTCGTATTTCTATTTGTTTATGATTAACTGAGCTGTTGCTGCAGCGGTTCATCAGCTTCCGAGTCGTTTGAAATTGTTACTGGCGCTGTCACTGGCCCTGAGTAATGATTAAATGCAATTAGATGCATTGTACATATATTTTACTGTGGACAGTGTATGTGTCAGTGCTGCATGAGCTGCAGGTGTGGTCAAAGTTCAAGATTTACCTTTGCCTGTGCCTAAGCTAGTATAATCATGTGGTGTGGTATCTAATTTGCTCATTTGTTCTTCATTGCTCAACATTCGGTTAGATAAATACTCTAGATTTGATTGTAAAGCAGATATTTCCTCTCTGATGTAATAAATGTAGTTAAAGAAGACACACAAAGTAAAGACAAAGACACAGAGCAGTCAAATAGCGATAGTGAAAGAAAGAGGGAGAGAGAGAGAGAGAGAGAGAGAGAGAGAGAGAAAGAAAAGAAATATCCATCGATTAATAAAATTTAAGTTCGCAATTATTAATTACCTGCAACATCTTTAAGTTGTGCATTATAGGTGAAAAAATGAGATGGTCATTTGCAGTTGCCTCCTCAGAACTGACCTCATTAACACTATTGCCATTGTTAACTAATTGAGATTTGTATTTGGACCAAATTTGCCTAAGACGCGCCATTAACTGTTCATTTGTATCGCGTAATTGTAGCTTTTCTTCACTGGGAAAATCAACAACAAATCAGAAAAATTTAAATAACATAACATAGAATAAATTAAAACATGAGGATTAACAATTAACATAACATAGTATGAAAGTATTCAGCATACTCGACAGCATTGCACTCTATGTAAATTTGTAGACAGCAGATGAGTTGGAGACGTTTAACTTACAAAACGCTAATACCATACTTATTGCATAGAGCTCTCACATTTTGTAAATCACAATATACTTTAGTCAGACAATAATATAATTTGGATTTACAGTTTTCACTTTTTCTTTATTATCGAAATAAAAAACATATGTACCTCCGATTTTATGAATACATTTTAAAAATTGCTCAAGTTGAGAGTGATTTCTTATACTTCTTAATTATATTAACAAAATCAGAGTTTCGTGGTTTGCTCCTGGTCATCGTCATCGTCATCGTCACCGACAACTGCATTCTCAAATTGCGTCAACGATTCGTTTATTTCCGCTAATTCTGGGCTACTGTTGTCGTTAACGAAAGTCTCGTTTAGAGCATGTGCCACTTCATCAAGCTCTTTCACAAATGTTTCATTCAGTACACTGACTCTTGGCTTCGACTGTTGTTTGGGCACCAGACGTACATTGACATCGACTTTGACCGGAGGACGTGGCTTCTTATTGCAGCCATCACGATGCAATAGTTGCTCAAAGTAATGCTTTGGCTTGATACTAGCACTCAATGCATTACTGCTGCGACCTTTGCATGTTGCTGATGTTGTGGCTGTTGCAGTAGCTGTAGCAGTTGCAGTTGCAGTTGCAGGTGCAGTTGCAGGTGCAGTTGCAGGTGCTGCTGTGTCAGCATCCACCGTCAAATGCGATGTTTGACATGGGGACTGATAAATATTGCCTGCACTGCTGAGGGTCTGATTTAAAACCAAATGCTGTTGCATGCAAGGCAACAGCTCCGTTTTGTAAGAATGACAGTAGGTTGTCGATGCAAATGCACCTGTTGCTGGTGCAGTGCGATATTGTTGGTGTTGCATTTGGTGTTTGTGATGCGTGTCTGTGATGGGTACATGTACATGCTTGCAATGCTTGCTCTTGCTGTGCGAGGATTGTGCACGCGTTGCATTTCCACTATGACTATTGCTGCTGCTGCTGTGGATGTTGCGGTGTTGCATTGCTGGCATCCCGTACATCGCGTCTTCATGTTCGAGTTTGTTTCGCATGAAACTGGGACAAAAACATTTCGATTTGTTGGCCATCGCTGTGGCTGTTGTTGTTGCTGTTGGTGTTGCTGTTGGTGTTGCATCCATTTTACTAATTGGTACGTTGTTAAGCGCTTTATATTTCTTGTAGCTAAAAAGCTTTGGCAATGGCGGTATTTTAGCCAATTCCTGTGATAAACGCTCATTGCTTTTAATTATGTTCCTCAGAATCTCGTCACCATTATCAATTGCAACAGCATCAGTCTCAACAATAAGCCCAATATCATCCAGAATGTCCAACTTAGGTGGCAAAGTGTACGCGTTTGCGTTTCCGCTTGGCGATATCGCTGTTATTGGTGTCTCTGGCACTTGTTGTACCAGCAAGGGCGCGTTTATTGCTTTTGACGTTGTGGCCGCAGCTGTGGTTGCCGTAGTAGTTGTCGATAGTTGCCCCGATATTGTTGGATTCAAATAATTGCACGGCTCTATATTGGTGAGCGATATGACAGTGAACAGTAACACAGGCAGGCAGCACAAAAGAAGTTTGAAGAAGTACAGCGTGTTAATCCAGTATCAAGCTCTGGTTGAGATCATTTTGTTTGTGGAATCTCAAAAAAATAAATAAAATTGCGCTGCGTGTGGGCCAAATGGGTTTGTGTTGCAATGCACTTAACAGAATACTCTTGGCTATCGATTAAATGTGGCAGTATGTTCATTTCTATATAAAAATATTTTTCAATTTTTTCAAAAAAGAAAATCTCTGAATGTCATTCGATTGAGTACCCCTTAAGTTACTGAGGTCAGCTGAAGTTTCGATAGAGAAATAATACTAAAGGTAAAGTGGAAATTAACGTACTTGTGCTTATATGTCGTATCCTCTAATTTGCCAGTTAACGTTTTACATTCATTCGTCAGTTTATCCATGAGTTGCTTCTGAGATGTTATCATTTCTTCGAGCTCATTCACCGTTTCCGCTACAAGAAGTAGACAGACAGACAAATTGTTTATGATTTATTAATAAATAGAAGTATGAAATAGAAAATATCATTATGAAAAGGACTAACTCATGGATAAACTATTGACGTTTCGAGCAAATCGAAATACGGATGGAACATTTTTCTGGATATCATTTCTAGATGTCATAATTTTCATATCGATTCAAGGGACATTTTTCGAACATGCGCACAATATGTTATGGAACTCAATAGCTTAACCACAGTTAATAATAGAAAGTGAAAGACAGAAGTGAGAAAAACATTTTTGTTATTGAATTGTATGATTGCAAGTAGTGAAAGTAAGGTGACATACTAAGCGCCTTTTAGTGTGTGAGTTTTAAATAAAATGCAAGTCGCTTAACAAATCCTATTAACTCATAACGTACCATGTTTATCCTGCATTTCGGAAATTCTCTTGTCCAAGTCCTTTTTGGTGGGTCGTATTTCATTCTTTAGCTCTCCATAAGCGAGCTGAAAATACGAAACACAAAACTCGATTATTAGTAGAGCCAGTAGAAGCGCTAAAAATCAGTTTCATTATTAAGGACCTCCTTCTCCAAATTTGCAATTTCGTCGTTCAAGCGCAAAACCTCTCGCTTCGAATGCAATAGATCGGCATCGCCGCGATCCAACCGTTGGCGCAAGGAATTAATCTCGGCAGTGAGACGAGCTGCCTCGGTTTTGGTCTCACGTGCTGCTCGATCCAACTGCAGACGCAATGAAGTTATCTCTTGTTCCAGTGATTGCTTCTCTGCATTGACCTGCGCCATGTCTGCGAGGAATGTGGTCCGGTTGCCACGCAACTCCAGTTTCAGCTCCTCGATCTGCGAATTACGGTTGGCTACATCGCGCTTTAGATCGGTTTCGTAGCGCTTCTGGCGCTCCAGATCCAATTGTAGCTTCGCCACCTGCTCCCACTGGCTGCTCAGATCTCCGCCCAGCTGATCCACCTGGCTATTGTACCGTCGCTCAGCGCTTGCGCGTTCATCCGCCAATCGTCGGGCCATCTCGTGCTGCAGCTCCCGCACCCGCTCGTGCTGTCTATCCAATTCATCGCGAAGATGTCTAACCTCCAACTGACAGAATGAATTGGATTTTGTGTTAATAAGTTTTTATTTGAAGCCTATATACTCGTATATAAAGACTCTGACAGACCGACTGAACTATTAAGATATCATATATAGCAATTCTATTTCGAAGATACATATTATATAATATATTAATATAAATTCTATTGTTAGTATTGTAAATATGATACATACGGATGTATGTAAAACTTTAAAACTTAAGCCAGTTGTTCGACTTTTTTCTTGATCTCCGTAAGACAATAACAAGTGTGGTCAAAAAATTATAGTTTTATCTATTATAGTCTATTATAGTCTACATACATTTCCTGTATAAAAATTAAAAAACAATAATTATTTTTGGTCGAAAAAACAAATAGTCTCTGAGATCTCGGATTTCATACGGACAGACAGACATGGCTAGATCCTCTCGGCTGTTGACGCCGATCAAGAATATATGTATATACTTTATAGGGTCGGAGATGCCTCCTCCTGTTATACACATTTCCTGCATTCACAAGGTAATGAATAGCGAGCTTAAAACTATGTGTGTATGTTTTCTTACCTCCGCTTGAGATCGTTCCATTTGCACGAGATCACTTATGTACCGCTTGGAGCTGGCACTGTTGTGATGCTGCGACTTGGCATCGTCAAGCATTCTTTGCAGCTGACGCACCGACTCCTCAAGAGTCGATTTGTCCTGTTGCAGTAACTCCAGCTGCTTTCGATGAGTCTCACAATTGACACTTCCCAATGTGGCAACAGCGCTGAGCGGATCCGTGTGAGCTATCTTTCTTTTCAGCTCATCATTTTCGGTTTTAACGCGCTTCAAATCGATGTTAGCCTGCATTAGTTCGGCTTCCAATTCACTAATGCGAGCTTCGTAAACAATGTTGGGAGCACTAGCGTAACGTAGAGGTTGAACTTTCAAATTAGCCTTCCGCGGGGTGCTGGGAGTCATGCGGCCGGCATAAAGCAAGTGTTCATCGCTATCCGAAGATGGACTGGTAGTGGTGATCGGTACTTGTTGAGCCAATGGTTTTGATGTGCCACTGCCAAGAGCCGCTAACTCACTACGCGCATTTTCTGTTAAATTTTCATTCTCATTAATGACATCCTTGACCTTGCCGAGTAAATTGGTCAGTTCGTTGCGACAGTACTTGGACTCCTTCTCCAGCTGCTCTATGTAATCCTCTTGTTTCTCAATAAAATTAAAGATCTCGACTGGAGCTTGAACGCTGTCGGTGGGCATTGTGGTCACTGGCACGTTGCTTGGAAAGCTAGGGGGAGCACTAGCTAAGTTCTCTTTGGAAGCGGAGAGATAGCCCGTAGTGTAGCTCTTCTTCGGACGATATGTGCTCATCCGCGACTTCTGGCTGGGTGACAGATACTTGGAAATGTCCGAGAAGACGGGCCGTTCAATAACCTAGGAGAATAGATGTGCACTCTCAGTAAATAGGAGTAGTTCATTTTTGGTAAATATTTCATATACCGATAAATTGTCCGAGAAGTTATCGCCTGAATCCTCATTGAAATTGCAATTGCGCAGGTAGGTGGCACTGCCAACAACTTTGGGCGTAGCTACATACGAGCTATCCGCCAGCATTACCTTCAGGCGACCCACGGCCTCATTATATGTATAATTGGTATAATCCATGGTCTTGGACTTCTTACTAATGCCCTTCGAGGACTTCATCGAGAAGTTCCTAAAATTGTGAATAGAAGTACGAGAAAGATCAGCACTTTACTAGCATTTAAGATCACATCCTAAATAATTGGAATTCAATAAATGTTCAGCAAACAATATTTTTATATAGTATGCCAGTTGACAACAAAATTCAACTGAAGCTGCTTTTTCATTTTGGGGTGACAAATGCCGAACTTACAATAATGTGGGCTTCGTCGGTTGTCTAGACAACAAGCTGTTCAAAATACAAATATTTAACCCTGTTAACATTCGAGGACTCCTATGAGTACACACACATACATACATAATTATATGACCAAGTGTATATGCGTCATGGTACAATTCTCTCGCATATTTACACCCGCTACACATAGGGTAGAAGACCCATATCCCATGTCAATACACCAAATATACTATTTGGTATATTTTAAAAATAATACCGAATTTATTTTGCTTTTAGCGAGAGTCTCACAATCAAACACATTCGACTGTAGCTTTCTTACTTGTTTTTATACCCTGTTCGACGAACGGATTTAAAAAATTGTATGTATCAAATTTAGATCAGTATCAATGTCGACATTTTCTTGCAATCTTTTAGAATAGAAACGTTTTGGAGCAAACTCTTGGATTTTATTTTTAGAGCTGGATACATGGTACATCGTAGTTAGCTATTCTACCAAAAAATACTTTTACTTTCCTTTTTTTTTTTTTTGATCAGGGCGTCGTTGGTGTTGGTAAATTTCTCAGGTACTAAATTCGAACAAGTCCATAAAAAAATGTAAAACCAGTAAAAAGTTGCTACCCGTTTTAATTCTAAAACAAGTAAGAAAGTTACAGTCGAGTGTACGCAACTGTGATATACCCGCTGAATAAAAGCAAAACAATGCAGTATTATTCTTAAAATATAGCAACGGCTATGTTTAGAATATTTACATAGTACTATATTCAAAATATACCATAGACTGCAAAATATATCAAATTGTTAGCCACAGCAACTAAAACCCACAGTAAGTAGACATTTTTAGACAGACATGGCTAGATCGTCTCGACTGTTGACGCTGATCAAGAATATATATACTTTATAGGGTCGGAGATGCCTCCTTCTACCTGTTACATACATTTCCTGCCGGCACAAAGTTATAATACCCTGCTATCCTATGAATAGCTAGTATAAATATACCAGATACAGCAATATTACTAAAATATACCGATGCCAATACATATTCGGCATATAGATAGAGAACTGCAGTCAAAATAGTCAGCGAAATCAACTAAGACGCTTTTTTAGTTGTCGATTTTTACTATACAAAAGTATTATATTTCTTAAACAACAATACATTTTCAGTAACCTTAGGTCTGTATTTATGATTGTAATAATCGTGGGTCTAGATTCAAAATTCGCAGTTTCCTCTTTTTACCGTGAACATACATTTTCTTCAGACACATATGTAGTTATAAAACGAATTTTGGTATATACAATTAGCACTATAATCTTTGTGATTTCTGAAAATTTGGTTCACTCGTTTCTAGTATCCAAACGAACTCCAGAGATGAAAAATTACTTTTATTTGTGGTGGAATTATTCATTTTACCTGGACCGACGTTTAATTCGGCTAGCTGCACTGCTGACGCTACAGATACTCTCCCTATCAGAGTAACCTGATCCGCGGTTTTGCGTCAGACTTTGCAAATTACCAGTTGTCAGCAGCGATGTTAAATTAGCGTTGCCAACACTCTGCGGTTTGGACTGTGACTGTGAATGAGCGCGAGTACTTTTCAAATTGTACAAAGGGGCGCCGTACTTGAACAAATTTTCAGTTTTCATTTTACAAGTGGCAACGGGGCCAACATAGAAATACAAACAAATTAGGGAAAAAGCAGAAACAAAAACAGAAGGCGATTCTTGAAAACTTTACTGCGTTTTTCTTTTGCAATTTGACTGTTTCACTGCTTGACTTGCATGCAACGTCAAATGAAGGAAAGTACTTGCGGTATGCACTTCCTTCCGCTTTGCGATTATGCTTTAATTGTTTCTTTGAGTAAGCCACAGGATGCGGTAAGGACGCGGCCGCGACAGAAGACAAGACGTTGAAACGCGTTGAAGTTTAACTAAAACGGCCTCGTTCAGAAGTCAAAGCTTTTATAGACTCGGGTTTTCAACAAAATTTCTCGACATATAGTGGCTAACAACCAAGGGGAGTGGCTGATTTGTGTGTGTACATGAGTTAGTGTGTACATACATATATACATATGTTTGTAGCTTAGTGCACTTTTAATGTGTTTGGTGCCACGACGTGCCCTGCCAGAAATTCCATAGGATAATGTTAACATTTCTGTTGTAAACGATTTGCATTGGCAGGTACAACCAAGAGGGGTCGCAGTGCCACACATAAACGGATTCATTGCCTGGGGCACCTTCTGGGCGACAATTTCGCAGTTCGACTGTTTGATCGATAGCTCAAAACGACGTTTGTCGCCATCAATGTATTGAAAGTAAGTAGAATATTGGGTTATGTCTTATAGTCAGCCACAAAACTTTACATCGGTTGTTCAACTCAAATGAAAAAATGAGGCCAAACACGTTTTCTTCATTGTCAGAAAACCAAAATATAAAACGTTGAACTGCCTGCGTGTTTTAGGCTTTGTTAATAAATGCCAAAGAGTTGCTATTGACAGTTACAACGAGAACTGTCTATTTAATGTTTCATAATCAGTCTATTTACAGCAATGCAAGGGAATCCATTCCTGAACATTCACAAATTAGTATAATTTTGGGTAACGAAATTCGTAACTCGGGTAACTCCTATTTCTAAATTAAAAGGACCCAACTCATTTTTACTAAAATGAATAAACGGCTTCGCCAAAAGAAGTTTCTGAGCAATGCCGAATGAACCAATTAAAGAAAAAACAATTTCGCGTTCGGAGATCTATATGCAGTTACACCTGATTCATGGCATACTTTAGAATTTTAAATAATAATAATAATGCAAATTAGAAAAAATATGTTCGCACCCCAAAAGAAAAATTAGACCAAAATAGTAAACAATGAATACAAATATTATATATAAAAAAAAAAAATATATATATATTTAGATATGGGTAATTCCATAACGGAATTTGTTCCGTGTGAGACTCTTTACATTGAAAATAAGATAAACTGAAACAATTTTAAAAATAAGAAAAGTTTATTTTTATAGCTCTAGATAACTAAGAGCTAAGAAAAGTTTTGGAATTTTCTTTCTATTTTGTTTTCTGTTGTGATAATTGCAAAAATTAACCAATTCGTACGCACAACCAAAAAATGAACGAATTTATATATTTTATCGTAAACAGAACAAGTTTATGTTATTTTCACTGCAGTGCACTGTAAAAAGTCTCGCACGGGACAATTTTCGCCATGGAATTACCCATATACATATGTATATAAATATATATATATGCATGAGGATGAAGCTGGTTAATTTCATATATATGTATATATATTTATTTTTTTTTGTTCTTCGTGTAGCCGGTAGGATATGTCCTAAAAATAATAGACAGCAAGCACTCGTGACCGCTCACAGATTTAAATTATCTTAGGTTAACTTGTACAACGTTGAACTCTAGCATAAAAAATACAATTCCTCCAAAAAAACATCTATAAAAGAAAACGGTTTACTTAAAAAACATTTCCGTAAACCAACTCAAATACCGTAGTAAAAATCCATGTGTGTGAACAAACAAAATGGTCGGTGAACTGTCAGAAGCGCATTTAAGCCAAAGCTAAAATCAACTAAAACACGTACCTGATAGAGGCGCTAAAAACCTATCAGCATTTATAAAAATAATAGATTTTATTCTATCTCTATACACGACAATATGCGTTCGACAAAGCAGAGACATCTCAGAGCCGTCGAACGACAACTCAACGGAGAAGCATCGAGGACTGCACAAGTCACCCAATCTAACAACTGGGTCGCTCGCAGGGCATCACTACTTGAAGAATTCAAAACACAGACCCCCTAAGAAGAGCTGCTAAGACGTCTGTGCAACTCAAACTGGAACGGAAGTTTACGAAACTTATACAGAAAATCAAAACAATGCTTAAAATTAAAGTAATAATCGAAGAAATAAAAATAGATCTTATACAAATTACACAGCCAACAAATTCTAGACTTTAAACCAATTATTATATTCAAAATATGAAATAATAATTCAAATAACTTAACCAAAGTTATGTAATTGATTTCGTAGAATCCTCTCAAACAAAACATATTAATATTTTTAAAAATACATTTAATGAAAGTATAAATAAATATAATAAATAATCAAAGTAAAATTTTAGAAAAAGAAAAACAATTAAATTCATTAATATTCAACATTGAGCACTTTACTAAAAACAAGTAAGAAAGCTACAGTCGAGTGTGCTCGACTGTGAGATACCCGCTACCCATTTTGAATAAAAGCAAAATATTCCGGTATTATTTTTCAAACATACCGAAAATACTACAAAATACTTAAAAATATACCAAACAGTATACGTGTTATATCGTTACAGTGTCACACTCAAAATATACCATAGATGGCACAATATACTAGATTTTCGGCCAAAGCATCATAGAACCCTAGTAAGTAGGCGTTTTTCCCTTACCAAAGTATTTCTTTAATTCGGATTTTGAAGGATAAGCTAACAATTTTCATCTGATCGCAGCAAAATTTTCAGTAATCATAAATACTATAGTTATTATTGTACACACTAAAATTCGCAACTCTAGCTTTAAAATTGAGCTAGTTATTCGATTTTTTTTATTTGCGGAGGCGGAAGAGGGCGTGGCAAAAAGTTGAAACAAAATTGATCTGCGTGCAATCATAACAAATGCTGTCTAAAATCTCTTATAGTCTCTGAGATTCAGTGTTTCATACGGACAGACGGAATAGCTAGATCGTCTCGGCTCTTGACGCTGATCAGGAATAAATATACTTTATAGGGTCGGAGATGCCTTCTTCTACCTGTTACATACATTTCCTGCCGGCACAAAGTTTTAATACCCTTCTTTCCTATGGGTAGCGGGTATAAAAACCCAAAAATGTACATCAATTAAAATGAGCCAATATAACTCATAGCAGTCAAAGAAATTATCCTGTATAACATAAATTCACAAATATTCATTAATCACAATTGTATTAACTTAAACTCTTCTTGTTATATTATAAGTAAGAAAATTAAAACACTCCTTAAAACAATCATACAGAAATATCTTAGGAAAAATGAAACAGATACAAGTGCTAATACTGAAAACCCACTTTTGTACCCAGAATTATACGCTTGAGGACAATCCAATTGTGTTTTAGTAGCAGGCAACACGGCGGTTTTCCACCAGTTCCGTCATGTGTAGACACAGGAACTCAGTGCACATTTCCGCTTCGTTTTGCCGTACATGCGGAACTGATATTCTACAAGACTCGTTAAGTATCAAGTCAGCCAAAGGGAAATTTAAATTTCCCTCGGCTGCGCTGGGGAAATTTTTACTTGACAACCAGTCTGGTTTCCAGATCATGCAGAAAATACTGTGTTTAGATTCCAGTGGGTAGTTCAGAATACGCAAAATAAAAATACATTCAAAAATATATGCAGTAAATAAAATGTTTATTGGAATTATAATTCAATTTATTTAAACTAATCCAATGAGTTCTTAAATTTACATATTCTCAAAACAGTTTTACTTATAAGTAAATAATCCAATAGGGAAAAAGAAAAGAATTAATTTATTTTTCCGCTTTGTAGTTTATATTATTAATTCTTGAGAAGGCATCCCGCACAGCTCTTTCGTAATCCTCAAAACTGTAAATATAGACAAATATATTTCTTAATTTAAATCAGATAAAAATAATAGTTCAAAAATATTAACAACTTACCTCTGATTGTTTTATAAAAGACGCGCAGAAAAAAATTATCTTTTTCGTACAACACTTACAAAACAAATGATACACAAAATTGGACATGCTCGAGAAAAAATCCCAAGTCTAGGACCAGACTTCTAGCAGGAACATGCTTACTTAGCATGCTTACGTAAATTTGCATAGTTTTTTGAGAAAAGTAGGCGTTAGGGATATTACGCGTTGCGCTAAGAGCGCGCGTACACCAGACTCGTTGGCGGACATTGTCATGACGAGACATCCAGCGATCTACTGGCGATTTGGGAATTGGGTAGCTAATTTCTAAAAAATGAGGGGAGTGATATATCCACTACCCAATCGTGTTTCGTGTCATGCCTTCCCCATGACTGCCAGACAGTCTGGATTACTGGATGACTCGTCATGCCAGACGGAGTCCGCCAGTGTGATTGGTGTACGCGCCATCTTAGCACATCGATCTCCAATTTTCATACACATTGACCAGTTCCTGCTACAAGTCTGGTCCTAAACTCGGGATTTTTTTTAGGTTTTGTTTACTCGCTTCTGTCCGTAGGCCATTCTTCTCGAACATGTGCCATTTTGTGTATCATGCGTCATTTGATTTGTGAGTGTTGTACGAAAAAGTTTTTTTTTTTCTGAAAAGCGTTTTCCATGGCGAACAAATAGAGAAATAGCGAAATAAATAAATTTTTTCTGTCTTATTAAATTATATAGTTATAAAATAAAATGATTTACATAATATAAATTATATAGTTATAAAATAAAATGATTTACATAATATATATACATTTAAGTACTCTTTGTCTTAGTTTAAATAAATTGAATTATAATAAACATTTTATTTATTGCATATATTTTTGATGACACAAGTACAAATTCCCCCAACGCATTCGTGGGAAAAATTGAAATTTCCCTCTGGCTGACATGATACATGACGAGTCTTGTAGAATTTCAGTTCCGCATATTAGGTAAAACGAAGCGATAAAGTGAAATGAATTCCTGTCTGTACAGAGACAACATGACATATTGTTTGGGTACCGCACTTACCACTTCACGTAATTGTTCCCCTAAACTCTCAGAAGCTTACTCACAAAGATCACATTCAAACATAAACATAAATTCGTCGCGACCGCAACTCAACACCAAATGCTGACATGTTAAAACTCAATTGCATTTCACAATTCGATCTTTGATTTCATCATCCGTTTTGTATAAACATAAAAGAAGCTTTGTTCCATCTTAGCTGACCTGCAGCATAAGTTCACTTTTGTACTTTAGTTCTAAATTGATATCCGAATAAAGTGGAAGCTTGCAGCTCCCAACAAACAAATATATTTTTATACCCGCTACCCATAGGGTAGAAGGGTATTATAACTTTGTGCCGGCAGGAAATGTATGTAACAGGTAGAAGGAGGCATCTCCGACCCTATAAAGTATATATATTCTTGATCAGCGTCAACAGCCGAGACGATATAGCCATGTCCGTCTGTCCGTCTGTCCGTCTGTCCGTCCGTCTGTATGAACACCTAGATCTCAGAGACTATAAGAGATAGAGCTATAATTTTTTTTCGACAGCATTTGTTATGATTGCACGCAGATCAAGTTTGTTTTAAATTTTTGCCACGCCCACTTCCGCCCCCGCAAATCAGAAAAAATCGAATAACAAGAGTAATAATAAAGCTGGAGTCCCGAATTTTGGGATATACATTAGAAACTATAGTCCTTGTGACTTCTGAAAATTTGGTTGCGATCGGATCAAAATTGTGGAAGTTATTAAAGAAATACTTTTGTATGGGCTAAAACGCCTACTTACTAGGGGTCTCATTTGCTTTGGCCGACAATCTGGTATATTATGCCGTCTATGGTATATTTTGAAAGTGGTACTATACTGAATACCAAAAATATACCAAATATATCATTTGGTATATTTTTAGTATTTTGTAGTATTTTTTGGTATATTTAGAAAATAATATCGCAATATTTTGCTTTTATTCAAAATGGGTAGCGGGTATCTCACAGTCGAGCACACTCGACTGTAGCTTTCTTACTTGTTTTCTCTTCAGTACAACTGAATTGATTAATTTGCACACATGTTAACTTCAAGTAGTACTAAGAATTTTCTTGTTGTTTCCTCAAGTAAGACGCGTATCACGCAATTTAATATACAAAATAAGGTTTGCCTATGAACAAATTAAAAGTAAAACCGCTTGTTGTATTTTTTTTCTTTGTGTAACCGCGATTATATATATGTATCTATGTACATATATATTTTTGTAACTGCATATTTTACACAATATGAGTTTTCCATCTCCGCGGATGTTTTAACCTAATAATCGCGTCCCCTCTGTCGCATGTAAAATATTCTAAATCTTTTGTCAATAAGTAGTATCAAAAAAGTGTATATATTTATGTCTTATAGTCTCTGATCTAGGATTTAGTTGCTTAATCAGACGGTAAACAGACAGTATTTATACTTTACCTCTATGGCCTGCATGCAAAAAAAAACAAATGCTGTTAATAAAATTACTTTAATACCTCCTATAGGATCTGAGGTCTAGGTGTTTATACGGATGGACGGAAAGACTTGGCAGTTGCGCTAATCAAGAATTTATATACATAGTTTATGGGGATGAGATGCATTTTTTTGGGAATTATAAAACCCTGTAGCGGGTATAACAAAGCACAAAAAACTGATGATTTTATTTAAATAACTTGCAATGCAATTTTAATACGGTCTATACAACTCTGTAAAGAAATATAAATACGACTAACTATTGAAAATATCGGTATTGTGAGATAGGCTTAACAGGGAGTTTTTAATTCATAGACTTCGCACTTTAACCATTTTATGAGCTTTATATAATTTACATTTCATTCAATATGTTAAAATTTTATAAGAACTAGTTGCGACTTTATAAGATGTGACCATACAAAACATTCTGACTGATATTCAAATAGTGCAAATATAATACAATTTGAGGATACACTTTTTTCAAAACTATAAATATAATATAAAATACAATTAATTTGTTTTTTATTGTACCCATCTCACTTTATGTATATTAAAATCAATAAGGTTCGTAATTTTAAGGCACTAGTTAAGGACACTTTTGATGCGCTCTAAAACTCATATAGTATTACATAGACAGTTTTTTTCAATTCTTAAAATCTCTTTTGCCTATGTTTGGATACAAAAAAAAACTGAAGTCAACTATTAGATTACGTATGCTTATATTCTCAATGTCAATATTTTTCAAAAGTGCGTACTATGTACACTTAAACCTAACTGGGGAGAACATACACAAAATGCGGTTTGACTAGTAACGCCTTGGCCAAATAAGGCGCATTTTATGGTTCGTAAAAATATACACTGGGTGACCAAGGCTGTTGGGCACCCACCAACATCTCCGGATGGGCATTGATAATAGTATTACAGGTGGCTATTTCCTCTCCAGGGAACTCCTGTCCTATGGCCTGTGCTCGCAGAATAATTTGATGACGCTTTGATACATCCACATTGCTAATGACACCAGCCTCATGTCGATGACTAAAGAAACGATTTGTCAGATGTCCATCCACGTAAATCTGTTTCAACATAATTAATTATCGCACACGAAGGAGTCATGAAAGCTGTTCAATTTACCTCGTAACCTCCAACGCCACTACAGTCCTGCAGCTCCCAACGCACGTACAGAGCTCGACAGCCAAGACTCGAAATATCTGTTATGGTGACTGGAAAACTTTCGCCTGGTGCTCCTTCCATACATCGCGATGGCTTTGGACATTGCAATGGGATACTTATTTAGAACATCTTTTATTATATCTCTTTATTAATCAACTTACTTTTGAGCTAATTTTATTTTTATTCATTACATGCTCCATGGCTTGCAGATCAAATACGACGGAATCAATAAAAAATTTCTGTAAAAATAAAAGCGAAATTAGGTTATGATATTAGAATTCGTTATAATGCTGCGTACCATTTCAGCAACAGGATTGTACATTGCCGATTCCATCTTGGAAATGGTTTTGCACTGATTATCGCACACTAAGGCGCGACAATGACAGCAAAGGCAGGGCTGATTTAGAGATGGGCGATCAGCGCCGACATCCTCTTTCAAATCTCCATTTTGTTCTTTTTCCTCGTCACATAGTTCACACATTCGTCGCAGTAGATACTCGCATAATAGTCGCTCTCGATCAGTAAGTGGACTTAATGGGTCATTGACATCTAGCTCGCACACATCGCAGGCTTCTTCGGTACTTTTCGGTTCCTGAACTACCTTCGCTGGGCAAAGCTCATTATTACACTGGACTTCTGAGTTGTTGCTAATTTTAGTCTGTAGTAACTCCGGCTTCGAAAGTCGAAACGAATTGTCTTTGGAGGGCGATGATTCATCGTGTCCCGAGATTGGATGAGCCCATGACATTGATTCGGTGCCGTCTATCGGGTGTAATTCTTCTTTGCTATCCCTTTTTGAAGTATTAGTATTGGGCGATGTCATATTTGCCGAGCTCAGTTTTGTTGATTCTTCAGATGATGCAATGAGCTCTATTGCTGCTTGAGGTTCTGAGACCTCCGAAGATGCGTTAGGTACTGCACTTAACCATGATTCGGATGGGATACCAGCCGATGCTAAAGGGGACATAAATTTTTCTGAAGCTATGTCAGTTTTAATCGAACCAGATATACGGCTTTCAGTATCCTTAATAGATGTTCTATCGACAGAACCACGTTTTAAAGTGATTTGTTTTGACTCATTAGTTTTAATGGAAGCATCTTTTATGGACCGTGTACCGACCGAGCCACCTTTTGGTGAGATTTGTTTTGACTCATTATCTTCAGTATAACAACTTCCCACATATCGAGTATCTAGTTCTGTATAGCAACTTGCAAACTGAACGACATCCCGTGTTCCGGCTTCGGTGTCGGGTTCACTTGTCGGCGGACTTCCATGATATGGTCTGAACTTAGGATCAATCTCGAAAGCCACTATTTCTGTCTCCTGAACCGCTTCAATTTTTTTTTGTGGAAAACATGACTGTAGGTATTGCTCCATTCGATCTAAGCACTGCATCCTATTAACCTCAGACTCGGTCTGAAGTTGATTTTTAACCAGTTTCTCTCCTCTTTGAACAGCTTCCATACAATCTTCATTGGATAATTTTGAATGTTTAGATTCCTCTTCATCTTTCCGCAATATTCTGGTCAATTCACGAATTATTTGATTTACCACATCGCCACGGTTTACACCAGAGTCCCTGGTATTGGTCACCAAATCGACCATTTGAAATAAACGGTCTCTAGCGCTGTTTTGTCTTCGGGACGATTGCTTACTTTTATTCATGCTGGACAGTTTATCAAAAGTGGCTTTATTGACACAAACATCGGTATTATAGTTCATCACTACGCCTACACTTTCCGGTTCCATGTCAAAGTCATGTATTGAAAGATCATACGTCGAAGTCTTGATATTACAAGAACAATGGGTTTGCTCGGAGCGTGTTGATGTATAGTCTGTTAGCTCCTTATCGCAGGAGCAACTGATGGCGCTTTTCATTGAGGGATGCTTTAATTTCGATTGTGATTTTAATCCGCTACTTAATGCTTTTGAACATGCAAAAGTTCTTGATTTCGAATTCTTTGTCGGATCGCCGTCCATGACATGAGGTAATTTGTTGTTTGATTTATAATCCTCGTTATCAGCAAATTTCGAGATCGATGTATTCGAGGAAGATGAGCAATCACAGAATCCATCAGCCTGCATAAAGACAAGTTTTGTGACTTGGGATGGTGTAGTCGTATAACAAGATTTGGAGATCTGATAATCTTCAGTCCCATTATGGGCGGTATCAGTTGCGGAAATCAAACAGGGATTAACTACAGACACACCACATTCAAGCCAGCTTTCCTTGACCCTAACAAAGGGAGGACTATCGTCTGTTTCCCGCCCCTTTTCACCGAGCATGGCTCTTTGTTCAGGAGAACACAGACATGTTATCTTAGCCATAACTGAACGGGAGCAGGATGTTGTCGGTTCAGTGTTCGATGATTTACTTATGGGACCCTGGCTTACGGATGTTGGATTATTATTCGTGACAGCCGAATGATATTCTAAATCGCTAGGACCAGCAGCACAGCTCTTATTAGATACCGTATTTTCCCACACTTGGGTTGGATTACTTTTGGCTGTTTGACAACTTCTTTGCCATTTAGATGATTTAGTCAAATTATCAGAGTCACAGGCACAGAATTTGTCCTTACTATCCCTTGTAGTCGCAGGATTACTAGCCGTTTTTGTGTTTGAAATATCACAAGATCTATACGATTTATCATTGTTTGAAGCAGCCACATTCACTGCGTTTGGAAGGTGTTCCAAGGGAAGTTCGGATGGCTTGCTAATCATTGACTGGTAGCTAGTAGCACATGCACACGATTTCGCTGATTTGATACTGGTCCACCTAACGGCACCGCCTGTTTCAGTCATACCACAGGACTTATCACTTTTCATACTGTTCCATGCAGTCGCATTAACAGTACTTGGAATACTTTCCGCGTCCACGATTGTGTTCAGAATTGTGTTTTTATCACTTTGTGACTTTGAACATCCACAGAACCTTTCAGATTGAACACTGTTCCATTGAATGTCATTCGCAGTACTTGAACTATCACAAGACTTGTCGGATTTCGCATTCTTCACTGGCGGCCCATCCTCTGACTTTGAACAACTAAAGGATTTCTCAGACTTGGCACTGCTCCATGTTGTCGCATTCACAGCTTTTGAATTTTTTTCCAAAGTCAGGAAACATGTGTCCTTGCTCTGCGCAAAAGCACTAACGGAACGATCAGAAGCACAGCTGCAAACATCTAAATGAAGCCCTTTTTCAACATCGATTTGCTTTGAACCGAATACATAATCCCGATTAGGGCAATATACTGCATTCATTTTTTGATTTGTCTTATTTTGAACACTACTACATGGCAAGGATTGTGATCTTTGATATGACCTCCCAGTAGTGTGGCAATTACAACTTCTTTTTAAATATTGAGTGTTTGGCTCGATATCAATATCCAAAGCTGCATATCCTGAGCGTGTAGGTAGGGCAGTTGTGTATTTACCTCGAACTGTAGAAGAATTGCATCTGCTTTTTCGTAATGAAATATCCGTACGTATTGATTGATTTTGAATAGACTGTTTTGTGGCTGCTGTGCAAATAGGATTACTCGAATCTGAATCTAAGCTGTACCATTGGGTGTCCTGGCTTCGGCATCCAAATGACTTGCACCGAGTGCTCAGCTGTGAACTGGCAGACTGGAAAGTATTCGATCCACAGACGGTGGGCAATGATTTAGAGGGGCACAGATACATTTGAGCTGTCGATGGAATTGTTGGCTGTGATGCTCGATGAGAAATCATTTGCGAAGTGGCATAAGATTGATTTTCATTAGAATTAAGATAATCGTCTCTTCTGACAGGCGTATAGTTGGTGGGATAACGAATGTCGCCCATAACTTGAAGTTTTTGTTTTACATCTGTTTGCGATGGTGAGTCCTGTGTCTTGCCCTCTCCTCGCGAACGTATATATTGGTCGTATAGAAAAGATGTGTTTGTTTGAGAAGGTTTGCTTTGAATTTCCGTCGGAGACGTATTCTTGCTGACATTGTTCGATTCGAGCTCAAAATCTTGCCGATCTGGCCTCCACTTATCCTGCAAATAGGATTTATCTGTCTGCATTTTTCGCGATATATTTATATTATCGACAACGGCGGCAGCGGAGGCATCGGCGGCGGGGGCGCTCTGCGGAGTTGGTCGCTCGTCCCGCATATGCATTAGAGCTAGGCAAGCTGAAAAGAAAGAAGAACCTAGATTAGATACAGTTGCAAGTACGTCGTTGTGCTAAACTTTATTCCGAAATAATTGTGCACATGAAGAAAAAAGCTAGTTTGGTTATTTGAGTAACAAGCATCTCATAAGCCTTGGACAAGGAACAGAACGAGATTAAAGCTTAGTTTGCTAACGAGAGCGAGGCGTTGTTGGCGTCATTAGCTCCATAATCTGGTCCAGTCGCACTTCAGGACCACGAGTTGCCGTTGGAGATGACCACATCTCACAATTATACAACTCAAGAAATTTCGCCTCGGCTTTCTCGCGGCAAGGACAGAAAT
The DNA here is from genome assembly GCA_035046325.1 of Drosophila niveifrons. Taxonomy (NCBI): domain Eukaryota; kingdom Metazoa; phylum Arthropoda; class Insecta; order Diptera; family Drosophilidae; genus Drosophila; species Drosophila niveifrons. The sequence goes on from JAWNOC010000048.1 coordinate 1,293,053, forward strand.
CGAAGCCGGAAATTTGACTGCAATTCTCCCTCTGATTGTAGCTGGTAAAAATAGTGCCACGCTGCACACAGCTGCAGACTTTAATGTTAGTATGTTTGGAATTGTCGTCAAACGAACGTTTTTTCCATGCACACTGACAGCAACCACAGTTGCCGGGACAAAATACGTTTCCCTCCTCATCCATAATAGGACTGGGATAAAATCTGCATGGTGAACAATTTGAAAAATCCCTATGTTGTGGCAATGCCATATAATAACGCTTAAAGCCAGGCACTCTGATTAGAGGTGCCGAAAGCCCATCTATATCAGATTTTAATGAGATTTCCCCAATCTCCCCAATTTCGCCAATTTGTCTGGTTTCTTCCCTATCATCAAGCGGGGGCAATGGTTCTTGTACCCATTCCACTTCTGTTATGAAATCCGAGTCGTTGTCATAGACAGATTGGGACTGTGGCAGCTTCTCTTCCCACAACTGTGGTGGAAGTCCCGGGACTGGAAGAGGTACTACCACTGCCTCCATATGCTTGCTCTGAGTATCGTGAGAGGAAACGGGACCCGTTGGTGTACATGAGCCAGTAAACATTTCCGAATCGATTGTATTTAAGCTCGACAACTGATATCTTGTGTCCCGAAATCGGGAAGAAACCATACCTGTGTTGGATTCAAGTGGTTGCTGATTGTTGCACGACTGCTTGCATACTGCATGTCTTGACGTAGATAAGGACTTAGTACCCAATTGACCAGTACTTGGATCGAACTCTAAAGGCATTTTCATTGTTACCGGCCTGCCTTGGAAATGGCAATTAGGACCACTTTCGTTGGCGTCGGATATTATACGTGCAGTAATTTCAAGGGTCGCGTTACAGGGTTTCCGGCATCCGTTCTTCGACTGCTCAAAATTCATTAGCATCATTTGAGTGTCATGGGCTATACGTTGCAGAGCAGCACGTAATGCCTCCGGGTCATCCAGTCTATTGCTATCGTTCTTGTTGGGACAATTGGCCGACCGACCTGACTTACAGCTGCTAATGTTTATGCTGGCGCATTTTTTGCAATCGCTGTCACCGATGCTCAGGCAATCGAAAAATTTGTCCTCGCTTCGATTTGGCTGAAAATTGTCAACAGCATGCAGTACCTGTGTAGAATTTTGTATGCCAATCTGTTGTTGTTGCTTTTGCCGGAGGGATCGCAAATGAACGCAGGTATCTGGTTTGCTGCATTTTGCATTTCTTGTCGTATTTGAGTTTGATTTGCACCTGTCCTTGTTCATAGCAAAATGAACTAATTACTCCAAATGTATCAAACTAATATCAGAATTTACATGAAATTTATCTAGTGTTGTTGTCTGCTCAAATAATTAAAACAAACTAAACTAAATCTCCCCATTTTTGGAAAGTTAAAAAACGAACTCAATGCCTACTGCAATTTCTAAATAAATGTTCGTGAGCCATACTTCACATCTAAAAGTTATATTCATTTAAGTCTCAAACAATATTTATTTATTTTAATATAATTACTAAACGAGCGCAATGTTTGCTTAAAGATCTTTCGTACTTTCTTAAGTAGAACTGAAACTCATTTTCAATAAAATTCATTTTCAAACAATTTTTCTATACAAAATTCAATTATTTTCGATTACATAACTTTTTGATTCTTATTTACCAGAAAGTTAATAAAAAGAAATCCCCTTTCAATACTTCTTGCTAGCTTTTGATTTAGTCAAAATAATCAAATCAGCACGTAATACTTTCAGCCTTTATATTTGGACTACAAATTTTATCTTTTAATTTCTTCCAACAAAGTTGCAACAAATCGAATGAATTGCTTTCCTAATTCACAAGATATCTGGCCAACGCACCTTACGTCCACTTTTGTGGATGTTATTATATCGCAGTGTATATCGTCTCATGCCGCCAGGTGTAAAACCGAGACCAGATCCAAGCCCGGCGCCGGATGAAGGCGCAAGTGGATGTTCAAAGCCGCGTTTCGCACTTCTGTCCGGATCGGCTTTTGGAACTTTGGCGATTTGGGTACTTGTCGCCTTTTCTGGTTCGGTTCCTGGTCCCGCATTTGGTTGTCGCCTATCACCAGCACCAGTATAAAAGCTACCGTCGGCTACCGTCAATGCCTTTAATGCGTGTTGGAATATTTGCATATTAACTTCCCCACTGTAAGGATTGAGCTCCATGGGAAGCTGCAGCTTAGCTGGCTCGCTACGCAACCGGCATCGGCAACTTGCCTGACAGGCAGACGACTTATCAGTTAGCAGACGAGCGCATATTTCTAAAGTGGCTGGATAAAAGAATGAGGCCGATGTATCTCGATCCAAATGCTCCAGACAATCGCATTTGCCACCAACGCTACGCAGAAGCAATCGCGAATTGTCCGCAACACGCTCAAGTGTTTGGCGTATCTCGAGCGGATCATCAAAATTGGGTGCACTAAAACCCCCATCTGCTCGAACGATCTGGTCGCATTTTGTAGACTCATGCTCAATCACACCATCTTCATCTCCGTTTTCACTTTCGCTATGGCAATCATAGAAGCAATCTCCCCGGTAATCGGCCATTACATCCACGTTTGCTGTTCTTTTTATCTTCTGCACTTTATTTTCACAGACGCTACACACGCAATTTTGGAAATACATATATCGCAATGTAGTTAAATAAATAAAAATATAACCCCAACTGACTGAACTCTAGACAACTCTAAATACAAAGCCATCTAAGCTCAGCTCAAATCGACTGTCAATAATCCCAAACAATCTCCATCTCTAGTAAGTATGCGAAAAGTGAGGTAGGATGTGAAACTATTTTTTTTTTTTTTGTTTTTTTCTCAAGCCTTCTTCTGGGCCAAGTGAAGCGGATTAGGGCGCTCCACTGGCAAGTAAATTGTGCAATAGAACTCCGACTCGACCTTTTCATTATGATAACTAGTCAGACGCTCATTGACACTTTGTTCCAGTCGTTGCAGCAGCGGTGAATTACTCGGCTTAAGAATAAATTTAAGAGCGCGCACGCAACCCAAGACGCCAACGAAAATATCATAGCTGGCCTGCTTCAATGCATGTTCCATGCAGAGATCCTGCAACAGCTCAATGTGTTCCCGAAACTCTTCGCTACCTTCCCACAGTTGTAACACACGACATCGGAAAGTATTAACATCAAAGTCGGCTCGATCTGTTAGCCTAGATTGCAACAGCTCGAGAAATGCCCGGGTGCGTGATGGCAGCATCAGCAGACGGTGCTCTACACCCACATTGTCCGCCTGGATGCCGCACTCGCGTGTGATCCACTGCGTTTGCAGCTCTTCATCTCTCATCTCTGGCGACACTTGCACCAATTGACATTGAGAGTTCGTCGGCTCCGTTTGAGCCAATCCATTGAATTGTGTTCGCGATGTTGTCACTCCCGACTTATCTGATTGCGCTGTTTGCATGGATGCCACAGAATGGAGGCTCGCTGGCGATTTGCTTTGACGCGTTTGCAATTGCATGGGACGACAACTGGCGCCGCAAAGGCGAACACGTCCGCGAAATATACGACGACTCACGAAGCGTTTGCATTGCCGACGCCTGCGGCGTACAAAATCATTATTTGTCCAGTCCGATTTCATATACTTGAACTTCTTCGGGAACGTATCGGCCTTCTTGTTGACACTGCTGTTCACCAAAATTTTGCCACAAACCAGTCGCCGTAATGTTGTGGGCACCTCAGCTATTTGTCTCTTTAGTTCGTTGCCTATGAAGCTGATACCCAGACCAAGACTGGCCGCGTTCGTATCTTGGGTGCGGAAGCTGAAACCTCCGCTAATTCGGTCCTCTGGGACTTTCGTATCTGAAGCTGAATCTTCTTTTGAATCTTCTTTTGTTTCACCTTCTTCCTCATAATTATTGTCATCTTCCTTCTTTTCACCGTCTTCCTTAAATTCACCATTCTCCTTCTCTCCCTGATTTTCTCCCTTTCCCTTTTCTTCATCCTTTTCTTCCTTGTCCTTATCAGCATCTTCATCTTTATTTTCCCCCTCTTTCATAGTTTCTTTCTCCGCTCCCTTCCGCTTTGTTTCACAAATAGGAATGGGAATAGCTTCTGCTCCTTCGCATTCACATTGACTCACCTCGGGTTTCTGGGCAGAGAGAATTGTATCCGCCAATTGTTTAACACTACACGCTATGGTCTGGAAGTCCTTGTGCGTGGGAAGCTCACGTTCACGACGCTATACAAGATAGATAGACTCGATTTAATAACAATAACTTATTTAAAATTAATTAAATCTTGTACCTCCAGGTCACGCAGGGCACAGCCCAATCCCTCACGCGCTGCCTGCAAATCATTGATCTCATCACGCTTAGCTCGCTTCTCCGGACTGTCGTAAAGCTCATCCGCCAGACTGTGACCCTCGGGGCAGGTACCCAGTTTGCGCTCCATGCGCTGGATCTGCTCATCTTTGGTGCGCAACTCATCTTCTAGACAGCAGGCGTGTTCTTCACAATCCTTCAGCTGTTGCTGCAATTCTGCGATCTTGGTTTCCAGTGTGCCCACCTCCTCCTTCAGCTCGCCATTGGTCACCTCAATGTGCATGAGTTCCTTTTTCAGATCATAAATTTGCTGACGCAGGCAATCGGTTTCCGCTTTTAACTGCTCCTCCATGCTCTGTTGTAGCTTCTTTGCAAAACTGAGATCGTCAATAAGCCCCTGACTGCGCCGCTTCTCGTTTTCTAGCTCCTCAGTTAATGGCTGCAGTTGATCCAAGGCCTGCCGTTCCTGAGCCGCTCGACTCTCCATATCTTTTTCCAAGGCGCGATTCGTTTCGTTGAGATCACGATGCTCCTTACTCAGACGGACCAAGCATGTCTTAAGGCCGTGTTCTGACTCTTCCAGCTGTTGAATCTTCTCAGCCGCAGCACGTGAATCATCACGCAGGCAATCCTGCAGCTTGTTAATTTTTTGCTTTAGACACACCTCTTTGGTTCGATAGGCATCCTCCCGCGCTTTATATTCTCGCTCTAAGTCCACCCAATGCGAGTCAGCAGCTTCCATAGCTTCATAATGTCGTGTATTCAACTCCTGGAGTGATGTGCGCAGATTCTTTACCTCTTCCTTCAGATAATTCACCTCGCATGAGGTACTGGCTCCTTGTTGTGCTGCATTGCTCGACTGGTTGAGATTCTTTTTGCAAGGATTACACTTGCAGGCGCCAGCCGCTGTACGATTAGCAGTAGGAGTAAGAGGTATTGACTGATCATTGCCCATGCTGCTTGATCTGGTTCTGGCCAACGCCAGTAGATGACAGATTAGCAGCAAAGGTATTGAACGACGCAAGTTTTCTAGTTGCTGCTTGGTGCGTTGCCGCTCCCCTTGCAGATGCTCCAATTGGGTCTCGGCAGCACAGAGATCTTCGCGCAAGATGAGACACTCGGCCCGACAGTCACGGTACTTGGCGCCCAGTGCGTCCTTTCCGAATTCCAACTCGACGTTCCGCTGGCGCAGAATTTCCAGCTCTTCCTCGTTGTGCTGCAGATGAAGTCGAGTATCGTTTTCAGCCTCCTCAAATTCGCACTTGGCCTCGTCCAACTGGGCGTTTTGTTCGACGAGCTGCTCCACACGCTCGATCAGATCCTTGACCTGTTTATTTAGCTGCACCTCACGTTGCAAGCGTTCGGCCAAATGCTTTGCCTGAGAATCGCCACTGCTCTCATAGACCAGCAGTTTGCCTTCCAGTTGGATCAGTCGCTCCTGATAGTAGGCCAGATGTGGGTGTGGGTGTGGGTGTAGATATTCCTGGTGATGTGGCTCAATTTGTTCCCTATTCGGAAACGTTTCCCTTTCCGAATCGCACTCAACGAAAACGCCACTCTCACTGAGGCTACTACTCTGCCACGCAATGTTGCCAGGACGCTGCTGCTGCTTGTTGGGTGTAGATGGAGCACTAGGTGCGACACTATTAGTGTACGGCTGAACAGTGGCTACGATCCTACTGTTGTTGTGTCTCAAGCCTCTTTCCGATTTTGTCTGCAGATTAAAAACGAACACATCAATTTTTTTACGGTCTTTTCTATTCTTAAACATAAACAAAGTGTCACGTTTTTCTGTGAACCGTTTGCAAAACAAAAAATATAAATTTCATAAGAATCAAAATTATAATTTCAGTTTCGATAATTGTTTGCTGACTTTTGACTGATTGACTGATTGATATTTTATACCAAAATAGACGGTTTGTATTCTTTTCTTCTTTCTTTGCATTGAATACAACTTGCTTGCTAGTGTGATTCCAACGAAATTGGTTCAAATATGACTATTATTTCGCTTTACAACACACTTAATAAAATTAAAACATATACATATATTTTTCGTGGTAGTCCATTTAGATTGATACCCACCGTTGATTGCCAACCATCTTGTTCAGTCATAGCATCCAGATCGAGTTGCTGCACACACTGCAGCAGCTGTTTCAGATAGCGCTTGTCCCTATCCTCCAATTGCTGGGCACTTTTCCGCAGTAGATTTTCCAATCGTTGGCAATGCTCCTTACAATTGTCATCCATCTGAAAAATAGAATAATAATATTATTAAGAAATCTTGTAGAAATAGAACTCTCACAGAAAAGCAGTCGTTCAATGCAGTTCATATTACACCAACAACGAAACAAGTGTTTTCTTCATATTTTTATGCTGAATAACGGAAATTTAATATAGCTCATTCCTAATCTTGCTTTACCAAATTACAGTTACTTTGATTGTAATATCATGTTTTGTGTTTAGTTTAACACTGACTACTAAATAGCGCAATGATTAGCATTTGCTTAATGCACCGATGAGTAACGATGCTTCTTGAATTGTTATTTTCACTTTACCCATAAATTCAGCACCCCTTTGTGCGGGCAATAAGCAATTACTTTTGGCTATTGCAATTAAGTTAACGTATTAAATTTTCAAGCTGAACGACTTTGGCAGCGTTCGGCTCTGAAAATTAAGCGTACCAAATCAACACAAAATAAACCTAATAAATAATAATAATATTAAAAGAAAAAAACACAGAAAAAAAAAATACATAAAAAAAAAGGTGTGTGGTGAATGAGTAACATTGTCTCAATATGGTAGGTAAACAAAGACTGGCTGAAAGAGCTCAGGCCTTTGTAAGCATTGGTAACAATACGGATTCCAAATCAAATTTGGGAATAACAACTAATGGACCAATTTATAAGAGCCCCTAAGACGACGTGGGCTTCAATTTTGTGCAAAGATATCAATTTAAAAATTGTTCAACACTTCACTAGCTTTATGAAACACTCGAGAATGCTGCACATCAATAGCAATTTGCACTTGTTTAAGATCGTAGTAAAAATTATTATGATTATGATTAGGTTTTTAATTATATGCATGTAATTGTATGTACGTATGCTAGAGATTACTATTAGATATAGTTGCTCCAGTTATATAAATCCAGTTTGTAATTCAAATTACATTTGCCGTTAAAGCAAATAATTTCCGTACTGTCTAAGACGCCAAACAAAACTAAGACATCGTTAGGCGCGACTCAAGCAGCTGAGCAGCTAACAAACACAGACAATCTCATCTACTCAAACACAATTACACAAAAACACTCAATTCATTCATAAACCCGCAAGCCACTCTTTGAGTACTTTTCAAACTTGTTTCGCATCTTCCTCTCTCGCTGTAGCTCTCTCTCTCTCTCTCTATCCCTCTCTTTGTATATTTACAGTGTGTTCACCTTATCATCCTCCAGCTCGAGTATACGAAATTCAAGCAGTTCATTTTGTTCGCGTAGTTCATTTGACTGGTCGGTGAGCTGCAGTTGCTGCTCCTCCATGTCCTTGATACGCTGCAAAAGCTGATTGATGTGTTTGTTGTTGTTGCTGGTCGATAAGGCGGCATTTTCTGCATTCAGCAATTCCTGTTTCATTAGCTGCAGCTCCGCATGCAGACGCTCATTTTCCTTGTGATATATTTCTACTGCCTTTTGTAACTTGTCTAGATCCTGCAGCTGCAATATTGACAAATTAAAAATTTGTTAACAAGAAATATGAAATACAAAATATGGACAAACAACCAGATATGAAGAAGGAAGAAAACTTACTGCTAACATTTAATTAAATGGTATTCACAAAAAAAAAAAGTTTTTCAGCTGATTTTCATTTGATAATTTTTGGAATGATCGATGCAATAACAGATGTATGATATAGTATTGTCAATAAAATTAATTAAATATAAAAAAAGCAACAAATTATTGAATTTTATTTCTAATTGAAATACAATAACTACCGGTTGCTGCTTACATACATAATAAATTCCAATTAAATAAGAAAGGCTAGCTTAAAATGCATTATCGATTCGCAAGTTAAGATTGTTTCACATAATACCATTCGATATTGAATAGTCTGAATGCATCCCAAAATGTTACGAAGAATGAAATTTACTTAAATAGTATAAGAGACACTGCCATAACTTACTGTTTGCCACATGACTCCACTGTCAGCGCCGCTTGAAGGCGGCTGGGGACTTATCGATGATGGTGCCGAGGATAACGCTGAGTCTGTGTCTGAGTTGTTGTCCTGCGCAGTAAAGAAAATGCAGAGGGATTAGTTAATGCTCAGGTATAGAGATATATTTATATGATATATGTTAGAGATATATTTACCTTCGATCTGTATTCACGTAATGTCGCCTTTTTGGTATTTGGTGTGCTGCTGCTAAGCAGTGTTCCCATCCATGTTGTTGCTGCCACAGCTGTTTCTGTTACAGCTCCAACTTCTAATTCTGCTTCTAGTATTCCTTCTCCCATCATGAATTCTTCTTGATTTTTCTCCTCAGGTTTTTGTACATGTTGTTGTTGCTTTGCTTTTGTAGTACGCACTTCAAGCGTTGATTTATGCACATTCTTCGTATTGTTTAGCTCAATATTCTTGAGTTGGGTTATCTATGAATTAGATGAGAATGAAAAAGACATTTCAAATGAGATGGTTGAGTCTGCTTGTATGTTTTAACCTAACTGCGATTTATCTCAGCTTGTTAACAAAAGAACGTGCACCAAGTGCTCCGAATCGTCGCGTCGCGTCGCTCCGCTGTCAGTAATACAGTTATGGCTTGATTTCTTGCCCCAAAATACCACAAAGTTGCCAATTCATTGAGTTAAACAAATGGACAGCCATGCCTAGGTTAATGACCCAATGCTGCCTGCCCAAACCAACCATTCTTGTGAGCAGAGCAGCATTGTTCTGGTCGCTAGTAACATGATATTGACATCTAAATTTTACCTAAAGTATGTAAAACTTTTTATTTTATAACGCTATAAGCAAAGAGCAAAGACTCTTAAACAAAAAAACGATATCTATTAAGTTGATCTACTATAGTTTTTCATGATATTCGCCATTGAGTTGATTTTATCCGACTGTATGGACTTTGTCGAACACTTGCATCGTGATTCTTTATATATCACTAGCTTCACGCAAGCTCAGACACAAATACATACATGGGTTACAACCACGCCACACACTATTGACTTGGGACCATGTCACGAATTTCATGGTCACGAGCGTGCTACAAGTTTTCTCGTACATAACCGTAGCCCCAGTCGACTTCCCTCACAATTGGTTATCACGTCTAATTGACCCCGCTGACTAATCAAAACTCAAATCACTTTCCAATCAGACTCGCCCATTTTCATAACATACTTGTAAATACATATATCTCTCACTTTCATGTCAATTTTGTATTTCTATTTATGTTTATATAACACCCAATAATGGCCATGTTATACGTAGGAAATTATGCTAATTTGTGGGCTCAACGTATTCGTATACGTAGAATGAAAATTGGTAATATTAATGGTAATCATATTCGCCAGTGAAATCATTAATCAATTGTGAAATTGGGTGGGGTAGAGACCCATGGAGTAAAACTCAAAAATCAAACACCGATTCCAGTGCAATGACCAATCGACTATACTTTTGGATAGTATCGTTTCGTTTCACAACAGTCCGCGGGTCTCAAAGCTATGAATACCTAAGCAGGCCCAAAGTATTCAGTACCAAGTACTTAATACTCAGTACTCAGCACCAAGTAACGAGATTCAACACCCAACCTCAAATGGAGTTGGCGGCGTCGTGGCTGAATGCCCTCACGTACCACTCGACGTCGGCAGATAGTGGACTCAAGTCGGACATGACTTAAACACGACTGGAATTGGATGGTGATGATGGCGCGTCGAATAACCGTTATGGTAATTTCTTCAATCAATTCCCCCAAAGAGAACATTTTGCGTAACGGCGTAAAGTTAACGAGCCCCATTCGGTTCAACGTTCCTCGCACAAATTAAGCAAGTGCCGGTTATTCGATCTTATCCCCCCTAGCAATTGATGACTTTATCGCACTCTAGTACTTTCCCACCATCTTCAATCCCGATACCAACTTCCAGATTGTAGAATAGGTTGAATCTTTCGCTGCACAGTTCATTTGAGGAGCCAATAGATCTGTCTTTCCAAAATAACTCTAATATACAATAGCAATTTAGTATTCTAGTATTCGATCGGATTTGCTTTGGTACAATTTTCTCAATTTCGACATTTTTGAGGGATTACTCGTATAAGTAAAATCATGCATTTTAATTATAGATTACGCCGTTGGTCCATGAGATGCTACAAATACGAATTTACTAATTATGTATGTTCTTCTCTACATCGAATTTCATCGTTGCGCATTGCAACGTTGCCAGCTAAATCTTAGATGATTGTCTGTAAATCCGTCGACAAGTTGCAACTTGTCTGCAAGCAGCAGGCGACGGGCAACTGGCAACTCGCTGTGCTACTTAAGTGTGCATAAATATGTATGTATGCTTGAGGAGGATAGGAGAGAGTGCTCTGGTCTTAGTAGTAGTCGTAGCCGCAGTCGCGGTCGCAGTCGCAGTCGCTGCGAATCTATCGTATATAAATATTACAAGTGATTGGTCTTGTCTCTAGTTGAGTTTGTTTGCACAAGCCACAGGCTGTACTGTGATTGTTGTTTGTGTGAAATGAAAAAATTTTCCTTTCTGCCGCAGAGTTTCAGACAGGTTTCACTATATTCAATCGACGACACGGGTTGAATTTTGTTTTGTTTTTGGGCTCTATGTGGCAACAACAACTACAACTACAACTGCGGCTGTTAGAGCAACGGTATCGGTATAGGTATCGTTCCGGGTTCGATTCCGTCCCGCTTGCACGATTACGTGTCAAGAGTTGCAGCCAGCCATGTTTAAGTCCAAATATACAGGTAGTCATATCGACATATACTCGTATAGTGAGCAACATATCTATACATTTGAAGTTGACATATGTATATTCATTTGGCATTGTAATACATAATACAGGTTTGGATGCAAGACCCCAAGAGCACAGAAGACAGACATGTCTGCTCTTGTGCATTACTTTGATTTGATCTTGCGAAAGCGAAAGTTTATATATTTTTCTTTTATATACATATATATGAGTATATGTGCTAATAAATTATATTGTTTATCAGTTGGGTAGCCCAGCCCAAGCGTCAGACAGACGGAGCATCGCCTAAGACTAGCTAATTGAACTAATGAATCGAAAGGGCATGCGTTTTTTTGTGGTTGACTTTATATTTATTTGACTTTCCGTTTTGCTTTCCTATCTTTACATATCCCAAACGTATAAGCAATAAACAAAAAAAATTATTTTCTGTACTGAGCTCCCTCATCAGATAATACACTTAAGGGTACAAATTTAATTCTACGCAATATATATATATATTTTATGCGAATAAAGATTAAGATTAAAATACAAAATAAAGATTAACGTATAATATATCTGAAACCATATATTACCAACTTATCATTAATCATCTAATCATAAATCAACCTGTGTTTAAAAATCAACATACAGAAACTTGTTTAACCCTTCACATGAATTTGTTTACTCTTCAAATAAAAACTCTTTTTTTACTTTGACAAATACAAAATAATTAAATCATGTATATATTAAATTAAATTGTTTGTCTTCCATAAAATGACCAAAGAGGACCCCCGAGTTCATGGTTGATACGACAAAGTCACAACTAAATTGTCTATGACTAGGCATGTTTTGACTATGAACGTGAATAAGAAAAACAACGAAATCGTACAACAATAACAAAATATAAAAACCCACTGTTTTATGATGATTTTGGAGGTCGCAATTGAAACTTTTAATTTAATTACTAAGTCCCTAGTGAATCTTGCGGACACCTCCATTAGGCAGAAACTTTCAGCGATCTTAGATTTTTTCAAGACACGGACAATTGACTCAACTCTATGAAGCGAGTGCTTATCACGCAAAGTGAAAAATGAAAAAATGAATAGTTATAAGAATACATTAGAGAAAAAAACGGAAATATACCAAAGTGAAGATCCAGTCGAGTTGGTAGGCAGTAGATAATCACTTATTTTCTTAAAATATACCGAATTAATTCACCACAAATAAACTGAAATTTGGCGAGTGTTTTAATTGGTATATTGATATACTCCTGCACTCATATTATACCATAGAGTTAAAAATAAGCATAATATACCAAACAAAACAATTGAGTACTGATAGCAGCAGTAGTGTTTTGCCATATTTCTTGAATAACTTATATTATATAATTATATATACCCACTACCGATAGAGCAGAAGGGTATTATAACTTTATACACCAATGACAGAAAGAAGGACGCATCTCCGACCCCATAAAGTATATAAATTCTTGATCAGTGTCAACAGCCAAGTCAATCTGTCTGTCTTTCCGTCCGTCTGTATGAAAATCTAGATCTAGTCTATAAGAGATAGAGATATCATTTTCGACAACTCTTGCGATGCACGTAGATTAAATTTGTTTCAAATTCTTGCAACGCCCACTTCCGCCTCTACAAATCGATAAGAATCCAATAACAAGCGTGTTACATACATACATACATACATATGTATATTTCCTGTAGGCACTAAGTTGTTCTAATCTTCTACCTTATGAGTAGCAGTTATAAAAGTTGAACGCGAAAAGTATAATTTTATATAAAAACAAAAAGTATTTCTATTTGAAGAGTATCCACAGCAGTCACTTAAAATAAGCGTAATGACCGAAATTGGTAATACGTAAATTCAATGGAATTACAAACACGATTTCCGAGTTTAGATAATGAATCAATAAGAGTGAGAGATATTTTACCTTCACATCTCTCCGGCCGTAGTAGTAATCCATGATCAAATTCTTTGATTAATACATATGTACATATATGTATGTATGTATGTAATGTCAACTATAATATTCATTCAGTTTTTTTACGATTCGCGCTTTACAACTATTTTCACCCGTGATATTAATTTCACCGTAATAAAACATTAAAATTTATGGACAACAATTTCGCCAAAAAATAAAAAAAAAGAGACATAAAAAGCGATGAAAAAATTATTCCCAGCGATTTGCATATGGTTCACATTTCACACACCCCGTTTAATATTTTTTGTTGTTGTTTTTGTTTTTCTTGTATGTTATGGTTACTTTGCATATTGGAAACGAGAAACGTTTGTTTCTTGGCAACATAACGATCATCGCGATAGTCATTACGATCATTAGCTACAGCATCTTTTTGGGGGCTTCGCTTTTACTGTCGTTTGACGATGACTCTGTCCATGGGATGACGAAGAAATTTAAGATGTTTAAAATTTTGCAGCAAACACACACATAGTAGTTGAAGAGTATATGTGGGTATTGTATTTGAAATAGCGTTAACATTTAAAAAAGCTTTTCACTGACCTCAATTGGAGGTGCACACACTCCCCACACACACGCACACTATTTAATTTATTAATGCCATTGCTGAGTTGTTCTGTTTGTTGTCTGTTGTTTAGTGACATGGCTTCGCAGATTTGCTGCTATTATCATAATGTGAAGCTACTTTCAAGTTAAGCACAAGGATGCAAATAATTGGCATTCAATCGATCTTTGAAAACTTAAAAACAACTGTGTGAACGGTAAACTGTGCAAAATTTCAGATTTTGAAAGCATGCGACTACTTTTATCCGATTTGAGTTACTTTGCATATCGATAAAGGCAAAAACAATTAGCAACAATCGCGATTAATGAACCGAAAAATTGAACTCAATCAGTGGGACGAATCGGAACGAACGGAATGTAACCAAACGGAACGGGCAATGCATGGGCAATTAATTTGTATTGTTATTGCTTTTGTCATTTTTAATTTTGTATTTTTTAATTTTTGTATTTTTTCAGCTAATCTCTTTTGCAAATTTGGCGAAATTGTGCCTATATAAGATTCCATTTGCCTTTTGTGCGTTGCCGTGGTGCGATAAACTCAACAGTTTTGCAAAACAATAGAAGTGAAAGACAAACCGTATGTTTGACTGATTCAAAAACTAACAAAAACAGAAACAGCAAAGATTGTTGTATCTATTGCATTACAAAAACGTTTGATGTTTGCTTTTTTTTTATTTTCAATTGTCGATCTCCGCACACACACACACACAATGACAATGCACTTGTAATTTTTTGATGTTTGGTTTACTTTTTATTTACGGCATTTTGAAAAGACTAACACCGAATTTCACTCAATTTGCCACAATAGCAAAATACACTTGCTATATATAACAATAACACACAAGTTGAACCGATTTTCTATACAACATAAGCTATATTTGATTTAATTTTATTTGATTATTCGATATTTTTAGCCTCCTCTGCTTAGACTCCAGCCGAAAATCAAAAATAAACCTCACAACACTTGACTTGGCTGCTGTGCACGTCTGGCAATAGCAACAACAACAACAACGGCAACGGAACGACGACAGCGACGCACTCAAAACGGGCCATGCGCACCTGCGATGCCTGCGCACTACAACTAAACTGAACTGACGTTGCCAACGTCGCTCGCTAACGGCTTAGGCCTCATTCATGCAAGCTGAGACTCTATGGCTGCGTCGGTGACGGTGACAGCGACCGCGAGTGCGGTAGCGACAGAGTCAGCAATGTCTGTGCTCTTCACTCTCCATGCAGGTAAGAGAAAGTGAGTGTGAGTGAGTGCGTTGTTGTTGGAGATATATGCTTGATGCGTATCTTGTGTGTATTTGTGCGAAAACCGGCTTTTTATGTTTTCTGTCTCTACATTATGGTCCCTCTTTCTTTTTCTCCCTCTATCTGCCGCTCTCTCGCTGACTTTACCAGTTGCGCGCTCTGTTTGCAGTTCGATCAAGTTGCAACACTTGCACTGCAGACTGCAGTTGCTACTTGCAGCGTGTCGCTTAGGTGTTTTTTCTATCGTGTTTTTTCTTTTGATCGGCAGTAATGCCTCACTGTCTTACGTTTCAACCTAGCAGCAGGCTTTCATCGCAAGACGACGACTACGATTGTTGTCTTTGTAGTTCTCATAACTAACGCAAAATTATATCATAGATCATGCCAATAGTGCATAACCGCGTCAGGCAACTTGCGACAGCAGAAAGCTAAGACACAACTCGAGCTCTGGCAACAAGTTCAATTCCAGTTCCAGCTTCATATTCAGATACAAATCGCCAGTTATCTCAAGACACTCATGTATACTCATGTATGTGTAGACATCTTTAAGAGCGACTAAAATTTAACCCGTCTGTCTTTCGAATTGTTTCATATGCTTGAGACAAGTTCAAGTGTCAGGGCTAACACTACAAAAACACCAAAATGACACGAGCTTAAAGTGACAATTACAAAATGATGTTAGATAGTATAAATTTGAGGCCATTGTTTGTAGCACTACAAAAAGGAGCTGTGAAAATTATTGTGTAAAATTAACTTGATCAAAACAACTCAGTCCCTTTGAAAGCAGCATATGTATTAAAGTCAACACTTCTTACAACTTACCTCAGCTGTAACTTGAGCCTGGTTTAAGGGAATTGGAAGTATATCTGTTTCGTTAATAGCTTTTGTGGCTATTGTTACTGTTGGTATTGTTATTGTTTTTTGCGATTTCGTTGTTGGCTTCTTTAGTATTTGGCTTGATTCGTTCGTTTTGGGTTTCGTTTTGGCTTCAGTTAACTTCTTGCCATTTTGCAAGGTTTGCAAGTCCTTCTTCAGTTGTCCTATATTACGTTCTTTGGTTTTGATTTCCTCTAGCTGCAAAAACAAACAACAACAAAAATCAAATTCATGTATAAATAAATAAAAATAAAAAAACTCAGTCACGAAAAATATTTGGATTTATATGAAGTAAAAAATGCAAGTGTAGATTTTATAAATCATGTTTGATTCTGGTTAAAAACAAGTTGCCTGTCCGCTTTAACGACATCACATGTGTTTGTTCCTCAATGCAACGGCAACGGCATCGGTGCGTAACTTACCAAACGTGTTATTTCAATTTTGGCTGACTTTTGTATCTGAGTCAATCGGTTATCATATGCAGTTTTCAATTGGCGCATATCGGCTGCCTTGCGTCTATCAGCCTGACCAATGATCTGCAAGAAATTACCACGAATATACATTTACAGGTTTCTTTAAATAGGCGAACCACCTTATAACACAATCACCGTCATTTCAATTTCCATCATACAAGCAAACAAGAGAAAAAACAAGAAAGCTTTATTCCATGCTGTTAGTTGCATTTCAGCTGCAATTTCCATTAGCCAAACGAGAGCCACATAACAAAACAATCAAGTAACAATATTTGCTGGCTGTCAGTTTATGGCGAACATTAGCGGAATTACCACCATTCCCCTTTCTGTCTATACATATATGTGTATCGAGGCTTGGCTATAAAACTAAGGCCCTTTGCCCTTTGTTTCGCAATTGTTGCGAGTCCTTCATCACAATGACTTTAAACTGGAAGACTTCCCTGGTGGTGGTGGTGCTGCTCTTGCTGTCGACATCTCTTCCTGCTGCACCAAATCAAGTGCCTGTTCCACTGGAGAGCCCTCGAGATTCTGATTTAATAATTGAAGTTAGCAAAATTTTATGTCGTGGTCGCATTAAAGTGCTTTTCGTCTACTTTGAGAATCAGTTAACACACGATCACTCTGGCGAGATACTGCGTGAGGTGACCAAGTGTGATATATCCTACATATCCCTCCGGTAAGTAATATCACTCGTAAGTACTTATTTATGCTCTTATACAATGGACAGTTCCTATGCAGACAATTTTTCATTTCCATATGGGTAATTCTCTGACGGATTTGTCTCTAGCGACAGTCTTAACAGTAAAAAACAAGTAAGAAACCTACAGTCGAGTGTGCTCGACTGTGAGATACCCGCTACCCATTTTGAATAAAAGCGATTGCTTTTATTTCGAAAAAATATACCAATTGGTATATTAGGTATATCAATATAGTACCACATTGAAAATATACCATAGACGGCACAATATACCAGATTGGCAGCCAAAGCAACTAAGAGCCCTAGTAAGTAGGCGTTTTTGCCCATACAATAGTATTTCTCTAATAACTTAGACAATTTTTATCTGCTCGCAACCAAATATTCAGGAATCGTAACTACTATAGTTGTTATTGAATATACTCTAGTTTTAAAGTTACGCTTGTTATTCGATTTTTTGATTTGCGGGGGCGGAAATGGGCGTGGCAAAAAACAAACTTGATCTGCGGCAAACATAAAAAATGCTGCCGATTATACCTCTATCTCTTATAGTCTCTGAGATCTAGATGTTCATACGGACTGACGGACAGACACACAGACGGACATAGTTAGATCGTCTCTGCTGTTAACGCTGATCAAGAATATATATACTTTATAGGGTCGAAGATGCCTCCTTCTACCTGTTACATATATTTCCTGCCGACACAAAGTTATAATACCCTTCTACCCTATAGATAGCGGGTATGAAAACATAAACAGAAACAATCTCAAAAATAAGAAAATGTTACTTTGGTAGCTCTAGATTAGTACTTTAATTAGAGCTAAAAATGGTTTTGGTTTTATTTTTTCTGTTTTAAGATAATGAACAAATTCGTACCAAAAAAAGGACGAATTTATATATTTTATCGTAAAACAGAAAAAAAAAATTCTAAAATCAATCATAGATTTAAATATAGTGCTAATCCAAAGCTTTAAGAATAACCTTCAATTATTTTTAAAATTGTTTTAGTTTATGTTTTTTCACTCTAAAGACTGTAGCACGGCACAAATTCCGTTAGAGAATTACCCATATGTATATTAATTGGAACATCGTTGCTTTAATAATAAGAATTTATTTCTTAAAACAAAAACTTTCGAATGTTTAAGGCAGCCACTTAGAATTAATTTAAGAAATCATAAAAAATCAGTGAAGAATGAATTAGGTTAATATGGGGATACATGCAGTTAGCTACCTTTCAAGCTTTTTTCACTAGGATATTTAACTTTTGGTCTCTATTGTCAACAGAAAAAACTTTCGTCCGCTGGAGGCTGTGAAGGATGACGGTATATTGATGTACATGGTGATGATCATTAAGGACATTTCGCAGCCGTTGAAGCTATCGCTAATTAACAAAAAATCTGCTGCCAAGCATTTATCGCACGTCATATTACTCGTCCGGGATTCTAGGAAACTTTCGTTGGGTTGGATGCGAGCCAGCTTTCGGCAATTCTGGACCATTTGGTTACTGAATATTGTGATCATATTTTGGCGCAATGATCGTCTGCATGTGTATCGCTATAATCCCTTTACGAACGACTTTCTGTTGCAGCTGCCCTTGAAGCGGGGCGAACTGCCCACAATGGGGCAACTATTTCCCACAGCGATACCGAATATGCATCGGAAGCCATTGAGAATGTGTCTCTACATGGATGAGGTGCGAGCCGTCTACGGTCCAAATGGCCAGATTATGGGCACTGATGGCCTGCTCTCCGATTATGTTGCGGAGCGTTTAAATGCCACTCGAATCATCACACGACCGATAACATACTCAATGCACAATCAGACAACTGACTTGTGTGCCATAGAGATTGCCAATGAGTTCGATGACATCGCCATGAACATTCGATTTCTAGCGCCAGGCACCTTTCAGAAGAGTGCCGAGTGGACAGTTGCCCACAGCCGCGATGATCTGTGCGTGATTGTGCCCAAGGCCAAGTCAGAGCCAATCTTTTGGAACATATTTCGTTCGTTTGGTGCTCTGGTTTGGCTATCGATACTAGTCTCTATGATTCTGGCGAATGTCTGCTGCTATGCTCTTAACCAGGAACGTGATAGGTGGCTGCCGCTGCAGCTCTTCGGCTGCATCTTGTCACAACCCGTGTGGCACACGACGCGCCATATTCCGTTGCGTGTCTTTCTCGTCTTTTGGCTGTACTTCGCCATGCTCATCTGTAATGCATTCAAGTGCAATCTGACCAGCATGTTGGTCTATCGCAAGCCGCTGCCGGATATCAATGATCTTGGTTCGCTGGCGGCTTCACCGTATAAGATACTCGTGCGCCCGGCTCACATGAAGCATATTAAGCAGTTCCTCAATACTGGCGACCAGTATGAGGCTCAGATTCGGAAGCTTATGGTCGAGGTGCCCGATCGGTTACTCTTCAACAATTTAAATCGCAACGTGCGCTCATTTGCCTATCTGGAGAAGTATCACATCGCCAAGTTTCAGGTGAATGCCCGACAACATATGCAAACGGGACGTCCTGTGTTCCATCTGATGAACAGTTGCCTGGTGCCATATCATGCTGTCTACACCGTGCCATATGGATCACCCTATTTGGGATTCTTTAACCAACTTTTACGCAGCGCATATGAATTTGGATTCGAGCGTTATTGGGATCGCATTATGAATTCAGCATTCATTAAGTCCGGAACGAAAGTACATCGCAGTCGACGGAGCAACAGCGGCGATGATCCCGTCGTACTTAAATTGGAGCACTATCACGCCGTGTTCTTTCTTTGGGCCATTGGCGCTCTGTTCTCATTTTTGGAGTTCTTATGGGAGTTGCTAGCTCGAAACTAGGCCAGAACAAACACACAAAGCATAAGCGCTAAGCAAGGCAAACGATCTATTTTTCATATACTTACATATGTACATACATATGTATATATTCTATATTATATTACCTGAGTTTTTTCCTCTTTGGTTTTGTTAGCTTCCTTTAGCACGGCAATTTCATTAGTCAGTCTTTGGATTTCATAGTTGATTAGCCCATCGGCGGCTAAATGACTGTTGACCTCAGAGGCCAACTCGTTGGGTTTCTTCGATAAATTTGACTTCTTTGTGGTCTCCAACGTTTGCTGCAGTTTCTTCACTTCACTGCGCCATTTTCGGCTGTCGGCATCATTTTGTGCCCTGCAAGCAATTCACAATGAATTCAGAGACAAGTACGAATTACAAAACAAGTAAATGAGCTACCCGCAACCCATTTTCAATAAACCATATCAAATTAATATACAAAAAAACTCTAAAATATACTGATGGATATATAATATTTTGTATATCGATATAGTATTACATTCAAAATATAGCATTGAGTACTAAACATACCAAATTATCAGGCAAAGCAAATATAAAACGAACGTTCCTGGGCTCATTCGGACAGGCAGACAGACAACAGAAATATATATACTTTATGATTTCGATATAATACAAAAAATTGTGAAAACTTAATGTTATTGGCCCTACAAGGCTTTGCAATTTTCGCTTTTTAAATATCGCAATACATAGGAAAATAGGAAAATTAAGTTTCAGCTCCAACTCTGCTCATAAATAGGGTAATTGTCACATACCTTAAGGCGCGCACGGCACCACGTTCGGTTATCAGGCTGGACTTCAGCTTTAAATATTAAAGAATTAAAACCATTAAAATTACCACTCAATGTAATAAACATGCAATTAATCAAAACTTTACCTCATTTACTTCCAAACGCAGCTGCTCTGCAAGTGCGCTTAACTTCTGTATAGTATCCACATTCTCTTGAAGCTTTCGCTTAAAGCGCTGGGGTGCTGCTGAAAGCACATTAACTCCACCAATTATAATAGGGCGTTCGATATTGCGTTCAACGGTTTCTCTTGCCGAAGCTTTTGCCGAGTGAACTTTTATTTCGTTACGAGGCTTGATATTCAAGTGAATTCCCTCGATTCGTGTGCGTTTCTCCTGATTGACGGTATCTCCAACAGATGTCAACGATGCGCTCAGTTTCTTTTTACGTTTTAATTTATTTTTACTTAAGACAAGGGCTTCACAGTCTTCAGTAGCATCACGCTTTTTATCCGGCTGGAAGCTTTGTTTTGCTCGAGAGAACTGATCGTTCTCTATTTTACGCACAGTCCCATTATGAGACATTAGCACATGTGCGGTTTTTTCAAAGAACCCTTTGCTAGAGGTCGTTTTTAATTGGTTTTCGGCCATTTTTTATGGTGTATGAATGTTGTACATATAAAAAATATAGCCGTCGTTATAAAATGCTGCATATGCGGTGTGGTCCGACCTAACTAAAAGTCTCATTAAACAATGGAAGATTCAATCAATCCTGTAACCACTGACTTTCATAGAGGTTTTATCTAAAAAAAATTAAAAGAAAAATAGTTTTATATAAACTACTAAAATAGTTATTTTAAATTTGTTTTGCATTTAGTAGGCTTCATGAATGGTCTGGTTAACGTTTAACCGCTATTATTGTTCAACAAGTTCTCCCCCAATATTGATTTGTACAGAAAGTGGCAAACTTTTCTTGCAAACAAGTGTGCCCCACATGTAATTGCCATTTATCATCTATTCATAGTCTAGTTAGTGTTACTCTTTTAAACTTTTGTATTAACACACACACATATTTATCTTCAGAGCTATTTACATGACGTCAAGCGGCGCGCCTTTCATTAAGCATTTGCTCATATGTAGTGCCCCTTTACTAGTTGGGTCGAGAACTCGTAGAAACACGCATGAAAAAATTCTTTACATTGTTCTTGCATCCGCTTAACAATAACAAATCTATATAGACATACTCATTTATATATGTTTTTATAAACATACAAGTAAATATGGCAGATTGAGAACTGTTCAGACAGCATCTGTATATATACATACGTACATATATGCTTCAAGACGGAGCTTCTGACACTCTGTACTTTCACGCAAGATCATTGTTATCAAGGCTGACATTTGCTATATATGTATAATATATGTAAAATAAAGCTTTCAATGAATTTATAGAACTGACGTTTAACATTTGATTTGCAAGACCCAATACACTTAATTCTGCTTTTAGGTAAATATACAAAGCCCATGTTGCACATTTAATTTAATTAATATTGTGCCGCCTCGAAGCGACAGCATTAATAAAATATTATAAGGCTTACAGCTAAAAATGGTGACATCACGTGCCTTGCCTTTCAAATACGCCCGCAACATCTCCAACCACCAATTTTAGAGAAAAAAAAAACAGACAAAATTATACTTGTTTTAAACAGAAATAATGAAAATTTTGCTACATTTTTTAAGTTTTAAACGTGACTTGTAGAAATTGTCGAATTGATGAGTCGCTAAAATACTGATGATATGTACGAACTCAAAATATCTACATGTACATGTATGTACATATAAATTCTTCGGGAAGCTGATTCATTTTAGATCACACACTCAGTACATATACGCACCATTAACATTAAAAACCTTGGATATATTTGACGGTAAGTAGAACGGATTTCGAAATAGAAAATTTTTGTGTGCTTTAACAGTATTCTCACTCCACTTTTAATATTTCGTAATTTCAAACCGTTTATTTACTTTAACTATTCGTTTTGAATTATTTTTCTTGCAGTGTATTTTTCAATGACGTCAATTTACGTATTTCGTTTTAATATAACTATATGCAGTGCTGCACTTAAATTTTTGCTCTATATGCATACATACGTTGATTTGTATTCCTCTAAAATATCTCTATAATTTGTTATTAGAGATTTCGCCTCTTTACAATTCGTTTCAAATCGATATAATAAGTAACAAGTAGCTTTCAATATATTGAACTATATTTCAACTACTGCTAAAGTTCTTCAAAAAATGTGTATTGGTATAACAAATACTTGTTTATACTTTTGTCAATTAATATTAATTTAAAATAAACTTTTTTCTAGTTGCTAGTTTCGTTTAGCTTAGCGCTATTAAGCGGCAAGATCTTTCGTTTGGGTCGGACACCGATTGACTAACACGACGACGTAAGCTTTTGTATGCTTTTCATATTTTGCTCCATTTATTTAAGAAAGCTTTAGCATTTTATTGGTGCGTTCGAAATGCCTGTGTGGGTTGGGGTCAATTGCCCCCTGAGGGGTGTAAAAGCTCTTTCGCGACCGGACCCAGGCATAGGCACAGCCGGAAGCGGCAATTGATAGAATCTTGGAAATTTGTTTTGACTGCATTCATAACAAAAACAAACCATGTGCGCTTTGATGGTATTCAGAAAGGCACCAAAAAAAGAATGCCAAACAGCTGGAGCTTTACAAACGATATATGCACAAATTGATGACAACGACCTAACGACACGATGAATGATGGACACAATTAGGCCAACAATATTTCATTGACTATGAGACAATATTAGTTCTATAATATGTATATGCATATTTCAAAATGAAATCACATAGAATTTATGTTACTTACTTTGCTTAATTATTTTCGGAATACAGTTTCGTAATCACTTTAATGTCTTCGATATAACAAACGTGAAACTACTAAAATTCCAATTCATCTAATCGAATAAGATTTAGCTGAGCCTATTTAAACATTCTTGATAATTGAAGTTGCATTGAAATAGCTCTGGTGCTTATGCGAACAACTCACTCAAGTTGAGCGATCGGAACAAACTAAAAATGTGCAATCGAAATTCTAAAATGGAATATGTGAGTGCAACGAGTGGATGATCGCCAAATTTATATAAATAGATGAAAATAGGTCTATATTTGAAGTTTGTGTAAAAATAAAAAATTAAGCAGAAGAATTCCACAACTAATTTGCAAAGCTATTAGTCTTAAAAAAAATAAACAAAACAAGCAAAAAAAACAACAACAACGATACTCATAATTGCGGTTTTAACGGTTTTTTTTTTATTAAAGCTCAGGCTTGGCAATATGTACGTCATACAATTCATCTTATCGATATTTACGATAGTCAAATAGTTTAGCTTCTACATTATTCTGCAGCCCTGCACGAATTTCGAAAGATATCGGTACTATAAATGATAAATGTTATTCAAAATCTGTCGGAATTGTATTTGATGTGATGGTGATGAAATACATTTCACGTTTTTAATTTTTGAAAAAAGTTTATTAAATGTTCATTCCATTACACTATTTATAATTTAAGTGACGAGCATTTAAAATTTAGTGTAGCCAGGCAAATGTTTCGCATGTTATACATTTTTGTAATCTAATGTTACGGTCACACTGGACTGTGCCGCTTACTCATTGCGGAAAACGTGAAAGAAAATCATATTACCGCCTGTCGTCTGCTATAAAATTGATTGTTTTTTAGCAATATTAACGTAAATCAGCAAATATCATCACTTAAATATGGTTAGTAAGGGAGTAAATAAATGTGACAAATGCAAATACATTACAAAAACTGCAAAATAATAGTTTAAAAATTTAACAAAGTTTATTGGTATATGAACATGTGCACCGCGTGGTTAAATGATTTAATAAAGTAAAATAATATTGCATAAAAATAAAATAAAGTATCACATTCGCGAAATTAGTATAAAATGGATTTAAATACAGCTGGGCTTCTGCACTCAAAACTGGAAACATAACCTTCAAAGAATCTTCTCGCAATCAATCGAATGACATATGCTGTCAAATTTGTATATAAAAGTTTACCAACTGACTAATTTCCGAACTATTGTTACTCACTTTACAGCAGCCACAGATAGTGCTCCTGAAGGAAGGCACCGACACGTCGCAAGGCAAGCCGCAGTTGGTTTCGAATATCAATGCCTGCCAATCGATTGTGGATGCGGTTCGTACTACTTTGGGTCCCCGCGGCATGGATAAGCTAATTGTGAATGCCCAGGGTAAAGCGACAATTTCAAATGATGGCGCTACCATCATGAAACTGTTGGAAATCATTCATCCTGCAGCAAAAACACTGGTTGACATCGCTAAATCACAAGACGCCGAGGTGAGTTCGTTTGCACGTGACTTTATCAAGGCATTAAATCTTTAATATTAACTATACATCACAGGTGGGAGATGGAACCACGTCTGTTGTGCTGCTGGCCGGCGAGTTTCTCAAGCAGGTCAAACCTTTTGTCGAGGAGGGTGTTCATCCTCGCATTGTAATCAAGGCCATTCGCAAAGCATTGCAGCTATGTATGGACAAGATCAATGAGATGGCTGTGCGCATTGAGAAACAGTCAAAGGAAGAACAGCGAGCTCTGTTGGAGAAATGTGCTGCGACAGCAATGTCTTCGAAGTTGATCCATCAGCAAAAGGATTTCTTTTCCAAAATCGTTGTAGATGCTGTGCTTTCGTTAGATGAGTTGCTGCCACTCAACATGATTGGCATCAAGAAGGTGTCGGGTGGTTCACTCGAAGAATCCCAATTGGTTTCGGGTGTGGCTTTTAAGAAAACTTTCTCATACGCTGGCTTCGAGATGGCACCTAAATCATATGAGAACTGCAAAATTGCATTGCTCAACATCGAGCTAGAGCTGAAAGCTGAACGTGACAATGCAGAGATTCGTGTTGACAATGTAAAGGAATATCAAAAGGTAGTGGATGCCGAGTGGCAGATTCTTTACAACAAATTGGCCAAAATCCATGAATCTGGCGCTAATGTGGTGTTGTCCAAGCTGCCCATTGGTGATGTGGCCACACAGTATTTCGCCGATCGCAACATGTTCTGCGCCGGACGCGTCCTCGAAGAGGATCTCAAGCGTACCATGAAAGCATGCGGCGGCGCCGTCATGACCACGGCCAACGACATCAAA
The DNA here is from genome assembly GCA_035046325.1 of Drosophila niveifrons. Taxonomy (NCBI): domain Eukaryota; kingdom Metazoa; phylum Arthropoda; class Insecta; order Diptera; family Drosophilidae; genus Drosophila; species Drosophila niveifrons. The sequence goes on from JAWNOC010000048.1 coordinate 1,318,963, forward strand.
GCCAATGTTCTCGGTCTGTGCGAACGCTTCGAGGAACGTCAAGTTGGTGGCGAGCGTTTCAATCTATTCCAAGGTAAGGTGATACTACTAAGTGAGTGGGTAGCAGTGCTAACTATTCTTTAATTACAGGCTGTCCAAATGCCAAGACTAGCACATTGATTCTGCGCGGCGGAGCTGATCAGTTCCTAGAGGAGACAGAGCGTTCACTGCACGATGCCATCATGATTGTGCGTCGAACTATTAAACATGATTCTGTTGTCGCCGGTGGTGGCGCCATTGAAATGGAGTTGTCCAAGGTGCTTCGCGATTACTCACGCACCATTGCTGGCAAGGAGCAGCTGCTCATTGCATCCATTGCAAAGGGACTAGAGATTATTCCGCGCCAACTTTGCGACAATGCCGGCTTCGATGCCACCAACATTCTCAACAAACTGCGCCAAAAGCATGCCCAAGGTGAGTGCAGCTCGTCTTTCTTGCTAAATAGAATAGGGAAAATTATAAGTTTTGAGGTTCCTTATGCAGAAGTCAACGCAGTTAAGTTTCGTTTGTATTTGCCAACAATTTTTTCAATTATTAAGCTTGATCTTTGAGCTGTTCGTGCCACAGTTGAAAGCATGGATCCTGACAGAGTCCGGGATTGTTGGGGCAGATGTTGCACATGAACTTTGTGAATTGCAGCATGCCGCCCTTGTTACAATATTGACAATTCTTGCGCACACGCTGGGTTGTCGTTGTCGGTGTATGGCTACTATTAATGAACACCAATTCATGTTTAACCTCCATAAACTTGCACTCGGGTACAGCTCGAACTGAGGGTGGTGTCTTCACAGGCTTCGACTTAGTGGTGATTGTTGTTTGAGTGGTTGGAATAACCGGTTGATGGTCAACTGTTCGTGGAACCGCTCCTACGGTGTCCTCTTTCAATAATGACTTGATAATCGCCACTCGAAACTCTGCATAAGTCTTTAGTTTAGAGGCGTCCTGGGCACTGGAAAACCCACGCGAAGGTTGTGCATTGGCCGTGTATAGCAGGTGGGCATTGAACATCACCATGTTGAGCAAATAAACTATCAGCTGTTGCTGCCGCTGCAGTCCAGAGCAGGCGGGCTGATAGTTAATCAACTGTTGACGCGTTGATTGCGTGGGACGCAGATGAAAGTCTAGCTGCTGAATCAGTTTGGGACGAGCGTTAATCTTTTGCATGGACATCTCTTTGGCATAGATAGCCAAACAGTCAGAGCTGTAAAAGTAGACACATTTCTCGCGACGCCGCCACTTAGCCATCATCAATGGCGTGACAGTCGCATATCTGGTGGAGATGCTGTTCGATGCCAGCTGTTGATGCACCAATGCTTTACTGTTGCCATACCGATTTCTGTCCAGTAGTCCGCTGCAGTAGGTGCCCAGCTTCGATAGTTCGTGTGCCAAACCATAGCTGCCATAGTACTTGCACACATAAACGCTGTGTCCCAGCTTCAAATGATCCTGCAGCATCTGCAGCGCCAGCTGGCTGCGCTGTACCACCAACTGGCGAGAGTTTCGTGCCAACTGTTGCTCTACAAGCTCGGGCATGATGCGCACAATAAGGCCACTCTGTTCGCTGAGTAAATGCAGCATCAGCGCATTGCTGCGATATTTCTCGGGCAACTCGTTCTGGTAGTTGAATCTGCCCTTCCAGTGGATGATGGGCTCGTTAAGAACCAATGGCTGGCCACAGACATACAGCTCGGACATGCGAACGTTGAAAAAATTTACCAACTTGCCGGCATCTCCGCCAACATGTGTAGCATTTGTATTTCCGACTAAATGATCGAAGTTCAGCGATTGCAGCAGTTCGATGAAACGTTGCAGCTTCATCTTTTGGGCAAAGCCAACAAAGCCATGAAACATATTGTTGCTCCAATAGTCACTAAGCTGCGACAGCTTTACATCACATATGAGCAGACAGAGGCCCACAAATGTTTCAAGCTCTTCGCCGTTGGCAGCTAGTGTCACGTTTCTCGCATTGCAATTGCTTGCGAGCTGAGCGAAAAACTCGATGCGGTTACCTAGCATTTGGTTGAAATAGTGCATCGGGCAAGCGGATTTGCGAACATTTTTGAGTCCCGTTTGTTGATTTGGAGTAGTAAATTTAAAGATAAGGCGTGGCGTTGTCTGCTGCACTGACCACTCAGCATCATAGTCATCCATTTCATCTGTTAGAAAGGAATGGTGAGAGATTGGAATAATGCGAGATTCAATTTATATAACGCTTTACCTTGGCAATAGACATCTCGCGTTCCGAAATGAATCTCTGAATAGCCATCATCATCGGAATCGCTTTGCTGCAAATCCTGGTTCGTTTTGGTGTCCTCGGCGGTATCAGCTGCTGACGTGGTTGCGGTTGCACTTGCTGTCGTTGGCGGCGCAACGGACAGTTGCAGTTGTAATTCGGTCAGATCGGGCTTAACGTCCACACAATCGTAGTCTGCCAATGGATAACTGTTTGCAAGTAGCGGCTCTGTTTTCACATCGAGACTGTGACGCTTCATTGGCGACCTGTGCACATCCTGACGAGGCTTTAGCTGCTGCTTGCGTTTGCGTCCCGATGTCGACATTATATTTTAGACAATTTCAGTTAATTTTAACAAGTAAACTTGAGGAAACTGAGCTGACCAACTAAACGAACAATTCTCTTCGGTTAGCGCGTGTTTGTCTTGGCAGCTCTTTCGTTCGACAGCTGTAGTTCATAGAGTGTGCTCTTTCACTCTCATTGACAGTGCTCACATATTTGTTGGTTTATCTCATGCGCGGGCATTTTTTGTGGGGTTGCCATCATGTTTAAATTTGCAGCTCTGTTTAGAGACTTGCGCTACGGTCACATGCAAGCAAAAAGTATTCGATACTTTATTAACTTAAAATTTCAATATTTCTCTTTAAAGGTGGCCAATGGTATGGTGTTGACATTAACAAAGAGGACATTTCCGATAACTTTGAGCAATGCGTTTGGGAGCCATCGATTATCAAGATCAATGCACTGACGGCTGCCGCAGAGGCCGCTTGCATGATTCTCTCGGTAGACGAGACAATAAAGAGCCCTAAAGCTGGAGAAGCACCTATGGCTGGTGGAATGGGTGGCATGGGAATGGGTCGCGGCATGGGTAGGCCCATGTAAAATAAACTTTTCATCGTTGCGAAACAACACATCAACAACAATAACACACATCAGCAAAAAACACACTCAAGCGTTTCTCAAACATTCACTTGCATTTTTCTTTTTTCTTTTAACACGTTCGTATGTATTACTGGTCATAAAACGCAGTCTTTGTTGCACCATTTGAACAATCTATTCAATAACTAATGACCTTCGCCTATATCTAATAAAAAGAAATGAAAAATTTTCATAACATACAAACAGCTGTTTCAATTATGCGGTTAACGTTTTGTAGACGTTAGTAAGCAATTATCGCCATTATATTTATACTTAAATAATTTATTCAACTGAGGGTATTTTACGCCCAACCGTATTCATCGATCTGGCAATACTGACAGCGACTATGCGCTTTGCTAGCGTTTTTCATCGCGGCTCGCGTTAGTTCATAGCTGTTTTTGTAGCCAACACGTTGCTTCCGCGCGCGTTTTTTCCAAAAACGTAAACAAACAGCTGTGGAATACCGCATAAAAAAGCGGAAGTTAGTTAGCAATGGGCAACCACAAAGTGTTAAAAACTGCTGGTATTAATTTAAGGTATTCCATGTACGAATTTATTGACGCAGTTAAGAAGCAGAAGATCATTTGGGATCGAGAGCATGAGAATTTCCACAATCGCGAATTGCGAGATCAGGCTTGGCAGCAGATTGGTCTGCAGATGTGTAAGAATTTCGAAGACGCCAGTGTCGGCGAAAAGCAGGAAATTGGTAAGATGTCATGCAGAAAATATTCCGAATGCTGCTTACGAAAAGGTATTTTATTGATAGCGAAAACACTGTTGAAACGCTGGAAAAATACGCGCGACAGTTATTTGCGAGTAAACAGAGTACGGCAGAGCGGGGAGGAGATTTCCCGGGGATCCTATATATATGAAAAGGAGTTGAGCTTTCTCTTGGATGTCAAAGCAGTGCATGACGAAACGGCAACATTTAAGTTGGATCGAAAGACGGCTGTCAAGCGCACGCATTTGCGGATCATAAAAACGCCGCAAAAGCGACGTCGAGAGTCGGACAATCAAGAGAGAAATTCGGACGTGGTAGACTTGGGAATGTCTATAGAGGCATCAATCCATCGAAATGCCTTATTGGAGGACGGCATTAACACAACTATGGACACATTGAACTGCACAACAAATACCTCTACTGTATTGCCTTCTACTCAGCAGAACTTCAAGAATGAATCGATCAGCGCAATCTTCGGTGCAAACAGTTCAGCTGTTAATACCTCAACCAACTGCATCGATCCTGATCCCGATCAGGCGTTCTTTGATAGCATTAAGCCCGATATGCAGCGCATGACAAGTGATCAGAAACTAGAATTTAAAATCGAAGTGTTAAAGATACTCCGGAACTTCAAGATATTACCAAATTGACAATTGGATTTGGTTGTGGATTGATAGGAATAGTTTTAGAGTAAATGCGTAGCTCAAATACTATTATAATTAACTAAAATGTGACTGAATTATACAATTACCTACATTATAGCCCAGTTATTATTTGGCTATATTCAAATTTTTTGAGCAATTTGATGGACAAAACAAAAAAATAAATAATCAGTTAATTTCTAAAACATTAGGATGGGTATTTATTTGTACCGTGAAAATAAACAGCTGTTTTCTTTGCAGGGAAGTGACCATAAGCAACATTTCTAAAATATACCTTTTAACGCTGAAGGGCCAACATACAGAAACTCCAAAACATTTCTCTTGTTACACTTCTTGTGGTATATTTTCAATTAAAGTCCTATCTAGTTCTCTCGTTTTATTTGTTTATAGCGCTTAAATCGCCATTTGAAATTTCTAACTAATATTCATACCCATAAATTAACAAACTAAAATCAATGCAGTTTGTGTTTAGTACCAGCAATTGCTATGAATATTTGTGTATGTACAATGTGCAATGCCAAAGTTGTATGATTGGTTTTGTAAATCGTATAATGGAATATGTATTAGTATACACATACAAGGAATACGGCTTATAATTCCGAAATTGAAAACAAGAGTAGAAATATACTTAAATACTCGTAATTCTTATTGGGAGCGTAATTGATAGATCGCAGTACATGCTATAAGGACTTAAGTATAGAGTATATACAATACGCTGTAGTTTCGAGTGTATTGATGCGGGTTGTTTGAATACATATACATATGTATGTACTTCTTGATCGTTTTTGTGGTGGTTTCAAGTTTCAGGAATTTCAAGACCGAGACTAAGAGCGGCTACATATATGTATATATAAGGGAGGAAGACCCTCTGACATTCAAAACGGCAGCTGCTCGTAGCAAGGCATTTCATGCTTGGTTTCCTTTTTTTGCTTGCGACTACCTGGATCTTCTCATAACAAATTCCCAGCGTATATAACGTATTTTAAACAACACACACATGAACATGGTAGATTTAGGTCAAAGGATCGTCGTATAACTTGTCCCGTCCTTGGTACCTGTAGCAATGTAAAATTACACAGTAAACAGTAACAATGAACAGGAAGTGTTTTGAAAGAACACTTGTTTATTGTTTAACTAAATAGCCGAGGTCCTCCTTGCTCCTATACATATGTAATAAAAATTAAATACAATCAATCAGAAATCCCAGAATGTATCTGAGTCACAGGCTTATACTATATAAGATAACACAATCTGTGTATTCTTATATCTTGCCCAAGCTGAGTTCGCTTGGTGCAAACAAACGGCCACCTCTTGGTATTTTGCCAACAGCCCGTACTTCTCCATGGCGAGCTTGAGCAATACAAATTCAAGAGTCCGGATTCCGCCAGGTCTGGTCGAGGATCGCAAACGATCGACGAGCGTTAAATACTTTCGCAACTGTTCCATATGCTGAGCAACGTTGATTCCGTCCATCTCTAAAGTGGTGTCAACTTCATTGACATAGCGTATCGTTTGCTTGACGTTTGCTGCCAACTCGTCACTACGGCCAACAAGCGGAGCGAGTTCCTCGTTGAGTTTCTGTACTGACTGCTTTGTTGATCGCAATAACTGCACTGCTGCCTGATCGTATTGTTCCGCCTCTTCCCAAGACTGCCCATTGAGCGCTGTTATATTTGAATAAGGTTTATTATCCTGTATATGCACTGCATTGTTCTCCACGATTATCGTCTTATTAATCGAATCTGTCGAATTCGCTGGATGTTTCACATTAAAGTCAAGCGTAAAATGAAAATTAACGCTAGACTGCAGAATAAATCGAGTCAGTTCAAAATGTCTTTTTAATATTGACGTTTCAACTTGCCTGCGACACTTGAAAGGCGAAGGCGCTTAGGATGAGCCAAATAGAGCATGAGATGGGCATCTTGCAACATAGCTCAAAACTGTTCGACTGAACCTAAGTTTAATGCGAAACAGATCACACCATATAGCAGAACTAGGCTCAATCGCTTATCGCTCTCTACACCCCAGCAGACCAGACCAAAAGAGAGTTCATCTCTGCTGATAAGAATTGTACTACTAAATAAATGAATGTCAGGCAGCAGGCAGCTGCCGCAAAAGGTCAATATGATGTGATCGCATATCATCTAATGTCCAACTCACGTGGGTCGCATTTAATACGGTACAATTATTAATGCTAAGATTGTAAATTTATCAACCTTCGAATATTGACAACTGTCCAAAACTTTCAGATCCTTATTTCTAGTATGCAATGTTAGATTGCAAGATTTGAAAACTTTTACAGTGCATTATTATTTTTAAAATATTTCAAATAATATACCACAATTATACTTAAATATGTCGAAGTCTTTTTTTTTTATTTTTATGAAGTTCTGCATTCGAAAGATATACCATAGAGGTTAAAATATAGCAGATTGTCAGCCAAAGCATTTAAGACCCCAGTAGTCTTAATTTGCCATACAAGTTTTTATTTTATAACTTCTGCAATTTTTATCCGATCATAAAAAAAAAAAAATATGAATCATAAATACTATAGTTATTACTCTAGTACTGTCGAAAATTATATCTCTATCTTAGCTTTTTACAATCATTTCTTTCCGGCACAAAATTATAATACCTTTCTACCCTATGGGTATCGGATATAAAAATAGCAAGCTTAGTTTTGCAATATTAGTCACAGTATTTATGATTTCTAAAAATTTGGTTGCCTTCAGATAAAAAGTGTAGAAGATAATCAAGAAAAACTTTTGTATTGCAAAAAACGGCTACTGCAATTGGGTCTTTTTGCTTTGGCCAAGAATCGAGTGTATTATGTACTCGATGGATGTGGTATTGGTATAAGATTCGGTATATCTTAGTATTTTTATGGTATATTTCGGCAAAATTTTTAGAAAATGGAATTTATTGAAAATGGCAAGCGGGTATCTACACACGACTGTAGATATTTTACTTGTTTAGTTTAATTTTGCAGAGTCCCCTAGTGTGAGTAACGTGTTTCGATTGTACTCACGAGTATGCAAATGTATGTATGTACATATGTATGTAACCATATGAACTCGGTCGGCCAAAATACATAGGCATACATATATGTATGTATTTTTATTTGCATTTAACTAAAAGCAGCAGAGCTGGCAGCAGCAACTTAAAATGCAAAGTCAAAAGTAACAAATACAAATGAAACACACAATCGCAGAGCGAGAAAACAACAATAATAGAAATTGCGCAGCAAAAATAAATTATTCCATAGCTTGAAAAAGCCGTCGGCATGCACTCCTACATACAATAACACACGTTACGCACAAACAAAAAATAAAAGCACATACATGTACACATGTATGTACATATAATAATTGTGTACAAGTGTATATCTGTACATATGTAATTTTGTATTGAAAATTATTTTTAAAAATTGTGTATACACAAAATTTATGCATACATACGTACGCATAAAATAACATACATACACGTGTAGATAAGTATTTTTTCGTGTGTTGCTTCTAGATACATATGTATATGCTACAATCAGATACTGAGCGTCGGAGACCAACGCAGAAAGCTTGTAAAAATTAACGCTAGCTGTGGCGTTTGTGGGGTTGTGTGTATGCGCGTGGTGAAAATGCATATACATACATATCCAACAAGAATACATACAAAAGCATGTTCACTTATACATATGTACAAATATATATTTTTCAACGCATGCAAGTTCATGTGTAGGCCTGTGAATATGTATGTATGTGTATAAAAGCAGTTGTAAATGTGTCTTGAAATACAAAATACATACATATGTGTGTACATTCTTATGTGCTTTTCGCTTTGCGTACGCCATGTTGTTTTTAGTTGTAATTTTTCGCAGTGCTTTTTTGATTTTGTTTTGCTTTTAACAACGTGAACTGACGTTCGTTATCTTGGCATTGCCTGTGGGTCTTAGTCAGGCAACGGGAAGGGGAACGGGAAGAAAGTAGCGCGCGATTCGTAAACATTTGCGAGCGGACGTCTACATCGAGTTTTGCACATACATACTACAAAGCTCTCTACATACATATGAATGTACAAATGTGTATGTTCTTTGTGGATTCTTGAATTTGACGCCTCAGATCCCGTACCTACATATGTACATACATATGTATGAATGCTATGAATGCACAGTTGCTTGTTGATTGCAATTATCGCAACCACAATACCAACACCATAACAGCAGAATAGAAGAAAATAATAAAAAAAAATATATTAATATTATATTAATACATATTAATGACCACATTTTAAAGATACACTTGCGTTTACTGTATATATTATGCGTTAGAAAATTATTACTAATGGACATCTTTAATTTTTTATGTACATATGCATACATATGTAGACCGAAACATTCACTAAATGAGTATGTTCATATAAGGTAGCTTTCAAGACGAGCTTTCAACATACATATGTACATACATATATTGGCGAGCAAAAATGGATACAAACATGTTCGTCACTTTTGACTTTAAAGTGATGTAAAATTCGAAAAATATGTGCTAATCGATTTAATTTTCTTTTTTCAACAATCTTTATTAATTTTTACTATGATAAGGACTTTGGAACAAACATTAAAACAAAAAAAAAAAAAAAAATTAAAAAGCCAAAACGTGGAAAAGTGGAAATTAGGCCTTGTTTAAACAAAAAATGATTTGAAATCCTTGATATTTGAATTTGTGTTCCTTTTACATATATTTATACACGTAAAAAAAATTAGTAAACATTATTGGAGAAAAGAAATTTAATAGGTTAACATATTTTTACGAATTTACAGAACACGTTTTTTTATACTTATATATGTACATACATATATGTGTAAAATAATTATGTATATTTATAATTGTATATTTCTACACATGCATATGTATATATAAATACATTTGTATAAGAGAAATTTTAAAAAATACATACCATGCACCAACATATGTACATGCATTATATGAATTTACATTTTTTCCACTAAATAAAATGCCTATGGTTTCTACGGTCTTTCCATTGAATGGAATGAGTCGACATATGAATTAAATTTCACACGTGTATTCATGATCGTAGATATATACAAACATATGTATGTATTTGTTAATTTATGTAGATATGGACATACATACATACAAATATGTATTTATGAATGTACATTTCTGTGTGCATGTTTATAAAACTTTTTCTTTGTGTGCACGGCTTGGAGCCTTTTCTTAGTTTAAGTCAGGTTCGTTGGTGTTGGTAAATCCAGTTTTATTTTGCGACAGCATTTAATAATCAACTTCAAAGCGATCGTTTCGTTTCTTCGTTTGTCTGACGAAGCTATGTATGTATGCTACTGCCGTTGGCGAAGGTGAAGCGAGGCACGTTTACAGTTTATTTCTTTGGTGCGTCTTTGTCATAAGAAACGTTGAGAAATCACTTTATACGTATGTATGCACGCACACATATACGCTATTACTCAGAAGCACAACGAATCTAGTTGAGTCTATTCATGTGTTTATGGAACACCAGTTTAAAGAAACCGCGTGAAATGAGTCATGCTTCGTCATAAAAAATATATGTATACCTACATACTTTTATATATACATTTGTTAGTATGAGTTTGAATAAAAAAGGATTTAACTTTTTATTTTATTTTTGAATGACACTGAGTTTAGCTAAGCTTATCCACTTACCTCTTACGTCGAAGTTTAACCAAGTTTGTATAACCTTCGATCCACGCCGCATCCGTAAATGCTAAGTCGCGACATAGAGTATTCAACAACGAAGGAAACGGCCACTTCCTTAATTCATAGGTTTATACATTGTATGTACCTACTTGTAGTGTTGTTCAATAGTTCGAGGTAGGTAAGTACAGTGCCTACCACTTTAAAATGTTTTCTTCATTATAGAATAGACATTCGAGATATATATATAGTTATTAACATTGTGCAATGCAATGTTTTCTGCGATCCAAATCAATATGTATCTAAAATGTGTGCGTGTATAACGCATGTACGATCCCCTCGATTTGTATTTTGCAAGTGGTATGTTGTAGAATACGTCTGAATACAAAAATATTTTCCTTTTTGTGGTCCGTGCTGAAAATATTGGGCAAAACGAATAATAACACAATCATTTTTTTTGGGTAATTATACAAAGCTTCAATAAATTACTTTATAAAAGCCGTGTACAATCGTTTATTTTTTTCTATTGTTTTGTTGGTTGGGTTGTTCTCGTTTTCTTTTCTCTCAAAATATTACTTGATTTTAACACAATTTCAATATTGCTTTTACTGATGTCGTCGTATTCCCTTATTATTCAAATTGTGTCTGGTTCATTTAGGGTAATTGTGAAATCTTTAAGTAGGTTGATTTTTTGTTTTTTTTTTTTGTTTTTTGGATTTTTAATACATTTATAAACCAGATTTAAAATTATATAGCAAAGTATCACAAAAAATTGCAAATTAAATTGTAAACTAGATCGTTGGAGAAATAAAAAAAAAAAAACACATTTATATGTTTGTAAATAGTAAGAACGACAAATCTCTGCTTAAAAATTGTAAAAATAATATTCGAACTCCAAATACAATATTACGTTTCTTTTTTAGGGTTTCAAGCGTCGTAAAAATATAACAGAATATGAATTGTTTTACGCTTTTGGTGTAATTTTTCATTTGTCTTCAAATCGAGCTGCGGACCTTGCTTTTGGGGAAGGCTCTTAATGTCCCCGAACTTTAAAATGGAAATTAATTTGTACTGATTGGTGTTTTAAAAAGTTATCAAAGCCAAAAAGCAGCTGCCAACTTGAAGGCAATTGAAAAAAAATATTTGCGCCCTTTGGGTTTGATTGAATAAATGTTTTGTTTATTACTTTGTATTTACTTGTATTGAATTTTGCATATGCTTTTTGTCGGATTTTGTTATTTTTTTCTTTTTTATCAAATGTACGTTTTACTTAAATTGACGTCAAGTAACAAATGTGATTTTCTTGTGTTTTTTTTTATATAGCTTACACTCTTAAAAAAATGCAAAATTCTACGCGGCAAGTTCCCAAGGTGTTCCATTTTAATCTTGCTTTGCTTTTCGTATGCATGTGATTGATTAAGGGATTACCTTCTTTTTTTGTTGGCTAGTGTCGAGCACTGCTCGAACTGTTGTTGTTTCATAAAATACTCTTAGAAGTTTAGTGTATGTGTATGTATGGTACATGTATGTGTATGAGAGTTTGCATAGTAACTTGAAGGATACAAGCTTTAAAGCTACCAATATATGACAACTTGCTTTCAAGTAAACCTAAACAGTAGTGCATGACTTTTTTGGCTTTTCAACATTAAAAACTAACATCATTATCATCTTAATCTTCACATTTTTTTTTAATGTGATATTATGTTTTGTAAAATATAGCTGTATCAGAAATTAAAATAAACATTTTTTATTTTGTTGTTGGTTGTATGTAAATTGGTTAAAACTCAAAAAGTGCTTCCTTCGTTATTATTTTTTTTGTCTTATCACACAAGGAGCCAATTGACATGGCGAAAAAAAGAAAAACAAACAACAACAAAACTCACGCTGCGATTTTCTTTTTTGTTGGTATTTTTGTTTTATACAATTATTACGCAAAATACAATAACTTTGGATATTTTTGTTTTGTGTGGTGAGGGGCATGGCTAGGGAAGATTACTTAAATAATTTACATACATATTAATCATTAACAATTAATATTAAATGCTAATAATGAAAATAAGGTACTGGGTTCAAGTGTTTCTTTTTTTTTTTTTAGTTTTAATTTATGAGCATCAACGAACAGTGTCACATAAAAAGTAGTAGTTTCTTCATCTTTACTTTATAATATACCTCTTTTATCGTTCCTCTCTAACTCTATTTTTATTATCATTGTCGTCATTTTAACTCTTATATAAAGCGTTTTGTGGGGATTGCAACAAATTTTCACAATTGTTTTTCTCGATTTTTCTTGAATTTTTATGATTTTTTATGACTTTATTGTAATGGTTTATTATGTTTACTGTTAAAGTATGTACAATTCAAGAATGTTTAAATTATAATTACAATTAGAATTTAAAGCCATTTTTGCATATATGTGTCTTTCAACTCATTCTTTTTTTACAAAGTTTGTTTTAAAAACTAAAAACATTGGAAGTTTATGCTATATTTGTAAGTGTGTTGGTATGCGTTTATGTATGTGATATCTTAAGGTAGAGAGGCCATTGAGTTCTTTTTGTTAATTATTTATTTTTAGTTTAAGGTTTTTTCTCTTTTTAGTTTATATTTTTATTCAAGTTGAATGCATTTTGCGCTGTTTATTGCAGCGTTGAGTTTGTCGTTGAGTTTTTCCTTTTTTTTTTCTTTCCTTTGTTATAAGTTGAATTAGTCTTTTGTGAATTGGTGGGTGGTATTATTTAATGTGTATCGTTATGATATTAATGGTTGTTATTATTATAAATAAAATTGTTTTCATTTTTTATTTCTCTATTTGTCGAAAATTTCTCTTTTCTGGTTAGACTCATCTGTGTGCTCATCTCTCAACAGTTTTAAATTTACTTGCTTTTTTTGTTTTGTGTTTTTTAAGTTTTAAGGTACGTTGCACATTTTGTCCGCTTGGGGAAATATAAGTAAACATAAGGTGTACTTATGTAGCGCTTCTAGCGTCGTTTTAATTACTCATAAATACATCATACATATTTATAATTTTACTTATTAATTACATTTTCAAGTCTATTTGCGTATCACGTTTATAAAACAATGTTCAGTTGTGAAGTATCCGTTATACATACATATAGATTTTTCATCCTGTTCTTTAAATCCATCACATTCTTCTCTTTATTCTAGCCAAACGTCCTTTTTGCATCACTCCTTTTAGGTTTTCCTTTGTTCATTTGTCGATTGGCCATTCTCAAAGTTTGCAAATTGAAGTTAACAGTTTTTTTTTGCCTTTGGGGAATTTTGCACCTTTTTGTTGTGTATCTCTCTGTCTGGTGTGTGTGAAATTGTAGTTTTATCGTTGTTTCTGTTTAATGTAGTTCTTTGCGTAAGGACAATTTTTTTTCAAGTTTTTTCCATTTGTTTACGTTTTTTTAATTTTGAATTTTTCGTTTTCTTTATTTATTAGCTTCTCAATGTCTGAGGCTGTTTTATGATACATTTGAGATCACAAACATTTACTCATTTATTTTTTGTATTATTATTGTTTTTATCTTTTGTTTAAAAAAGTTCAAGTGTTCAGTTTAGATGATTGGATCTTTTTTAAGACTTTTTTTTTTAGTTTTTACAATTTTTATATTTTTGATTTTTTATTGTTTTTTCGTTTTTTTTTTCTTTTTTTTTTTTTAATTGTGTTTTGCTAGTCATTTTCAGGGTCATCTGGGTGTTCCATGTTTACGAATCGTTTATCGGTTATATCGCTTCGGCTGTTATTATTGGTTCTTTTGCCTACTCCTGTTTCTGCGTTACGACTGCACATTTAGCATTAATTTGAGGTTGTGCGTATCAAAATCATCGAGTAGGTTACGTTTCGATGACTTCACCACGTATCCGCCACCAGTGCTGTTATTGAGGTGCAACTTGGATGCACTGCATCGGTCCCCGCGTAACAGGCTCTGCAAAGTGGGACCAGCGCTGCTGGACACCAGCTTCTCTTCCGATTTGGTTAGCGTCCAATGTTGCGGTGGCTTGGGCAGCGCCGTTGGTGCTGGTGCATCAAAGCACTTGCTACCCGCAAAATGCGTTAGAGCGGTGGGTATGAGATGGTGTTGTGGCGAGATCTTTCCGCCAGCACCAAAACTGGTTACGCTTCCTGCGGTTGCTGCTGCAGTAGTTGTCGTTGGACTCCTGCGCTGCTTGCGCGCTGAACCTCCAGCCAAAACACCTGCTCCTGTGCCCGATGTCGGTGAGAAACCACCACCCAAAATGGTTGCGGGCGATTGGCGCACCAATGCCGTTGTTGCCTGTTGTGGCGATCGACCACCGCCGTTGCCACCATTTCGCTTACAGTTGTTGGCAAAAAAAAACCCTCCACCACCACCTCCGCTCATCTGCTGAGGCGACTGCCGTTGCTGCTGCTGACGAGTCCGTTGATTACTAGCGCCTGCGGACTGCGAGAGCATCCGTTGCTGGGTGCGATTGTTGGGGGTGATCGTTGGGGAGCAAAGTGTAGGCGAAATGCTCAAAACTTGCTGCTGATGGAAGTGGTGATTGTTGTTGAAGTTTGTACTGCTGGCAATACTGTTGGAATGTGCAGTTTCCGAGGGTGCTGATGTTGTTGCTACTGTTGTAGTTCCTTCTATTGATGAGGTTGGTGAAACGGGGGCTGGGGCTGGGGGTGGAGTCGTTGCGCCTTTTTTCAAGCGTATCGACTTTGTTGTTGATGCTGTTGTCATTTTAATGTTGTTTCTAACACTATTGTGCGAGTATGTCATAGTAATTTCTTGTTTTCTGCGACTACTTCTCTGTCTCTCTCTCTATTGACCTCTATTTCTCTTCTAGCTTCGTTTACGTCTTCAAACTAATATGAGCTTTACCTAAAGCGCGCAATCTTTCTTTCTTTTCACTTTCACGTTCTTTCTCTATTTATCTTCCTATTCCTTCGTTATGCTTTATAAAATTTCTGCTTTTTTTTGTTTTTGGTTATTCGCTAAATTAATGCTTAACGTTAAATATCACACGCACTTAAAATCAATTTTGTTTATTATCGATAACAAACTCGAACCTGCTACTGCGATACCGTCGCCTCCTGTATACCGTCGTCGTTTTTATCGACTCAGTCGCCTTTCTAGTTGTCGGGGGGACGATGGTGTCTCTTTTCCACTCTAGTGGTATTCAGGCCGCTGTCTTTTTTGTTGTAGCTGCTGCTGAGGTTCGACTTGTGTTTCGTTTTTATGTACAGTTTGAGTTATATACTTTATTTAGTTTAACTTTATGTATTGTTTATCAGTCTGTTGAATTATCTCTTTTTATTAGGCTCTCCTCCTTAGCTCTAATTTCCAAATTTACTTCCTTATTCGCTCTTTTTCTTGCCTTATCGCCTTTGCTTCATTCAAGCTTGGCCGGGGTCCTGAAGAACGTTTAAAATAGAAGAAAATAACAATAACAACAACAGAAATTAAACAATATGTAAAAACCGCATAAATATGTAACTGTTAGTGACCTTATTCGTAAGAAATTCAAAATTTGCATGTACATGCGTGTTTATTCACTACGCGATCCATTTGCATGAAAAATTGCTTACGCGAAATTACTGAATGTAAAATTTAATTTAATTGTATTATCTCTATTTTAGCGAATTAGAAATTTTTTTATCGAGTACTTCGAATTATGTATATAGTACGCTATAACCGCTTGCCCATAAAACGTGTCACGTACATGCGAATATATGAATAAATATATATATTTACATATAAATACATATATATATGCTTGAACGTGACACATTATATATATATACATATATATACCTGAATTAATGAATCAACACATGCACAAATTTGTATATACACAATACTTGTGCAATTACGACTTACTTTGAGTTGTAAACCTTTTCGCACCAATCTTGTTTTTTTCTTGCTGTTGCTGCTTTGCCAGCAGTCTTTCTTCCTCACACACACCGTTTTTTATATTGCAGTATGGGAGTAAAGAAGACGACTGTATGTATCTATGTCGCAGTTATTGATTGCTCACTCTGCAGCTGCGGGTTTTTTTTTTTGCCACTTTGTTGTACTGATTATTACAAATAATTTACATTTACTTGAAAAGCTGCCTTGTTTTCACTGTTTCCAGATCCAATTAAAATTTGCGATTGATATAACAGAAATTGGATTGTTTTGTTTTTTTTTAATTTTTATGGTTATGTATTTTATTTGTATGTAAAATCACTTTCAAAATGGCGACGGGATGCTTGCTTAATGGATTCCGCTTAAAGCTTTCTCCTCACAGACGAAGGCTCAAAAAATCACACTATAAACTGATTCGGTTTGGTTTAATTTTTTGTTATTTGTTTTAGTATCGCAAAGTATCGACGACCGCTGGTAATGCCACACACAAGAAAAGTTTTGCTTTTGTATTGTTGGTGCTTTTTTTACTATTAATTTTCTCCGTGTTCGTACCTTCACTTGTACTTTGACGCGTATTAAAATATTAAACTTTACACAAATATTTGATTCATATCACTTAAATTAAAGACATTTACAATATATAATTACATATATATATTTTTTTTTTGCAGAAATTTTAATCAATATTCAACTTTCTTCTTCCTTGCATAAACGTGCGCATAGGTACGCTCTTCTCGAATTTTCCACCATGACTGACGGGTTGTTCCCTAGAGTGACCATAAGTCGAATTTTAAAATATACTAATTGATTTCAATGATTTACTACACACTCTACTTTTAAATTTGCTGGCCACACTTGACACTAAGATGTATTCAAAAAAAAAAAAACATACAAATTGAAACGTGTTTTAAACTTTACGTTAACTTTTTGGATCGATTGTTTTTCCAATTTTTATGACGGAATTTATTTTTGCGTTATATACATATATATACATACATATGTATGTTTTTATGCAGAACTTCATATATATATTATATAAATGAAATATCCCTAATTAATCGAAAGCAATATAATTCTAAACAAGTAAAAAATTTGCATTTTCAGTTTTTGTTACTTTATATGTGGTAAAAAAATTTTTTTTTATTTTTTTTTAGAAGAAAATAGTTCATTTTTACAATTTCACTAGGCTTTTTCTTAATCAATAGCAATCAGAAACCGCACAATTATCATCTCGTTTTATAGCATATAGAATGTCATCCAAAAGGCATACCAAATTATCTCTGCAGTCAAACCACTCCTCTTGTTGCACGACTAATCGATCCAAGTCAATTTTGGCAACTTCCGCCCTCCAGTCGCGAACAGATACAGCAAACTGTTTGTAATAGAACTCATCAATGTGACGATTCTGTGTTTCTTCATGATTTATTTGCATTTGCGACTCGAATGTTTTCTCCAAAAGGTGCATATCCTGAGCATTTAATATGGAATCGATGACATTATTTGACTGTTCCTCATTTATTAAAGGAACATTTTCATTATGATCAATAGACATTTGTCGATCGGGAGAATCGGAAATGGTTAGAGTTTCCTTATTACTTGTTGACGGTGATAGCGTCTCAATATCATTTAATATAATCTCGAAATCATATTCATTTAGCTTTTGATTCATAGCTTTTATGCCAGTAACAATGATTTTTAACACCTCAATTGCATACTCATCTCGAAGACATTTAAGAACGATCCCATAGTAGCCATATTGTTGAACCTCCGCCAAAACTTTGGCCACACGAAGTTTGATTTCACGTTCCGTTAGGGTGACAATCTTTTTATGTTCCTTAGAAAATGTGACGCTGGGAAATATACCATCAATCATACCCTGATTTTTAAGTTGCCGTTGAAATTCCATGCGCCAAAACAATAAGGCATTCACTTTCACCTCCCAATGATGATCGCCAACCACGCAATAGTTGAGTGTTGAAAACAGTGTGTTTTTATATTTACTGGGTATCTTTCGGTGATCGTAGATCTTAGACAGCGTTAAAATCGCCTCGGAGCGCACCACATCCTCATTTTCTCTATACAGAACGAAGAGCAAATGATCCTGTAATTAAGATATTTTTGGTTTACTTGGAGTAAAAATAAATAGTTAAAATTACAATAGTATACCACTAAATCCAATTGGCTTAGCCCATTTTCCCAGAGTGCATTTATCGGCACCATCTTAGACAAGCATTTATAGGCGGAAGCACGCACATAAGGCTCACTATCATGCTTAGCCATTTCGTAGACAATGGGAGGTATTTTGACATCAATTAAGAATCGTTGAAAAGCAGGAAATTCTACAATAGATCATCCAAATAAAGCTGTGCCAAATAAAACTCTACTTTCACTTACTTATGCGAGATATGCTGGCAATAGAGATGGCCAATTCCAAGGCTGAGTCGCGCACCTCCCAAGTCGTGTCGTGCATGCGCTTTACAATAATTGGGCCCAGGCAAACCAAAGCGGAACCTTGTAAATTATCCACGAGCAGTGCCATGTTAGGCGACAGAAAATGCTCTACGGCAAGTTGCACTAACTTCAATGCTTGCACGGTGCACTGTAAGATAAAATGTTATAAAACTTAAGTTTGCTATATCGATCCATGTACATACAGTTGAATCCATGTTACAGTTCTCCAGGACATAGGCCAAGCAATTGACGAGGCCAATGGTTTCCACCGACTCTTTCCACGTGATCTTAAATCGTTCAATCAAAGTTCGTAAACCGACAATAACGGAATGCAATACTTTGGGATCGTTGACAATGGCCTCAGCACCGCGTGGATATATATCGTAGTAATTATTTGATGTGCTTGCACCATGACAATCCTCTGGATCCATTGGCTTGCTGGCATCGCTTAGTGCCACAACCTCACGTAATGCATAAAGCAACGCCTGGCACACTGTGATTGCCTGCTCTCTGTCCAGAATATACTCCAGTGAGAGAATGCTATGCACACTCTTCCGCGCTAACTCTGGTGTGAACAAACTAATATTGGCATGCCCCTCGGGCGTGATGAATGCATCACGCATGCTATAGCATAGACGCAATGTTTGCTCACAGGACATAACCAGCAGTTTCATGATATATGTATCAAAGAGTTCGCTTTTGGATTCATCAGCCATTTTCATGGCAAATTTCATGGAGAAGAGCAACGGTAACATGTGAAAGCAAATCAATTGATTCTCAAATGTTACGCGCTCGTCTTGTATTATAATTTCTTTGGGGGCACGTTTACCAAGCTTTTTCCACAATATATGATGCAATTCAGCCATTTTGACAAAGTTGACGCCATCACAACGCTGAATACAAAATTTCATGAGATTGAAAAACGATAAACCAAACTCGGTAAATTGCTCAGGCGGCTCGGCGCATTCGGGATTCAGTATTTTCTCGTGCACAAGCAGAGCAAAGTGATAACTACACAAAGTATTTAGCATCTTCTCCGTGTAGTAAGTGTTGTGCGTCATCTCGACTAGCTTCCAAATGTTCAACTCTAAATTATGATGATCCCGTAAAAGGCCAACAATTTTAGTGCGTTCCTCGCTTACCAGAGTCTGCTGTAGAATGTAACACAGTAGATCTACTGTCGATGACACTTTGTGCAACAGCTCGTTGTCATCCACACTGACGTGTATGCGTTGATCTTCTCCGCCAGCGCTGTCACTAATATGATCGGTAATATAGACATTGTCCTGAATTGGCCGCATAATCTCGGCTAGAATCTCCAGGGTGACGGCCTGATCATGCATCTTGTCGCAAAACTTGTACAACATCTCATAGAGGATCTGTCGAGCTTCACGTACCACATAGAGTGTGTGTTCGTTGTTGCTGTATTGGATCAGCAGAGCCCAGGCGCGTTTCAAACGATGAAACGCCAAACCAACGCTGTAATTATTGACTGCCTTCATGACACGTATGCCGCTGAGTTTAATCGATGGACTAAAGTCGTGTTCATTGCTCCGCATGAAAGCCATAAGCCTACAATGAATCGCTAATTAATACTTTGATTACAGTATTGATCAATCAAAGTAATTGTTACCACCTACCGTTGCAAGATGTCCAATTCGCGGAGACGAACAAGCATCCATTCATTGGAGGCCATAAAACTGATCACATTGAATGTGAACGATATAACTATTGGATGGACTTTGTGAAAATCATCACAGATCAATGTGAGGCACTTGTCCACCCATTCAATGACAAACGGTTTTTGAAGAACGAGAGCATTTTCTATATAAGAGATGCAGTTAGAATGGTCGCCTGTTGCACATACTTACACTCGCAAAAACACTTACCTTTAGCCTGCAAGTGTGATATGAGCTTTTCAAAGTAAACATTGTCGGTCATTACAAAGTTTTCTTGCAGGAATAAGTCGAAGATCTGCTTAAGACGTGATGAGATCTCCTCTTGCTTTTGCATCGTTTGGCTGGCACTTTTATCCGTTCAGACTAATTTGGAGCATAGTTTGGGACGCAATTTTACAAAGAATAATGAAATTTAATTCCTTATCACACTCTAAATAACACTCGCATTGATGTAACGCAATGTGACCAAAGGATCGAAAATTAAGAAAGAAACTTTATGAACCAAAGCACAGCGACCAATGTGAATTTCCATATTAAAATTTTTCATTTAAATTTATGAACTAATTGGTATTTGCCTCATTTTAAATAGTTAGACAGTAACGCAAGAGAATTTATCAAAAGTAACAGTCACTGTCAGTGTTGCGAATTTAGCTTGTTTTGGCATACAATTATTATTATATATGCATATTAGGTTGTATTACTTAGAAAATGTTTTTATTATTCTTATTAGAATGTTTATTGTATTAATAGCTTATTTTAAATAACTCGATTTTTTCGTATAATATTCGTATTTTAAAAAGCACAGCTAAAAGCACACCTTCGGCAATACTGGTCATTGTGACACTCTTAG
This sequence comes from Drosophila niveifrons, assembly GCA_035046325.1. NCBI lineage: Eukaryota > Metazoa > Arthropoda > Insecta > Diptera > Drosophilidae > Drosophila > Drosophila niveifrons. The sequence continues at coordinate 1,340,082 of JAWNOC010000048.1, forward strand.
CAATATGACCAGACTTAAGAAATAGTAAAATATTAAAATATAGCATTTCGAAACCAGTGAGTCTTAGCTCTTGATGATTCGGTCACACTGCTGCAGATGCAATGACGCTGACACTGACATCGGACTTCGATATTTATTATGGACAATAATTATGTAGGGCAAGCTAAAGAAAAAACTAAAATTGCAGCGATATCAACAAGCACTGAAGAAAGTGCAGGAGCACACAGCTCAGCAATTGAACCCAAGTCGTCAACGATTATAATTGCAAATTCAACATCATTTTGGAAGAACAGTGGCCGCGCAGTGCCCGGACGTCCGAGTCCAAAACGCGATATTCTTGACAATACAAACAGTAAAAATTGCGCTGCGGGTGCAGTGCATCGTGATCGTGGCAACGGTTTTGGCATGGTATCCACGTTTCGTGACTATCAACAGTCGGTAAGCGACGCCTGGGATACGGGCGATGATGAGTTTTGCATTATAAACAGCACCGAAGCTGCTGCTTCAGAAGCTAGAGGTAAATAAATAATGATAATCACAAGTTCCTGACTGATAATTAGTTATCAATATCACATTTTCGTTTGTACAGATGCAGCAAGCATATCGCGTCAAGTTTCACAGTCGGTGGCGCTTAATGTGATAGAGACGCATTCGCGCATCAATCAAAACCACGTCACAAATCATCAGGCCAGTGATGGTAATCATAGCAATACTAACCAATTAACAGCAGCCGATGGCAGCATAGTCGAAGATACCACCAAGGAAAAAGAACGTAGACCTTCGCAAGACACAAATGAAAACAGGTGCGATAAAGTCAATAGCCTTTTGCAAGTTGTATAAACAGCATTTTGGTGAAATAATCACATTGTCATCAACCTCGTTTACTTCATTAAATATTCCGTGGAACTTATGCGTTCCAGATCTCGCTTGCGGAACTATCCTGGACGACCGCAGCTGCAAAAGATCAGCTCCAATTCGCAGGACGGTGAATATGAGACGAAAATTGAGAAGTTTCAACTGTTGCTCAACTCACCACAACTCGATTTGGTAGCACTCAAGAAGCTCAGCTGGTCAGGTGTGCCTCGAAAGGTAAGCTATCATCTTTACATGAGGACTGTAAGTGAATTATTACGTCTTTCTTTGTTGACAGATGCGCGCAGTTAGCTGGCGTTTATTGTCGAAATATTTACCCCCATCTGGGGAGCGTCGAAATGCTGTGCTTGAGAGCAAGCGTCAAGGGTATCAGGACTTGAGACACAACTATTTCAGGGTGGACAGTCAAGACGAGACGCAGCAGGACACCTATCGCCAGATACATATCGATGTGCCTCGCATGAATCCACAAATACCACTCTTCCAGCAACAGCTTGTACAGGAAATGTTTGAGCGGGTCCTCTTTATTTGGGCCATACGACATCCAGCCTCTGGTTATGTGCAGGGCATCAATGATTTGGTTACGCCTTTCTTCATTGTCTTTCTACAAGAAGTGCTGTCACCCAACACAGATCTAGAGAAATACAACATGTCACAGCTACCAGAGGAGACACGTAACATTATTGAAGCTGACTCGTTTTGGTGTTTGTCCAAGTTTTTGGACTGCATACAAGATAACTACATATTTGCACAGCTCGGCATACAAGAGAAGGTTAATCAGCTCAAGGATCTAATACAACGCATAGATGGTAAGATGGAGAAGCTTTAAGTCCAGCTGAGAATGAGCCAATATGTTTGTGCATTCGCCATTATAATTAATTTTGTTCGCTTTACAGTCAATCTACATCGTCATTTGCAGACGCATGGCGTTGACTATTTGCAATTCTCATTCCGTTGGATGAACAATTTACTAACACGCGAACTGCCCCTGCATTGCACAATCCGATTGTGGGATACATATCTGGCCGAATCAGATGGATTTGCTCTTTTCCATTTGTACGTGTGTGCGGCATTTTTGTTGCACTGGAAAGAGCAATTAATGCAACAAAATGATTTCCAGGTATACTCTCGATTTTCATGTCTTGTTTGCAATATATAATTGTTATATCATTTACATAGGGTCTCATGTTGCTGTTACAAAATTTGCCAACCCATAATTGGTCTGATCGCCAAATCAACGTACTACTTGCTGAGGCGTTCCGCTTGAAGTTCACCTATGCAGACGCTCCCAAACATCTGGAGATAAAGAGTTGACAAAAATGATACATCAACAATACGTAACACATAAATTAATTTACTATTGTGCGCTCTAAACATATACATAAACATAAACGCAGATATATATTATATTATATACACATTTGTTATTATCTTATTTTTGTTTAATTTCTTACGTTGCCTTTTATTTGATGCGTATATATTTTTTGAAGCTGAAGAATGTTGCGAATATTATGCTTTTTCTGTACATATAAAATATATAAATTTGAAACTTAATTTTACACTAATCGATTAGCTTAATCTACAGTAATTCCAAAATTAATCACAATTAATTGCAAAAAAAGAATTAACAAATGTCAGTTCATATAATGAAATGTTTTAACATCAATAACATAACTTAATGAAGGATGTTCTTAATAAAACCCATGAACAAACATTCTCCTTTATTAAATACATTTTTTTTTATTTTTATTTTAAATTGATTTCACATTATTCTGTTATAGTCAGAAAGTAGAATATAAAATGTACTTTACTACGTCAAGGCCTTTTAAAAGTTACAACATTCTATGTTCACATATCTCTCTCTAACTTTGACGCTCGGTAATATGCTTTAACTGTTTAAGTACTGTTTCCAGTAACTTTTTCTTATCATTCTTTCGCACAAGAGAGAAGATGGGCTTTTTGTCCGCCTCACGAATTTTCTCTAATATGACAATTATAGATTGTGGCTGCACTAAATGGTAGCGATTTTCTTGCTTACCATAATCATGGAAATACGTGCTCCACTCTTCCAAAATGAGCAGATCGAGCAGTTGCCGATTACGCTGAAAGTATTTACTCAGCTCTCCTTCATGCAGACCGGGAACTGGTTCCGAAGCTGCGAAGAACTCACACTGCATCAGATCCAAATTGATTTGTGTCAGAGCACCCGTGGAAATTTGTTTCACCTCCTCATCGTACAGTATCGAATACATTTTATCGGCAATGTGCTCGCAGGTGCGACGGCAGGCGGCTTGAGCAATATGTGGCAGCTTATACGAAAAGTTATCAAAAGTGCTTTTTAAATAAGAGATCATATCCGTTATGTAAGCAGATGCAATGCCTGGCGGCTCAAAAAGCAACCAATCATATTCGCTCAGCTCGAAGAATTCATCTATTTTGGAACAGATGCGAACCGCAACCTGCTTCTCGGCGTCTTGACGAGCCACATGAAACATGGCCGATGGCGACTGGGAAATGCTACGCTCAGTGTTTGTCATATGGCAAACGAACTCATCTAGAAAAGGCCCTGCTTTTTCCAAATACTGCGTATCAATAATAATTTGTATAAGCTGGATAAGTGTTATGCTCGGCTGCCGGAAGACGACCGAGAGGCATCCACTAAAACTTCGAGTAAGCAGCAAATTGGCAGCCTTGCGCACCATGGCAGCCACTTCATTAGGTGAGAGAGTGAGTTCCTCGGCAAACTTCATGCAAGCATACATGAATTCTTTTGCTTGATGATACACCTCGGGCACCATTCGGGAGAATGGAAACTGCTTGGGAAATGGCGCATTTTCCAGTTGCTCCGAATGAAAGGGGAAACGTTCAATGATGCATTCGTACTCCTCGGCATTTTCCACAACCATAGGCAAGAACTGTTCTTTGTCGAGAATATCCCGAAAGACGTGCACCCAACGTTGCAGTAGCACCTATTCATATGGAGAGCACAAAATAAAAGAATGATCGTTTTGAGTGAAACCACTTTACCTCATTGTAGTGATCGCGCATATCGTGGAGTAGTTCCCAAAGTATTTGAACTGTGTAACCGTAGCATTTGAAAGTGTTGATCGAAAGCATAATAAGGTTTTTGATTCGCAACAGAATGTTAGGGTCGGTGCACGAAGAAGAACTCATGCTGATCTCATTAACAAACTTGGTTAGCGAGGTCGACCACAAATCTTCTAGATAGCTGCTGGTAACAACTTCACCAGCGGTATTCTTCACATGATCTTCCACTACAAAGAATCCCACGATGGCACAGATATACGTTTTGTACGCCTCCAAATTGTCGTGCATATTGGGCGGCGGCTGCAGAACCAATTTCGACTGGTCTCGCCGCTGTTGTCGATAGTCTTTCTCAAAGTATTCCCGCTGTCCAAGCACCATATAGATGTGAAGGCAGCGATAGATCGGAGAAAAGTCTATCAAATCCTGTGCACTGACATTGCTGCCATCATCATCAGCACCGCCATCGCCGCTGCTTCCGCCGTCATTATGAAGTTGCTGTTTATGCTCTTGAATAATGGCATTGATGTCACGTTTTTGCAACTGTTTCGTGTATGTTATGGCAAGTTCGCCAATGCGCGGTGAGAACTTGCGTATGTTTTCGAGAAATTCGCGAAAATCGGCAGCAGCGGAGTGACGTATATTCTCCTTGATGATGGGAATTTGTGTCTGCATTTGGGACGCAAAGCGATAGTTGTATCGCTGCAGTCGGAAGAGATGCTCAGTCTCTAGCGTCTCTAAGGTACGTAGGGCTTGATAGTATTGCTTATTATTAGCCTGTTGAGTGAATTTTATATAACACTCCAAGGCTGGCAGACAGGACTTGAGAGCTTCAATGGCACTAGCCAAATTCGATTCAATCTGACGTGCGCGTACCAGCTCATTTCCCTGCTGGATGAGCGAAGCACTTATTGTGCGCAACGAAGTATCCAGGAAATGAACCTCATCGTGCAGCTGATTTGACTGTGTACGTACCTGTAGCAGCTCCTGAATAGAGTCTATGAAGCCCTGATAGTAAAGATTGCAAATACGCTCAATCTCCTTGTCGTGGCTGCGAATGCGTTGGTCCAACTGTTCACTGATCGATTTACTATTGTTGCCTGAATATGTGAAGTGGGCGTCAATTAATTGTCGATTGTGACGCATGTTACAAATTGCAAAAACGGTATTTACCTTCAAGAATTGAACGAAACGTTGGCCCCCAATAATCGTCCACGGCCTCTATATCCTGCACCGTCACTTTGGACATAATTTTGCTTGGCTACAGCGATTTATTTATTACAGTTGCCACAAAATTTAGATCAGCTTTAATTATTTGCGTTACGTGGGAAGTGTTGGTCAACGTCAGCTGTTTTGTGTTAACGTTTTACAACATTTATGAAATAGTAAACATTTGCGTGGAGCTACACACACGATACGACCGGTATGCAACCTGTCGATTAAGCGTTTGTTAAATATAATTTTCTCTCACATACCCTTAAGATAACAATATAAACTGAATAAATATATGAATGTAACTCATTACATTTACTTATGTAAGCCTGCATTGCGCACTCAATTCCATCATTCCATCTGATCGTTGCAGAACACATTCAACTTTCACTTCGCCTGCTTCTCTAGCGGTTACTTGCATTACTGCTTTTTGTTTTGATCAAGTTGTTTAGCCCACAAAAAGGTGTAGTGTAAACTTCTTCGCTTCGTCTTCACCAGTAATAAGCCACACATTCACGCATTTCAAAGATCCAATCAACATGGCCACTTTACGAAATCCCCAGAGCTTAACAACAAGCACATCTGATCCAAAACCCAGCGACAACACTAACAAGAATATCAAGGATGTGGCATTAAAAGAGAAAAGTGATCCCATGATATATATAATATTCATGTCGCTGCTCTTAGATCTGTTGGCATTCACAATTATTCTACCTTTGCTACCATCTTTGCTCGAATATTATCGAGTCAACGATAGTTCCGGTTTGTATGCATCGCTTACAACTCAAGTCCGCTGGTTCCAGCAGCTCCTTGGTGCTCCGGATCGTTATCTCTCGGTTCTCTTTGGTGGTTTCCTTGGATCGATGTTCAGCTTTTTGCAATTCCTTGCGAGCCCTATTGTTGGAAGCCTCTCGGATTACTATGGCCGCAAACCCGTCTTGCTGATGTGTGCCGTAAGTGATTGAAATGCACCGGGAACACAACTAATGTCTAACCAATTTTTTGGTTTTTATAGTCGGGCATTTCACTATCCTATTTGATATGGGCCTGCTCCAGTAACTTTGCCCTATTTGTGTTGGCGCGCATTGTGGGTGGTATTAGCAAGGGCAACATTTCGCTTAGCATGAGTGTCATCACGGATGTGTCCAATGTGCAGACTCGAGGTCGTGGCATGGCTTTGGTGGGTGTGGCGTTTTCAATCGGATTCATTGTGGGTCCCATGATTGGTGCTATGTTTGCCATATTCGCAAATAAAACGGCAAGCGGCGGTGCATGGTTTGTTTTGCCATCGCTTCTGGCTTTTGGACTGGCAGTGGGCGATGTGCTGCTCCTTGTCTTCTGTTTGCGTGAAACACTGCCCCAGGTGAGCTGAATATTTCCCCACTTTTATATGCATTGTAACATTTTTTTTAATGTGTTTACAGGAAAAACGTGCTCGAGAAATTTCATCTGCTTTGTCATACGGGTTGCAATTGCTGAATGTCTCATCCATATTCAGGTGAGTCGTTTTGTCTTTTAATTAGCACCGCGATAAGCTCGACTCGTGATTTTCATAAATGGACACCAAGTCCAACACGTTTGTTTTATGTTTGTTGCTGTTTTTTTTTTGTTTTTGCTTTGGTTTGATTTATCTTATCAAATGATCGGGAATGGTATTGATCAATGTGTAGCTATTGTAGCTTTAGGGTAACCAATCATATTCTTAGTTTACTACGTAACAATCGACAATATTTGCTGATTTCATAAATATTTTTTAACATAAAAACTAAAGTTTAAATGGTATAATAAATTATAAATCTATTTGAAGAAATGTTAATTACATATTTACAATTATAAATGTTATTCTCAAATCCAGAAAACCTAGAAAAACAGCAATCAGTCCATATGAGAAGTTAATTACTTTTGAATAGGCACACCAAGTAGTCTATTTCAACCTAATTCCTTAAAAATAAATTTTTTGTCTTCCTTGCACAGATTTTCAGCCATTAAGAATGTTCCCAAGAAAGATATACAAGCACTCCGCACAATTGGATTCATTTACTTTTTGTATTTATTTCTTTATTCTGGCTTGGAGTTCACAGTCACGTTTTTAATGTATCACAAGTTTGGCTATACGTCAATGGATCAGGCCAAAATGTTTTTGACGACGGGTCTGGTGATGACCACGCTGCAAGGTTCGGTTGTACGCCGTCTACCTGAAGACAAAATCAGAATGTATGCCATTTACAGTCTGTATTTAATTGTACCAGCATTCATAACGGTTGGTTTTGCTGAGAATAGCAGGATGCTCTATGCCGGCATGATTTTGTTTGCCATTTCCACCGCCTTTGCCGTCACTTGTTTAACCACTCTGGTGTCGAAGTATGGAAACGATGACCAGAAAGGTTCAGTATTAGGCATATTCCGATCTTTAGGTGCATTAGCCCGAGCTCTCGGTCCAGGTGTTGGATCTATAGGTGGCTATTAATTTTACTTTGTGATGAAAGTCTTATTTAATAACTTTTCTTGCTTTCAGCCTTTTGGTGCGTCGGTTCAAAAATCACATACTTATCTGGAGGACTGTTGCTTCTATATCCGGCACTAGCATTGCAGCGAGCGCGTATTTAAAATGGATTTTCTCTGCACTAAGCACAAAAAGAACAAAATTTAATATTGAGAACAATAAGCAACCGCTAGTATTAATTGCAATATTACTTATTATTTTTATACAATGTGCATTATTATTAAAATTAAAGCAAAGAAATATTTTGTATCGTTTTAAAATATAACGAAATTGGTCTAAAGTGACGTCATCAATATGGCGATAGGAGTATCGAGTACTTTTTGAGCTGTCACTTGCACTGCAATACATGCCGCAGCCAACTTCGCGTTGTTGAATATATTGGGAGTGACTAAGTCTAAGTGAGTGTGTGTCGCGAAGAAAGAAAATTATAAATAAATACATACAAAAACCACAGTAAGTGGCAAAGTTTTATTGCTTTCATTCTCGCACAAAGGTCGCCTGACGTGGATCACAGAATATCGTTTAAATAACGCCCATTTGCTATCATATCAAACATAATTTTTCTTTTCTTTATATTTGTCTCGATTTTACAACTACAAATAAAAGTGTACAAAGTGTGAGATCAAAATACTTAAAAAAAAGAATCGCATAAAGAAACGGCGGCGCGCAAGGATTATTGGTTTTTACCTTATACGGGGTCGCACTCACACAAGCATCCAAATTGATTGGTGCAGGAGCTGGAGGAGTAAAACATTAAAAACACAACAAAAATGGGTGCAAGGGAAGACGAATACGATTATCTTTTCAAAGGTAAATTATGAGAACATGACTTTGAAATTTCGTGTGTCTTTGTGTAATTAATGTACGTACGTATAAATATATGTATGTAGTTGTAACTAGCCGGTGACTGGTTGGTTGGACATGGGTTGTGGGAAATTTGAGCAGGAGCAAAGCGTTGCTTGCTATTGAGATTTCACTCTCATAATGACGACTTAGTTCAATGGCACTAATTGAAACTAATTGAAATAACACATATGCAGACTGCCGTTTGATGCATACCTACCAAACAAACCATTTATATTTATGCAATGTAAATAGGTATATTTTATGTATGTATGCACAAATTTGTTATTAATACGCCCCTATTCTTATTTAACGCATGTTGGTTCTTTGGAAATGTTGTTGCTGTGGTCCTTTTATACATACACTCTCCTACATTCGTTCACTGTTTGGTCGAGCGTCTTTACCTTCCACTTGCTAGGCCACCCCCTCTTCCGTCATACGGTCAACTACTTTGCCGTTAACTGCTGACAAACTGTCATTCTGTTTCTGTTCCCATTGCCGTTCGCTCATTCGTTCTTTGCTGGCAGAAGCTTGACACGTTGCATAAATCGTAATAATAATCATGATAAAAAAAATCACACGAACATTTTTGTTGTTTCTTAGATTACATTATTTATTCATTAAACATACAGTAAAGTTGATGCGTTTGTGTGTTTTTTTTTTGTTACTATATTTTCACAATCAGTTTTTTGTGTACACAGTGCAACAAATCAATTGTGTCAGACGAAGTACTTAAAAATTTAACATTGTATAAGGGCAATTTCTTTGTTTCACTTAAAGTGCGCTTATTTTATTTAAGTTTACGTATCTTGTAATCTCGCCGTAAAAAATTCTACACTATATTAGATATTATGCTCGCTATAATTCTCTAAAAACGGAAGCAAAAAAACTGGAAATTATATTTAAAAAATGTAAACGAATTGATAGCGAATTTTATGAAGTGACATGTATAAAGTGTGACTCATTACAAAAACATTTAGTATTAAGTGCTGAGCGCATTGATCTGCAAAATTCATTTGTACTTTTTCCAAAAAATACATACACTAACATATGTTTGTGGAAATAATGATGGAGCTCACCGCTTTCGTTGAACTTGGATGTAGTTTGTTTTGAGAACCCCATTAGTTGATCGTTAAAAAACTTGAAAAAAGGGAAACTATGTAAATGAATCACCATAACTCGATAACAGAGAGCTGCTGCTGTCAAGCAATCAGCAGTAATGCTGATAACCGAAGAGAGGCATCGAAAAGAGAGAATGATTCGAAGTGTTTTTGTTTTCTTTCGGAGAGTAATTGGAATGTTGAGCGAGTAAAACGTAGTATTAATAATGCCGCCAAGTAACAAAATTCAAAAAAGGTGTAAAGAAAGGCGTGATTATAATAACAGTTGTCTGACTCGTTGCATATGGTAGCCTTTCGAAAATGTAATCGAACAACCATTAGCATGTACTTCTAATATTAAAATTCTTCTAAGCTTCCGCCATGTAATGTGGGTCATCATATGTTGGGTTACGCCCATAAAAGACTCGTTTTTATGACCGTCACACTGAAATCCTATTAAAGCAAAGCAATTTATTATAGCTTCCTTTTTGACCTTCAGGCATGCTCATCAGTATCTTGCCAATAACTGAAGAGTGGGCACATGGCAGATGATATTATTTGTATTTGTTAATTACCAAATATGATATTCCTTTTAAATGTTTTGTTATATTGTGTTTTTTTTTTTTTGTAGTTGTGCTTATTGGTGATTCTGGCGTAGGCAAAAGTAATTTGCTGTCACGTTTCACGCGCAATGAATTTAATTTGGAGTCCAAGTCGACAATTGGCGTTGAATTTGCAACACGCAGCATAGAGGTGAGTGGCTAAATCGCTGTCGATTGAAAATTGGCAAGTAGATACTTTACTTACATTAATTTATTATATATATATAATTTGAAATTAAATACAAGGTGGATGGCAAAACTATTAAGGCGCAAATTTGGGATACAGCTGGTCAGGAACGTTATCGGGCCATCACTTCTGCTTACTATCGTGGCGCGGTTGGAGCACTGCTTGTTTATGACATTGCCAAGCATTTGACGTATGAAAATGTGGAGCGATGGTTACGAGAGTTGCGTGATCACGCCGACCAGAATATTGTCATCATGTTGGTGGGCAACAAGTCCGATTTGAGGCACTTGCGTTCAGTACCAACGGATGAGGCGAAATTGTTTGCCGAGCGCAATGGTTTAAGTTTCATAGAAACTTCAGCCCTCGACTCTACGAACGTTGAAACCGCATTCCAAAATATACTCACAGGTAAATTAAGAAAACAAACCTCAGTATGTTGCTAACTCATTTAAATTTAATTCGTTTTTGCACAGAGATCTATCGTATTGTATCGCAGAAACAAATCAGAGATCCGCCGGAAGGTGATGTCATTCGTCCCTCGAATGTTGAGCCCATCGATGTAAAGCCGACTGTTACAGCTGATGTACGCAAACAGTGCTGTCAGTGACCGCCCGAAGCATTCACCGCATCGAAAGCAGCAGCCACAACAGCAGCAGCCCCCCGCAACAACAGCCAGAATAGCAACCGCAAGAAGAATTACAACCATAACAACGGCAAAAGATGTTATTTTTTAATACCACAGCCACAAGCAATTTGTCATTTATGCATGAAATCAAGAAGATTAATAACAAACAACATCAACAATCGCAACAACAACAGCAACTTTATCATCCGGCTGTAGTTAACTGCAGTTTAAACTGAAGTTTTATATATATTATATAAAAAAAAATCGTATAATACGTCAATACAACATGCGGCGTTTCTAAGATAAAAATAAAAGCACTAAAACACTCCAAATTCAGTTTAAGCTGTAGATGTAACTATAATTTATATAAATATATATAAATGCTAATATTAAAAATATTAATATTCTTAGTTTTCGCATCATAAATACATAGTTGTAACTTTTAAAGAAAAACATACAACTATATTTGCTGCGTGCGTTCAATTTAGCCGCTGCATTGTTTTCCAGAATATTAAAAAAAAAATACTATTGGGCTCGTCCAATTTCGTTATTGCATATAAAATTAAATTCTATAACTTTTCCCCCAATAACAGCGTCATAACTCTTATCCTTGAAAATGTCATTTCAGTTATTGTAGTACATTTTTTGCGTTTATAATCATTAAATTTTAACCATTAAATTGCAATTAGCTTTAGAAATTGAACCGAAATGCAGATTTTTTTTTACTATTATTACATTGTCAATATTGGGCACCAAGCTACCTTTTTTAAACTAGCTATTAAAAAAGGACAGTTGTAAAACATTAAAACAGAAACAGCAATGGCAGCATAAAAAAAAAACAAAACTAAATACATTATTTGTGTTTGCTATGTTGAGTGTGATTAAATAAATATAATTAAAATAAATATTTTGATTTTTATATGGCATATTCATGAAAATAAATGTGAATGCAGGTGCTTAGGAATTTGTATAATTTTTGAAGTGTATGACAAGTTATTAAAGAATCGATATGTTAATGATTTATCGAAAATTTTTGATACTGTGTAATTGCCAATTCAATCGATAAGTTTTTCATTCTGTTAATCGATAAGGCAATTTAAACTGATTTTCACAAAATTAACCAATGTTTAAAAAATTCTAAAAAAAGAAGTTAGTTTCAAAAGTAAATTTTATATATTATGCGCTAAATTTTGTAGTGTTGGTCCAGCATGCAAATTGTGATTCTAAAAACGCATTTTTCGTTATTCATGCCACGGTAACACTTCACATAAATAGCACGTGCAATTGCACGGTTTTTTTTTGTTTATTATTAAATACACTAAAATGGGACGTGGTAAAAAGAAAGTACACCCAAAAACGCGCACTGCAGCGTTTAAAGCCAGTGAGCCTAGCGAAGTGGTTGAGGCGCCACATTCCTTCATCATACACCGTGGTCTTTCTTGTGCCTATATAACAGATCTGACAATTGACGTGCGACGCATAATGGAACCGTTCACGGCAACAAATTTGCGCGAAAAGAAAATGAATCGCATCAAGGACTTTGTTAGCTTGAGCAGTTTCTTTCACGTCTCTCACATGGGCATCTTTAACAAGGCTTCCACTCAACTATCGTTTAAAGTGGTTCGCTTACCGCGTGGTCCGTCGCTTACTTTTAAAGTATGTTTGAGTGTTTGTTATTAAAATACAACCGCTAATTTTTTCATTAATTACAGGTGCATCAGTTTACTCTCGCTCGCGACGTCATCTCAAGCAGCAAAAAGCAAATGATAGATGTGGATCACTTCAAACATGCTCCGCTTGTCATCATGAATAACTTCAGTGGCGATGGAAAGCATTTGAAACTGATGGCGACAACTTTCCAAAACATGTTTCCATCCATCAACTTGGCCCAGGTTAACATCGACACCATTCGTCGCTGTGTTCTCTTCTCGTACAACTCGGAATCCAAACTGGTAGAAATGCGTCACTACTCGGTCCAAGTTGTCCCGGTGGGTTTGAAAAAGGCTGTCAATAAAATCGTCGTTGGTACTGTTCCAAATCTTGGCAAATGTAATGAAGTTGCTGATTTTGTTACTAGGTAAACTGGCAAATGTTTTTAAGCTTATTTCAGGTATTTTACCTCAATATGTTGTGACAATTACAGGGATGGTTATGCATCCGAGTCTGAAGCTGAAGATGAACTGTCGCATGTCGTGCTAGCTCAAACATTAAAAAGCAAGGGTAACTTGGAGGATCACAAGAGCTCAGTTAAACTGCACGAAATTGGACCTCGTTTGACAATGCAGCTGATTAAAATCGAAGAAGGATTACTAACCGGTGAAGTACTCTACCACGACAACGTCATAAAAAGCGAGGAAGAAAAGGAAGTACTGCGTAAACTGATCGAAAAGAAGCGCAAGTTGAAGGAGCAACGAAAGAAGCAGCAAACCGAAAACCGGGCTCGAAATCTAAAACAAAAAAAGGAACAGAAAGAGTCGGGAGGAATAAGAGGTGAAGGATTTGAAGAAGACGCCGATGATGCCGCTGGTGCTGCGAGCGATGTAGACGATGACGCTCAATATTACAAAGATGAAGTTGGCGAGGAGCCTGACGAAGGTAAATATTGCACGAAACCTGCGACAATTTTGAGCATAAATCAGAATAAGAATTACAATTTAATTTTTCAGAGCTCTTCAAAAATGATGGTTCGCGGAAAAGATTCAAATTGCCAGGAGGCATAAAGTATAAAAATAAGAGACCAAAAGTGGACTCAACTACCGCAAAAAAGAGCTCAAAGTCCAAGAAAAATTATAAATAAATGTTTTTAATAGCAATTCATTGTTTTCTGTAAAACTATTATTTATATGTGTTTATTAGTAATTAATGAGCTATTTGAACATGCGTTGCACAACTTGTTTATAGTGGGCATTGCTGGTCTTCCAACTCGTCCTAATGTTTTCAAGTAGTTTGACAAAATCACGTTTCTCCTCGTAGTTTGGGACTCGTTCTATTGTCTTCTGCGCTTTCTCAAATTCCTTCAGGCAATAGAACGCTAAAGCTCGACGATACATGCTTTTCTCACTTGGATTGTCATGTTTTTCAACAAATTCCGTATGATAAATGACATGTTCATAGCGTTTTTCTTTCAGCAAGCAGGCAGCCAAATTCGTTTGAACTTGAACAAATAACTTTTCCAATTCAGTCCCATCGATGCCATTTGTTTTCTTCTCCAACTTGTCGAATGGTTTATATGTAATCAATAGTTTGGCTGAACGCACAAAGTAATCAAAGGCAAACTTCGGATGCGACTTGAACATGACAACACCATTATCCTTATACCGCAATGACAATTTGAAGACTTCGTCCGCTGTCATCTTTTCCATCGCCGTGTTACTGATAATGCGCTCTAATTTTAGCTCAAATTGTAAACATTCTCCGGTCTTCGTTGCGATGCTACAGGCGGCGGTTTCGCCGGGCAGAAACTGCTGAAGAAGTAGCTCCAAGTAACAATCGATAGGCGTCACCGCGGTGCCCATTTCCAATATTTGTTGCATATGTGTCTTATTGCTTCCAAGGTATTTCGATGGCCTGCCATCCAAATTTGCACACGGTTTATATATTTCAAAAAGCACCGTGCTATTTGTCAATGGTTTCTCCACATGCTGGAAATGCAAGTTCAAAACTTTTTTACTCAGACCTCGGGTCCGATCGTTCCATTCCTGGCCTATATACCAATCCATTGCTGAATAAATATTATTATGGATTACCAAGACAAATTAGACAGACTGCCAAAATTGTAGCAACAGAATGCTAGCATCTGAGCGGTGTGACCCTATGCTGGAAAAACAAAAATGCACATACAGTGGAAGACAAAAACTCGCAATTGCAATGAAATGTATATGTATATATTTTAAATGATTTTAATATTTTGCTGTTTAATTTGTATGTTTTTTTTTTTTTTGACTTGTAGTAGAATTTAAAATATTTTATACTTATTGGTATAGTATAGTATATTCATTTTGCATATAAACAAAAGTATGACGAATATGAGTGTGCATCATGTTGTATAAAAGAACATCACATCTTATTCAGACTGTCATAAGATATTCTCAGCTTGCAAATATCGACAGAATGAGCTCTAAGCCTAGTGTTTATGTGACTAGACCTGATGTCGATAAAAGTGGACTGGATCTACTTCGAGAGAGGTTTGCTCATAAAAGTGGTTTGCGAGTGGTTTTAACAGTGTTGTGTTCTTATTGTTAGCTGCAATGTGACCACTTGGTCAAAGGCCTCGGCAGTTCCAAGGGAAGAGCTGTTGCGCGAAATTAAGGGCAAGGAGGCGCTATTCTGTGCGCTCACTGATCGAATTGATGCTGCTGTGCTGGATGCTGCAGGTGATCAACTTAAGTGTATCGCGACCATTTCCGTGGGTTACGAGCACATCGATGTCCACGAGTGTAAGCGACGTGGCATTCGAGTGGGTTACACTCCCGATGTGCTGACGGATGCCACAGCGGAGCTGACGTTGGCGTTGCTATTGGCCACCAATCGTCGTCTGTTTGAAGCCAACAGGGAAGTGTACAACGGTGGCTGGAAATCATGGTCGCCCATGTGGATGTGTGGAAAAGGATTGAAGAATTCACGTGTCGCCTTGTATGGTTTTGGGCGCATTGGGCAAGAGATTGCTGCGCGTATTGTACCTTTCAAGCCCAGTCAGATAACGTATACGACACGTTCGCCAAAACCTGAAGAGGCTGCCAAGGTCAATGCTAAGCATGTTGGCTTCGATGAAATGCTGAGCTTATCGGACTTCATTATTGTCTGCTGTGCTTTAACACCCGAAACAAAGGAAGTCTTCAATTCATCGGCTTTCGAAAAAATGAAACCTCACTGCATTTTTATCAACACTGCTCGAGGTGGTGTTGTTGACCAAAAAGCATTAACCGAAGCACTCATCTCAAAACGTATCATGGCTGCTGGTCTAGATGTGACAACCCCGGAACCTCTTCCACTAAACGATCCTCTTCTTCAGTTGGATAATGTAGTAGTTCTTCCGCATATTGGTAGCGCTGACATAGAGACTCGTAAGGAAATGTCGCGAATCACAGCTAGAAATATTATCGCTGCTCTAAAGGGCTGTGAAATGGAATCAGAGGTGTATTTTTAAATACTTTTATGCAACTACAAAACTTTATAAAGTCTTAATATAAAATAAATTATAAATACTGCATTTAAAAAGCAAAATTTCATAAAAAAAATAAGAGCGTTATGCAAAATCATTTCATTTCATGCATGTCGATTAAAATATACCGCAATATTCAAAAAAGAAAAACAAATCGAACTGCTATCGATAAATGGGTTTTTTTTTATTAAGAAATCTGTTCAATATACATATATCATGAAAATATAATTAGAATAGTATGTTTTATTCGCAATCTAAAGAAAATACTATTTTTTGGATAGTACTTAAAGTTTTAAATAAGCCAGTGCTAACTAATCAATTTGTGAATGTTAAAAATTCAATTCTGACTGATTTGTTTGCAAATAGCTAATACAATATAAATATGTTTCGTTGGCTTGCAAATTATATTCAAATGGCAAGTAAAAAAAAAATTTTAATTTAAATTTACACTTGAAAATGTTATTAATACTAAACTATGTTTGCATTCGCTGTTAATAGCAGATATCGAAAAATGTTAACTTAACAGTAAAACGCCATATTTTTTCTACGTTCCTTCTTTTTTCGCTGCTTCAGCGCGTGGCAAGCGTGGTTCCCTGCTCGGTGCAGTTGTAATTGCAAATTTGCAAGCTAAAATTCGCTCCATCCTTATTTAATAATACAGCTCACTGCTTCAACATGAAGATCTACAAGGATATCATCACTGGCGACGAAATGTTCGCAGACACCTACAAGATGAAACTGGTTGATGAGGTTATCTATGAAGTCTACGGTAAATTGGTCAGTCGAACAAGTGATGACATTGTTCTCGCTGGCTCAAATCCATCAGCCGAAGAAGCTGATGAGGGCACAGATTTAAATGTCGAAACTGGCGTTGATGTGGTGTTGAACCATCGTCTGTCTGAATGCTTTGCTTTCGGTGACAAAAAGAGTTTCACTCTCTATCTGAAAGACTACATGAAGAAGGTTCTGGAAAAGTTGTCGGCAAGTGCGCCCGACCAAGTCGAAGTCTTCAAGACGAACATGAACAAAGCCATGAAGGATATTTTGGGCCGCTTCAAGGACTTGCAGTTCTTCACCGGCGAGTCAATGGACTGCGACGGGATGGTTGCAATGTGTGAATATCGTGATATCAATGGCGCAAGCACTCCAGTTTTTATGTTCTTTAAGCACGGCCTTGAGGAGGAAAAGTGCTAATTTTAATCGCTTTTCGTGGGCTAACAACAACAACAGGATCGAAAATCAACGCCCAAAAACACATAACAACAAAGTGCATATGTGTACATCGAGCACTCACATACTCACACATGCCTATTCTAAACGATTTTTCTATTTACACACAATATTTGGCAATAGTTCGAAATTAATGTTAATGTCTAGACACCTCTCAAGCATTATGATTTGGATGTATTATGAAAAAAAAAATTTTAGTTAAAGCAAAAGACTGCGTCATCAGGAACCACACATACAGTAGCTAAAACTAACGAAATTGTGGTATCTAAAGAGAAACGTATTTAATGTTTTATATCAACCACATTTATGTATACTTTTGTTTACGTTTTTAATTAAAAATGTCAAAAAGAATCGGAAGTAAAGATCACATTTGTATGTATGAAAAATAAACTAAAACCTCTACATTTACTGCAATCTCAATTGATGCTTTAATTTTAAAGGTCCTAAGCATTTTTTCAGCTACATGTCTACTTCAATGTTGTCGAACAAAGTTGAATGAGTCAGCTATTGGTTGGGGCAAACAAAAAGTTATTGACCTTTGACAGTGAATTGAAACAGACCTGCGCAATGCAGCGATGTAAATATATACATACATACATGCATGTATGTACATGCACATTGATTGCTACATGAATGTGCCCCACATTTCTTGTGTTTTGCGGCATTTAGTATAGACCTATCCAAAAGTGGATTTATTACTGTGTTTATTACACTTACAAAAATACATTTGTACGATGGCCAATTTTCATTAGGTTGCAATCGTTTTACTTGGCATGTTAACGTGTAGTTCTTCATTTTAGCGATTTTAATTAGGAACAATTCAGAAGAATTTTAAGAACGTCACATTAAATGCAAAACAAGTTTTTAATTTAATTATTTAGTAACTACGTTTCAGATTTATCAGTAATAGGGCGAACGGTTCATTTTTTCAGTAATTTGCATTGATTATGCATTTGAGGTCATTTTTGGTAGCGTATTTGATTGACCGCAAATAATGATGAAATGGAACAAAAACGTAACGGTGTATTAAAGTATTTTACGTGCCGAAATCGCAAAAAAAATGTTGTGAAGTTACTGTTAAGCACCAAATTCGTTCAAAATATTGTATTTAAAATATATTAGCATTAATGTAACTGATTTTATTTTTAAAACATTTTAATTTTGCTATGATCAGTGTTGATTAAGTCGGATGTAGATATTTATGTCAGTGATGCCAATATTTTTTCGAAAAAAAAGGGCAGATTGAGAAAAAAAACAGGAGAAATAGGATGAAAATATTATAAAAAGGTTAGAAAAAGGGACAAAAAGTTTGTTTATATTAATTTTATTTTGTATTATTAAGATAACAGTTTTAAGGCATCTTAAATTATTTTCCCATCGTCATCAATGCTGTCCTCATAAGTAGCGTTGGAGCCAATTAATTGGAGATACTTTTCTGGCAAGTTATAATTATGACCACATAATTTATTGCGACTCAATCCGACTCTGAAGAAAGAATACATGTACATGAATTTATAAGTGATACATTTTTTTTTAAATATATATATTTACCTGATTGCCAAAATGGCATTTAATGTATCTACCTTTAAACGGTTCCTAATTGTGGTTTTCACCAAATTTACTTGGCTAAAAACTGTCCCTACCTCAGCATTTGACCATGGCAATGAAAGCAGGCTGAGAGCAAAATTCACCAGGTCCTCATAGGGGTTGTTGCCTGCAGAATCTCGATACCTCTTCTGGTCAAAATTTTGAAGTATTTTCAATATTCTCCTAATTTATCAGGTGAATATTAGAATATTGTGCAATTATTTTGCTTTTAATCTCAGAATCTATTGAAAATATATTCAAAATACGCAAAATTGAGTCCTTTTTGAATTTTCAAATTAAGATTAAAAAAAGGACAGATTTCCGGATGAAAAATATAAAAAAAGGACAGATTTCAGGTATGCGGATGATTTTCAATTTTTTCCGGATAAAGCATTAAAAACAGGACAGCTCTGTCCGGAAAAAGGACAAATTGGCTTCACTGATTTATGTATATGCAAATGGGCCTGAGCAATAGTAAATACCATTAAAAGAAAAGCTTGCGCAAAGTTAATACATTTGTCAATTTTTTTTACAAAATATATTAACAATTTCTTTTTATTTCGTTTATAATTTTGATGCGACACAATTGTTTATAATTGTATTTTGTTTATAGACTCCCGTTTAAGCAAAATAAAATGAGTCTTTAAATTATTTTTTCAGTCAAATGAATTAAGTGTTAGTTTGTTCTATGTTTAAAAAAAGGACTTTTCGGATAGTTGTGTGTACTATTTTCAATTTAAAATTTTACACTTATATATTACAATTACACTAAATTTGTATATGGAAACAGCAACAGCTGCAATGTTGCACTAAGTTCATTGTGATAGGCTTTGATATATGTTATATGTATGCATGTATGGAATGAATTGTATTAACAAGTTACAAAAAATAAGTTAATAAAATTTTCGACAAACTTATCGGTACGATTAGATTATACTTTACAGTCCGCTCTTTCCATCCAATTTCTTCGCGCATCGCATTCAGCTTATTTAACTAAAATTTAGATAAACAACACTCATCATTATATACTACATACACAACACGCTGCTCAATATACAAAGTGATCAAACATACATATATATATATATATATATATATATTGGTGTTATTAGGCATAATTTTTAGATCTTCGATAATCACACATAATCGAGCTGTATATAGATTTGCTTGACACCAACTGACTCAAAGATCATTCGCGTATGCGTTACTACATATGTGGGATCAACATTCTTCGACACCTCAAGCTTGATGGCACCCACAAAGACATCCGAGCAGAGAGTCCAAAAGTGCGGCTCCTGCACGGAATAGACGCCAGCCAAGCCAGTCACCTTCTGGTAGCACTGCAACAGCGATCGATCCAATGCGCTGGGCTGACGCTGCATAAGGATTAGTATGGATTCCTTAATTAAACTCAGCACACTTAGAGCTATTAAAATTGCTATGAAAATTGAACAAATCGGATCCGCAATCATCCATCCAAACATTTGCATTAGCACTGCCGATATGATGACGCCCACGGAGCCAAGGGTGTCGGCCAGAATATGAAGGAAGACGCCCCGCATTATCTGCGAATTGCTCCCGCTTCCACTTAGATCATGGGAGTGTCCATGGCTACTGCTGCTCCCGCTGTGATCGTGTGAATGACCATGTCCTGAGATCGGCACGTATTTAGTATTTTTAGCATTATTTATTGAGGTGATCGTCATGATTTTTACCATTATCCAATGAAATCGCCTGATGGTTGTGATTGTTGAGATCATTGTGGTTATGGGAGTGTCCATGACTAGCACCGCCGCCGCCATGTGAATGCCCATGTCCATGACCACCACCTCCGCCATGGGAGTGACCATGACCGCCGTGATTAAAGGCGTAGATCCCAACAAGATTGACGAGCAGACCAAGCACGGATACGACAAACAGCCGTTCGTGCTTCACTTCTGGCGGTTCGATTAGTCGCTCTACGCCCTCCGACAGTATGAAGAAGGCAATGAAGAGCAAAAACAAGCTATTTACAAAGCCCGCCAACACCTCGGCTCGCACATAGCCATAAGAGAACTTATCATTGGCCTTCCACTTTGTTATTACTGACGCAGCCAGACCAGCTAGAAGACCCGTGCAGTCGAAGAACATGTGGAAAGAATCGGAGATGAGGCCTGAAAAAATATACGAATATGAATAGGCAATTGTACAGTTTGCTGGATTAGATTGTAAACAGACCTAAGCTGTTTGTCAAAATTCCATAAAACAGCTCAACGAAAGCAAAACTCAAATTGAGCAATAAGAAAAGAAACAAATTGCGGGAATTGCGATCGGAGAATATGAGACGTTTCCAGTTGTTTAACTTCTCCTTGATACGATAGCCAAAATTGCTTCGATCCTTGTGCGTTAGCGGAATCATTTTGCCAAAGAGCTAAGATACCTTTAATTCAATAGCATCAAATAAATAAAAAGACACGCATTAACGTCTTATCAAACACACAAGCATGATTTTTTTTTTTGTTTTATTGTTTTGTTTGCGTACGTGGTATTATCGTTAGGCAAAGCTCTCTCGCTTACCGCTCCAGCTGGCTTTCGACTCTAGTGATGCGAATGGTTAATGCTAAAGAATTTCTTGGGAGCGTCGTCGGCGGCGGCGTCTTGCATGAAACGCTTCCTGAAAACGTAAGTCAAACACACAGGTTGGCACTTATTTACACAGGTGGACTTCGCACAATTATTGTCGATGATTTTTGTTCAACACTTCAAATTTAATTCATTTTGTAAATGAGTGGAAAAAGACGAAACCCGCACCAATCTGCCGTGTTGTCATTGAGGTAGACGTCAACGTACCCCAGTAAACATTTGACTACCCACTTAGCTAACAGGGTTGCATCAATCTAATAAAGTAAATGGGCGCGTTCAGCAACACGACGTGTGGCGTATTACAACTATCGTAACGTTCCGTTTTATCATAAAAGGATGTAATTAGAATATAATCAATAATTAATTTATAGTTTTATTTAGTAATTACGAAGTAGAAATAATTACTGTATGCAAAATAAAAAAAATTAAATTTATTTATCGCTTATTTTTATTTCTTTAGCCAATGCATACTTTATTTAATTATTGTCTATTATTATTAAGGTTAATTCAGACTACTTCAGCGAATTTCATCTGTTAATACTGACATTATCGTTCTTCTGAACATGACCATTTGCCATTCACCGAAAACTATCGAACTTTTGAGACGTGTGTCTCGCCGAGGTTTCAATAAATTAATCGAGTGTTCGTCGGTTAGAGAACCGAAACAATTTATTTGAAAACTGTTCAGTCAGTATTGTAAAAGCCAAAATTTGTACAGCTAAGAAAAATTTTTTAATTTCAGAATTTTAACTGTCTCTGACTTACATATTCTTTTACTTAACAGGCCGACCACATGTAATAGACAACTCGTGTATTATAATGAAATGGAACTGTCTTTTACCACGAAACAGAACTTGTGAACCTAAATGTAGTGTGGTAGTTCAGTTTTCAGAAGTTCGAAAAATATACATACTTCACATATGCAATTGTATTAACCTAGTTCCGAAATAAAATTTTGTATATTGAATTTCAACGCTGTCACCAAAACCTTTACATTAGCCTTTTAATCCAAGTATGAAAGTTTGTACAGCAGACAACAGAATAATGGAGTTATACGCAAGTATTCCTTACATCAAAAAGCAAGTTTATTAAAAACTCTACTACACATAGCAGTATAGTCTTAGTACTTTTTTCATACAATTCATGTTAAATTGTAAAATCCGAGTGTGACTACTGAACATATGCGGTAAAGTTTACGCCTCATCACCCTTAGTAGCACGTGTGTAGATAACCTGGGAATGATGTTGCACGACCTGCTTGATCAGACCTGTAAACATTAAATGACAGCATATTAGCAACATTGACTATGAGAATGTCAATCTATCCAATCCAAAATTCTTACCCTTTTCGCGCAGCTCAATCAGAGCACGCTTGGCCAAGGAACCGCGGATCTTCAAGCGTTCGGAGACAACAGAGGGCGTGATAAGCTTGTAGGCGGGCACCTCCTTGTACAACTTCTCATAAGTAGCCTTATCGAACAGAACTTGGTTGTTTAGCTTATCCCTGACTTTGCCTTTAGACCACTTCTTCTTCTTGGCCTTGCCGCCGCCTGAGCCCTCCTTCTTCTTCTGTGTTTTTTGCGGCTGCTTGGCCGACGACTTTGCGTCCTTCTTAGGCGGCTATAGACAATAACAAAAAATGACGCACTTGAGTAAAATAGGTGACAAAATACTATTATAATTGCCGCACTAATACGTTTTATAGTTTTTGGAGATATTCGTTTTGGAGGTTATGGTCTCTGTAAGTTTGTTTGTAAAATTAATGGATGGTTTCACGTAAATGACATGGCATTAAGCATCACAACTCTTAAAGCACAATTCAGTTCAAACATTTTGAGTTGACCATTTGTGTATTTTAAAGGCTTTTTCACGTCCAAAACAATATATTTTTATAAAAACTGCAGCAGCCGAACTCACCATCGTGAAGATTTAATGCAGAAAGATGGAGGACGGAAATTGATAGAGTTACCATGCGTTGTGAAAATTAATCGATAGGTGGCAGCCCTAGGGCATGATTAACAATGTGACCATTTTTAGAATTTGGTACGGTCACCGGTCGGTAAATCCGGAAAATAATGCAAAGCTTTATTATTATCATGTATTCAAAGTAAGACATTTTTCCCTTTTTTTCTGTTAATTTAAAAAAACAATAAATTATAACTGTTTTCAGCGTTATACTAATATCCGTTCTGCGGTCTTAGTATATATCGCAAGTGTTTCATGTGTCAGGTTGAAAAAATTGCAGAAGCTGCGAAAACCTGAAATATCGATACTTACAATCATTTCATCGAGAGTGTGATCGTTGTTACTCCATCATCAGCGTGTGTTTGGAAGTTCACATTGTGAGACAAATTTGTCAAACGAGCTTGTTACAATTATAATTCTGAACACACTTGAATACCAATGGATCACCGTTTCAGCTTAAGTATTAATTCCGCACGACTATCTTATCCAATTGCTGATTCCACATGGATAGATGGACAATCAACGTAAGTAACAAAATTATTGCAGCACGTAACCACTAGTGAATTAACATTGCCAACTTGTCTAGCTTGAATCGGCCAACAATTTGCCAGCTAAGTCCGAAACATCGCAGCAATTCGAGCGTTTGTCTCAATGCAAATGAGGCTCCAAAAAATAATACTCTGCATCAAACAACAACGAATATCTCCAGAGGGACGCGTCAAAAGTTAAATCTTAGTACAATTGATCCAAAGTGAGTAACAAAATGTAATAATTTATTGAATAGTTAATTATTGTTGATTTCAACGCACTAGAACCTATGCAGATGTGCACAGCAGTGGTTTAGCCTCTCGCATTGTAAAGTACCATATGGAGAGTCGCGGCGGCTTGCAAAGAAGCATGTCCTTTAACAATATACATCAGCCAATTATACAGCCTCGACGGAGCAGCATCGCCACATCGCCGCTGAGCCATAAGCCAAGTCTGCCGTCGTTGTCAATGACACAAATAGCGCCACCAGAGCGCAGTTTTTATTGCGGCAACACGTTGCCCGGTTTATTACGTTCGAATTCGTTGTTGGGCGTCGAGAAGTGCAGCGATCAGCTTTTACGCGAAAATCGTCCCATTTTGCATCCACAGCCGATGGAACATGAAAACGAACCCACACGCAGCGTTCTGGAGGAGTTAAAGGAGATATCGCGTAAGCGTATAAATAGTGACGTAAGTCAACAAATTGAGGGCGCAAGTTACAGCCGATTAATTAGCCTAAATGTTTACAGGATATTCAACAAAATGAGCACAACACCAAAAAGAGTTGTAATGGCATTAAAGACTTTGTCGATCACCATTATATGCATTCACATCCTTATCCACATTCACAACCTTTGTCGGCGTTGCAAACTCCACCTGGAGTTAAACGACATCGTGAATTGAGTGTCGCGGTGCCATTGCGTATGCATCATTCACCAATAGTTTTCTCACTGCAGCACCACCATCTGCAACAACAGCAACATCTGCAAAACCACCAACTCCAGCAGCAGCAACAGCAAAATCAACTTCATATGAAATATGAAGGTAACAACAACAATCACTCGCCGCAAAAATCACCGGAACAGACAGCAAAGCGTCGCAATTGCAGTTACATCAATGATATTAGCAGTTCACTTAGCTCCAGTAAGCTGCACAGCAATAAAAGAAAACTCTACGATATGCGTGAGAAAGTGCGCTTGGACAGTGGCAACACAAGTTTCGAGGCAAGGGGTAGCAGCAGATCACCTGACAATTCGCCCACAAAACATGCAGCCAAAATACAGCGTCGGCAGCCAACGGCAGCCGATTTACGGCTGGAGCATCTCACAAAGTCGCAGAGTACACCCATTACACCTTTGCCAGCAACGCCAGCACAGCGTTCGGTCTCGGCGCCAACTTTGCCACAAGCAATAATTCATGAAAAAACCGAGACGGTTGCGACGGCATCACCGAGGCCAAAACTGACTTTGTTCAATACGCAGCAGCTACAGGGGAAGCAACCGGAGCGAACTGAAAGTCCTGATACCGATGTGGATGCGGGTGAATATGCAGGCATACAGTTCGTTAAACCTAAGCGACAGAATTTAGTTAATGGTATCAAGAATGCTCATGTGGAGCGAACACAAAAAACCAAATTGGCAGTTATGTTGAGTAGCTTAAGAGGGGAAATTTATCAAAACGAGTCGGAGACTGAGGCCCGACTAAAAGATGAACTAGATGCAAAGCAACTACAGCCGATAGCGACAGCGACCACAGCGGCAACAACGGCTATTACAACTGTAACGACAACAACGCTAACAGGGCCATCGTCGGAAACAACAACTATAACAACATCAACAACAGCAGGATCAGTTGCAACAATTACGAAGCCAGCAGATGCAAAAATAGCAATTGTTTCATCCACAGTAACAGCAATACCAACAACTGCAGCACCAGAAACAGTAATACCAACAACAAAATCAGTTATATTAAGCACGAGCGATACGCCTGCATCGAGCACAGCGCAAACAGCAAACAATAGCTTAAATTTGATTTCATTTGAGAATTCGGCGACCACCACAAAACCATTACCAACAGTTAACAGCGAAGTGTCATCAAATCTGAAAGCAAATACCAATTCTGTGCTAAGTGGACTTAAGCTGGCAACAAATACGACCAATGCCGCTGCTGCACCCATCACATTTGCTAGTCCAAAGACAGCAGATACTACGGCTCAAAATGAAGCTGCCTCGATAAAAGAGCCGATAGCTCCAACTGTACCTGTATTAACCAGCACCACAACAAGCGCAGGAGTATTCTCGTTTGGTAATACGACAATCACAGCTGCAACAACGACTAATGCTTCTGCAGTGAGTGTGGCTACGTCAGCAATCACACCACCAACGTTAACATTTTGTAATGCTACAACACTAGCAGCTCCTGCGGTAACAGCAGCACCAACAACTGCAACTGATGCGCCAGCAAAATCATTAATGTTTACTTTTGGCAGTGCTGTACCAGCAAAGTCAACAATGGTAACAGATTCGACATCCGCCAATGGAACAACATTCTCATTTGGCAATATAAACAACAACAAAACAGTGCCAACGTTTAAAATGGATAATTGGGCTCCAAAGCCTTTAGAAACTGTTGCCGGCAGTAGCCACAGTTTGGACAGCACTTTTAAGGATCCGACGCCATCAGCTGCTGTAACAAACCAACAGAACACTACGGCAGCAAGCAAAGCTTTTAGTTTTGGCAATAATACGAGCACGACCAGAGCCAGTGTTGCTGGATCAATTGCACCATCGGGTACGCCAATTTTTGCCAAATCAGTAGGGACGCCTTCATTCAGTTTTAACAGTGCTACAACAGCTCCACAGGTTGCGTCAAGCTCTTCTAACAACAGTCCGGGTATATTCACCTTTGCAGCAAGTGCAACTGGAGGAACTGCAGCAGTTGTGAAGCCTGTGGCAAAGGCGACACCATTTTCATTGCTCACTAGCAATAAAACCAATGTATTCAGCTTTGGTGGAGGTGCTGGAGGAATCACGACAAAGCCTTCAGCAACAGCTACAGCTACAGCAACGAGCAGCTTAAATTTTAGTGCTACGCCAGCAGTGAATACAAACAGCTTTAGTTTTAATGCCACGCCCAAGCCGGCCCCTATATTTGGCAGCGGCACAACGGAGAATGCAACTGCATCTAAGCCATTTACATTTGGCGGTGCCGCTGCCGCATCGGAGAAACAGCCGCAGTCAGCACTAGCAACGGCGCCTGGAGATGGAGGTTTCTCTTTTGCCGCTGTGGCTCAGAAAAATGAATCCGTCAATTCGTTTGGCACATTGGCGGTCACAGGCGTTGTTAATCCAAGTTTTAGTTTTGGCGGCAATTCCGCTCCTTCACTGACATCAACAGGAACAACCGCACCAGCACCTGCACCTGCCGCATTTGGGGGCTTTGCAAAACCATCGGAGCCTGTTAGCAAACCGTTTACATTTGGGGCAGGTCTGCCACCCAATGATGTCGCATCATCCATGGGAGGTAATCTATTTGCGAGTGCTGTAGCCGCTACACAGCAACAACAAAACAAACCAGGTGGCTTCTTTTCGGCAACAAACAACAGTAATGGCGTTGCTCCAACACCAGCAAATGCTCCATTTGCCTTTGGAGGTGCCACATCTCTGCCTCAGATGAACAACGCGCCTAAACCATTTGCATTCGGTGCCACTCCAGCCACGACACCAACATCCAATATTTTTGCCAGCCCCACCCAAGCTCCCACGCACGGTGGACCAGCATTTAATTTCGGTAGCACAACGTCATCAGTTCCAGGAAACACAGCTAGACCCGATATGCATGGAGGCGCCACGGCACAGCAAGTAAACAGCGGTAATGTTTTCGCTTTGCCTAACACACCGGAAAGTCGACCAATAAGACGCGCCACAAGGCGTCTCCAGAAGTAGAAACTTCACTTAGGGAATCTTTAGAATTAATTGAATTGAATATGAATGTAAGACTCAATTATATGTTTACAGCTATAGATTATTATCTTTACATTCTAAATAAATTATTTTTCGAGCATATTTATTTGTCCGCAATGTACATATGTTTTATTTAATTATTTCTTGTCACACGTGCTTTGGGTTCTGCATAACCTGTGCAATCGTTGTCAAATTCGCAAAATGAGCCAGCTACATGAATTTCAAAAGTTTTTATATTATTTGCATAGAACAATCCTACAAATGTGAAATTATATTCCGGCAAGTAATAGGGTAAATAGTTTGCATCGAATTTCATGTCATACAATACATAAGTGGTATTCTGGAAAAGATTAGGAATGAGAATGTGTTTTCTTGTCGTCAACCCGACGCTTACTCGTAGGAATGGACATTTTTTGGGAAGATTTTTCTTTGTTTGCAGAATTCCTTTGTACAGAAATGTTACCAACGTTTGCCTTTTATTGCTTCCCAACATTTGGCAAATATCCAGACGTATACCGTTTAATCGCATCACCTTGTTTCGCCCGTGAACAAATAATTTTAGTTCCGAAATTCCTATCAAACTGTTTACATCAATTTTGTTTGATGTTATTTCCATATTAAGAGTGCTTTTGTTCTCCAAATAACAATTAATTTTCGTCAAAATGTTACTGTTAACGGCACATTCAATATTCGTAAAAATGATTTTCTAGCCAAAAAAAAAAAGTGAAGTAAGCTAATAAATATATTTTACTTATATAATCCAAGTACCCACCTTTTCGGCATGACTAATGATTGCCGTGCAAAGCAATATATTGCAGATCAATTGCGTTTGTTTCATTTTTTTTTTATATGGATACTAGTAGCAACTTAAGAAAAAATAAACCACTCCTATTTATATCTATTTGCATACCAATATCGATGTATTATATCGTAAATTAAAGTTTTTTGGAACAATTTATTGATGGTTACTCGGATAAATAAATTGATAAAGCAATTTAACATAAACTGAATCAATTAAGACTGAAAATAAAATTTCCAACCGTTTTATATTTTTCCAATGGATGATCATAAATTAAAAATAATCGTAATCATGCAAAATGCTCATGATTTATAATTTAAAACGTATTCAATGGTTCATTCTGCTTAAAAGCAAAAAACGTAAATACTTATATACAAAAAGACTTTGCTAGAATTTTTTTTTTAATTTGAGGATCGAATTATGTTGTGATTAAATGCGAGTGACACATATAAAATAGTTTTTTTTCAGATTAATCGTACTTTTGATTGAAATACATTCCCATCTTTCCCAACAAATAAAAGGTCTATGTATGATTTTTCTCTTTTATTTAAAATTTTCATATCATTTTCAACCCCCAACTTTAGCTCCAGCTCGATTTCCATTCGTTCCATTTATAAGTATAAGGTGTGTTCTTGCGAAATTTTTTTTGTATAATTTTGAGGTTTTTGTTAACTTAACTTTTGACAAATTGTTGTTTCCTATTTCGTATTTTAAAAATGTAATAACTTTAAATTTAAATTAATTATAAACGTATATGGACGTGTAAGTGTGTGCAGTGTGCTTGTGTAAGTGTTATACATAAAATAAACGTAAATGTAAAGCAAAATTGTACAAGGCCTTTGGGGACGAAAACATAAAATGTAAATTGTTAAGTGTATATATATGAGATGGATAAATAAATTACTCTTATCGATTTATTATTTTTAAAGCGGTGTAAGAATATACATATGTAAATGTAAATATAAAAGTTCAAGAGATTCCTCTGTCAAAAAAAAAAAATGCTGTAAATAAAGGAGAGGATGAAGAGACAGTAATAAACAATTAGGACTCAAGCTATGTAAAAATGTTCGTACATTGGAATCTTGCGCGTAATAGGGTAATAATTATTAATATATGTCTGATTGTTAAATATAATCATGCCACATATGCTAATAAGTATTTAAGAGTCGTAATTAAATTGTATGTAATTTGTTTCATATTTATATGTAGTAGTATTTATATAATGCATATTTTCACAAGTGTTTTCTTTTTATCAATTTTATATTGTGTCTTTAATTTCAAGGACTCATCGAAGAAAATATGATTTATTTTTCTTGAAATCGATTTGAATTATTTTTTGTTGAATTTGTCTCTCATTTTGATTAGATATAGAAATGTAAAATGTAACTAAATTTAACTAGTTTGATTTATTTATTTTGCAGCTGTTTTGTCTTGTTATTATACAGCAACTTGTTGAACAAGTTTTTATTGTTGCTGAGTTGCTTGAGCTACAAACAGAAAATGATTTAAAAGAAAAACAATATATTAACAATTTTGTAAAACGAAATTGCACCTGATGTCAAGGACTACAAGTGCCCTGCAGTTTGGCGCTCATATGTATGCGTATTCTGTAACACAAAAATTTATATATATTTAATATATATACCTATATATATATTTAATTTATCAGAGAAATAGAAAATGAATTAAACCTATACAATAAGGGAAGTAAAGTGGGGAGACTACAGACAGCACAGTACAGTACAGTACAGTACAGTATGTACGTAAGTATATATAATAATTGATAATTGTAATCATAATAGTAAACTTCACGTATGACCTTTCAGCTTGCACTTGATTAATCGATTTCAAATACAGTGCGGCATTTCAGTAAATATACCTGTATGTTATATATATTGTTACATATTGTATTATATAGATCGTTAGCTGGGCGCATCTCACTAACATTGCTTGATTGTGTTGGGTTTCGCTTAAGCTTACAAAAACTTATCGCATATATTATGTATGTAAATCAATTGTTGTAAATAAATATATATAAATAAATTTTTATATATATTTATTGGTACGAAAAATTGTTGCGTTCAGTATCTGTGTTAAATCAAGTCATTTTAAACAATCTTTTCATTTCGTTAGTTTCTGACATTTATTTAGTTTAATGCTCATCTCACGCTGTTGCGCTGTTCAGTAGCTGTAGCTTAACCTTTAATTCTGCAAATGTGGGCCGTTTGGCTGGGTTCAACTCCCACGCTTGGCGCATCATCTCGTAAATTTCTGTGGGGCAACCCTCAGGCGCTTCCATTTTATAACCAACTTCAACATGCTTCACAACATCCGCTAGTGGCTGGGGAGAATATAATTCATTTATACATATTCCAGTTAGGTCAGTCATTTTGTCATTCTAATACGTACAATTCTAGGATAGGGCACACGTCCAAATGAATATATTTCCCACAAGAGTATGCCATAGCTCCACATATCTGATTTGTTGGAGAATCGCTAGAAACAGTACACAAATAATTAGTTGACAATCTCTATAAGTAGTATCTGCGTAATATAAAAGTCAAACATACACCGTTCTTGAGTGCCTCGGGTGCGGTCCATTTAATGGGCAGCTTGCCGACATCGAGATTATAGCATTCCTCACGTGCAAGGCCAAAATCTGAAACCTTGGCCACACAATCCTCCGAGATTAGGACATTCCTAGCGGCCAAATCACGATGCACAACCTTTTTAGCCTCCAGATATTCCATGCCAGAGGCGGTGTCACTATGAAACACATTTACTATTACCACTGGTCGTCAAAAATATGTATATTCATTTTCCCCACTTACAAGGCGAAATTAATCTGATCTTTTTTGGTTATGTGCTGTCGTCCACGCGAACGCAAATAATCAACCAGCGATCCTTTGCTCATGTATTCCGTTACCAAGTACAGATGCTTGCTGGTAAAAACGAGGCCAATAAACTTGACCAAATTTTCGTGCTCCAGCGTGCTGAAATTATATTGTATTTAAGGATTTCGAGTATAAATTGAGGTAATTGTTGAAGCATGCAAAAGCAACACTTACGTCATGACCGATGCCTCAGCTAGAAACTTTTGCACAGCGCCCTCATCTTTCAACATTTTGACGGCGACCTTCTCGTTACGCAATATTCCCAACATGACGTCACCAAATTCGCCCTTTCCAATACTCTCTCTTAGTTGCAGTTCCGACTCAGGTATAACCCAACCCTTATCGACAAACTCTTTGGAGTTGATGCAAAACTCTTGTTTTCCAAGTTTGGGCAAACAATTGATTAACTGGGTGCAGAGGCCATCTGCATCTGCCTCATAATGCTATAGGAGTAATACGATAAAGAAGGTATATATAATGATTATCGCAATTAACTTACGGAAACAAGTTGTCCAAGATTCTCAAAGTATTCTTCATCGTCGATTGTCAACTTGTTCTCTAGATATTTGACACGATAATGCTCGACTTTGCCCTGAAAGCAGACGCACAACGTGTAGTCACCGGGAAAATTTGTTGACTCTCGCACAAGGAAGAGTCCATCATCACGTGGCTGCAGCAAATGCTCCGCTTCATCACGTGTTATGCTGCCATGAAACCATCTACAGAAAATAGAAAAGAAGTAGTATTATCAATTTATTATTTCTATTTGTAGTACTTACGGCATTGCATTTAGTTTGACTTCGCATTTACGCAGATTGTGATGCTGCTGCTGTTGTGGAGCACTTGTGGGCGACAGGGAAGCATGATTCATGGTTGTCGTGGAGCTACTTGTCCATTTGTCCATGCCGCCGCCGCCGCCGCCGCTGATGTCAAAACTGTGAAGAGAGGTTGACATGCCAGAAGTCGTAGTATTGTTGCTAATAATATTGCTGTTATTATTATTGATGTTGCTCCCACTTGTCGCGGCAGTGGTTGGCTGTGTGGACTGCAGCAACATGTTGTTGCTACTGCTGCTGCTGCTGGTGACACTGTTGTTGCCGTGCGCCAAACTCTTCGGCGGCAATGCCCCGACTGGAGCAGCGTGTAACGTAAGTGAGGAGGTCATTATATTATTGCTAGAAGCGCAGTTGGCGAGAAGCTGCATATGTTGTTGCTGCTGCTGCTGTGTGACGGCAGCAACAGCAGCGGCAGTTGCCGATATCGATGCAGATGCGCACTGATCGGTTGCCGTTGATGCTCCCGCTGGTGCAAATGATGAGAGTATGCTATGTTGTTGCTGATGCTGCTGCTGCTGTTGCTGATGTATTGTTGTCGGCTGCTGCTGTTGCTGTGTTTGATTGGGCGATTTTGGCGAATGATTGTTGATTAAATTATGACTATTCAATGCGTGCGTTGACAGATGCAAAGCTGCCGCCGCTGTTGCACCCGCCGACGTTCCTCCCATCTGTTGTTGTGTCTGATGCTGCAATATAATTATGCAAATCAAGTTAGTAAATAATTCATAGAGATGATGTTTTTGGTCGAGAAAACAGCAAATTTTCGCAATAAAACTGAACATTACTAACGGCACTCTAGTTTTTGTATTTATACTAAATCGCCCACAGTCAGATGCAATATTGATTGAAATGTAGATATCTGTGTTTCTTATTAGATCATCAGTGATATTGTTGTCTGATACATTACTTTGCTTTAAATTTGTAATGGGCTTTTGCATGATATACGAGTAAATGCATCTGCAGGAGAACGCATCTTCAGGCTTAAACTTACCAAATTGTTGTCACGATGATGATGATGTGGTGGTATGCTCGGCGGTACAATGTGCGGCTGTGATTGGCTTAATTGATGCTGATGTAGCAGAGAAGTGCCTGTGACTCCAACGCCAACGCCAACACCAACTCCGACACCAACACCAACACCCATTGCATTGGGCTGAGGCGCAGGTCGTTTATTGTGTCGTAGGGGAGCTGTAGGCGGCATTTGATGCCCGGTGGCCTGCAGATACCATGGATCACCAGCTGTCCCGCCAGACGCAGCTGCCGCGGCGACTGAGGGCTGTGAGAAACCGCGATGATGACCAACGACCGTTGTTTGTCCGTTTTGTGTGGCAGTCGCGTGACTGTTCATATCCTCGACTTTGCAACTGCCACCTGTTGAAGTTGCAGCTTTGCTGACTTCTCGTCGGCTGTGTGTTGTGGTTTCTGCTGTTATTTTAGGCGGCGTTGCAGCCGCAGTCGCAATCGCAATCGCTTGGGGTACTTGCTGTTGGCACTGAAGTTGTTTGTTTTGCAGTTGTCCCTGCTTAATTTCCACGGTTATCAGAGCACCACTCTCGCCAAATGCTTTAGTCCTTGTTCTTGCCGTTCTTGCCTTTGCTGGCCTTGATTGGGTTTCCTTAGACTTTGCTTCAGTTGCCTTCGCTGTGGCTTCTTCGTCTGTAAAAGTGAAATATGTTTTAGTCGATTGCCAACAAAACCATGCTAATCTAATCAAAACACAGACACATCATACATATAAACACGTTCAACAGATAGCCCACACTCTCGTTCACTCAAATTGTAGGTATACGAGTAGTTAACTGCTTTTGTACAATGTTTGCTGGTTCATACAATGAGAAAATGTTTTTGTAATAATAATAATAATTTGTTTAACTCATTTTACATGCATACATCATACAACAGATATTCATCAGCGAAAATAAGCATATCAAACCATCCGCTTGAGCATTACTCATGAATTCGCTAATTGGATTTCAAGTTCAAATTCATATCTAAATGCAGCTCATTTAAAATTCACAATGAGCTCATTTGATTCAGCAATTGATCTGGCAACTCCTTGCTCTAACAGTATTATTCTCGTATATTTTGTACTCACAAAATGGTTTTATATTTCTCATTCAATTATTTTTCCCATATTAAATCTATACATTCCCAGACTTTTGTTTTGAATATATAGAATTCAGACAAAACCAACATTACGGATTTGTCTTAATATTATGTATATTTTTTTTATTACAATTTGTGTAATATAATAGTACATTGTGATTAAATGATTATCAATGTTTTATTGAAAGTAAATCCTGAATGAAATAGAATATTCGTGTTTTAAAGTTTAACCGCATTTCGTTTTTCATGGCATTTTATCAACACCGGAAGTGTGCTAATTAATTTATCAGGTACTCGGTACTGATCAAGAGCGAGAGAAGGTAGAGGATGAGAAGTAATTTTGACGAATATTAAACATTTGTGTGTGATATGCATAATGAAAACTTTTACTGCGCAATTTCTGTAAGGTTTGAGCTAGCGATATCGTTTTTATTTCCGATGGTTAACAATATATACAAAAATGAATTTAGTTCTAATAAATATGTTACAATAAATATAATACCTATGATGAAAATATTTTTAATTTCTAACAACAGCTGTTTTTCGTTTAAATATAGTGTGCCGGATGTTGATATTTAAATTTTCAAAGCACTGGAAAAAAAAACTTATTCATTTTTGGTTTGGGTTTTGCTCGTAATTGAGATTAATTTAAATTTCAAGGAGTTTTTTGATTTTCTCAAACAAAACATTGTTGTCGTCCCTTTGATTCTGTAGCCTGGTTAATTATTCAGCATATATTCAAATTTCGTTGCGAAAACAGTTTTTGCATATTCAGTTCTTAATTTTAATCATGAGATTATAATAGTATCGAAGATTTATCGTGGACTATTAAAGTTAAAAGCCAATTATGGATTACGAGTTAAACCTATAAAATTAACTAGCTTCCCACTTTGGTAGGCCTCGACTTTGCCCTATTTAAATTTTGATTCACATCCGTCTTTTAATCAACTGTAGAAACTCATGGAATTGCAATTATCTACACTCTCGCGATAATATATCATTATACCCGCTACCCATAGGGTAGAAGGGTATTATAACTTTGTGTCGGCAGGAAATAAATATAACAGGCAGAAGGAGGCATCTCCGACCCTATAAAGTATATATATTCTTGATCAGCGTCAACAGCCGAGACGATCTAGCCATGTCCGTCTGTCCGTATGAAACACTGGATCTCAGAGACTATAAGAGATAGAGCTCTAATGTTGTTATGTTTGCACGCAGATCAAGTTTATTTCAATGAAATGAAAGAAAATCGAATAATGGTATATACATTAACAATTTTGGTATATACATTAAGAACTATAGTCTTAGTGACTCCTGAAAATTTGGTTGCGATCCGATAAAAATTCTCGAAGTTATTAAAGAAATACTTTTGTATGGGCCAAAACGCCTACTTACTTGGGGTTTTAGATGCCTTAGCTGAAAATGTAGTATATTTTGCCCTATTTAGTATATACCGTGTGTACCATATATACATATAAATACCAAATCTACAATTAAGTATATTTTAGGTATTTTATGATATATTAATTTAGTATATTTTGAAAAAATACCGCAATGTTTTGCTGTTATTAAAAATTGGTAGCGGGTATCTCACAGTCGAGCACACTCGACTGTAGTTTTCCTACTTGTTTTAATATGACTTTACAAAATGCCTTGCCTACGGAATTGCATGCAGTAATTATTATTTCAGACGTTATCGACATCGTTCGCTTCCTGAATCAGAGTCACGCTATATTGTCTCCAACGCTCCAAATATTATCTAACAATACCTCAAAATGCAATTACCCTAATAATTTTTTTTAGCAACTTATTTTGATAACGCATTTTGACACTATATATTATAGTATATAGACAAACATTAAGTTGAGTCATATTAAGTCAGATTCGCCGAAAGACCTTTGGTCATTAATATGTCCGTAAGGATTAAAAATTATAAATGTAGAGGTTGACCTTGTACTTTAGTAGTCCAAGAGACTATTGTTTTAAATAAAATCTCGAATTTTAATGTTAATAACAGCTTTAGATGTTTTGAAAATGTTAAAAGTTTAAAATCTGTGAAATAAAATATTATATATTCTTAAAATAGGAACTGAATATAGGACAATATTCTGTAACTTTATTACTGAATAAATATTCATATTTATAATTATTTTAGACCCATAGGTAAAAGAAATTTAAATCCTTGCATCTGTAACAGGCAGAATGAGTCATTTTTGATCCCATAAAGTATATACATATATTCCTGACCAGCGTAAAAAGCCGACCCCATACAGTCATTTCCGCCGTATGAAACACTGAACTTCAAAAACTATAAGAGATAGATATATAATTTTTTTAAAAGGATTTCTTTTTTTTTGCACACAGATCATCTTTGTTTCAAATTGTATTACTTTTATATGGCAGAAAACGGGAACTGCTATTGGGTATTTTTTATCTTTCTTATTTGCTCTTTATATAACGTGATGTTTTCTCTCACTCTAATTTAAAATTCTTCTTAATTTATGATTGATTTCCACCTTCAACAAGAATGTTCCCATTACAGACTGCATCTCTCTTAAATTCTGTACGAGTTTATAACTCACGCCTTTCGATGACATCTGTATATCGATAAGTATATCGATATGTGTATTTCTATATACAAAGCTTAGTACATACATTTAGCAATTTACACTTTTGTCACAGAACAATGTCGAAAAGTGAACGAAAAAGAGTGCTGAGTCGAGAGACAAGTGTAGAATGTAATTGATGACTTCACCTCACTTAATATTTATTTGCGTTCGCTTCGATTATGACGTAACAATACACAGAGGAGTTGGTAGCACTACTAAAAATGCACGTAAGAAATGTACACAATGTCACGATGATTTTTGTCGAAACTTACTTATAATTTAAAACATTTTACAGAAGTCGAAACTGAAATAAAATGTATTTTGTACTCTTAAGTAAATTGTTGAACGATGATTTCTATCAAATCAACAAAGCAGTTCAACCTGTCAGTAACATCAATAAAATGATGTTCTTTTGAATCATTCAGTATTGTAGTTTCAGTGCAAAAATAAAAATAAATTTACGAAAAAGTGTTTAAAATAACCACAATGCAACAAAAATCATTCGCAATGCCTCGCATTAACTAAAATGATTCATTGACAATTATTTTTGTCATACATAATATTTTTGTGAGCAGACTTTGTTGACAGTTTGTTCATTAGTTTGTAGTAGGAGTGATGTGGGTGCAAAGGGCGTTTTACTTATGAATGTATATATAACGTTAACTCTGCCAATTGGAAAATCTAAACAATAAATAAATTCTATTGTCTTATATGCATATCGTTATCTCTTCATTTTATGAAACGAAGATAATAAATTTGATTAGCTATTTTAATTTCGATCTGTCTTTAAGAAACAATAACTTTTACAAAAATTTATTCAATTATCAGCCAAGGCGGCAGCATTAGGAAAACCCATACACAAAGATCAGTGAATAGATGCTGGGGTTTCCCAATTGTCACAACTATTCAGGTAATTAGTACTACCTTCATAAGCATATAGACTGATATACATAGGTGCACAGTGACGTGGTTGGGCCACACATGCAAGCATGTAATATGCAAATTGTTGACCAAAATGCCAGCTGAGCAAGTCCCCTCCCTCCTTTTTGGACTCATTATATCGTAGTAACACGCCGTCATTATCATCGTGTATGAATAGTGGGCCGACCCCCGTTTCATTCAAGCCTTTTGTTATGTTTCTCCTGACAGACTAACTAAGTTGACTAAATTTTTCTCTTATAGCCTTTCCTTATTATTTTACACTTTCCGACTCGAAACTGCGATGCCTTGTATATACGTGCCTTTGCTCTTATCCCAATTGTGTTTTTATTAGCAGACAACAAAGCGGTTTTCCACCAGTTCCGTCATGTGTAGACACAGAAACTCAGTGAACATTTCCACTTCTTTTGCCCGTATATGCGGAACTGATATTCAACAAGACTCGTCAAGTATCAAGTCAACCAAAGGGAAATTTAAACTTGCCTCGGCTGCGCTGGGGGAATTTATACTTGACGTGTCTACCAACCAGTCTGGTGTCCAGGTCATGCAGAAAATACGTTGCTTAGATTCTTGTGCGTAGTTTGGAATAAGCAAAATAATATACGTTCAAAAATATATGCAGTAAATAAAATGTTTTTTTGTAATTATAATTACATTTATCCAATGAGTACTTAAATTTATATATATTATCTAAACAGTTTACTTATAACTCTAAATAGAAAAAATCAACTTTTTCATACAACATTCACAAAACAAATGACGCATGATACACAAAATTGCATATGTTTGAGGAAAAATTCCGAGCCTAGGACCAGACCTCTAGCAAGGAACTGGTCATGCTTACGTAAATTTGCAGGGTTTTTTGAGAAAAGTAGGGGTTAGGAAAATTACGCGTTGCGCTAAGGCGCGTACACCAGACTCGTTGGCAGATGCCGTCTGGCATGACGAGTCATCCATCGATTTACTGGACTAACTGTCAGTCAGTCACGAGCACGGCATGACACGAAATACAGTTGGGATGTTTTCATTTATCAGTCCTCTTCCTTCCCTGTTTCCACCAATCTTAACTTCTACTGGTTCCGTTCTCACTCATACACAATGAGGAAGCTATACAAAAGATTCTCACGTACTTGTTACCTCTATTAGTGTTGAACTGTAGTTTCTTTTCTACTCTATTCCCGCATATACAATTTCTTGAACTTTTTTCTCTCAGTGCCGTGACGTGTGCTGCCCCTGAGGCAGTTTGTCAGTTAGCTAAGAATGCGGCTACTACTTTTCTGAGCACACTCCGAAGAAAAGAAAAATAACTGTGTAACAGGGCATCATCATATTCCTTACCTATTTGCCGTTAAAAATTTATGTATGTTTATTACACTTAGATTATACTATATTAAATTGCAGTTTCGTGAATTGAGAATGAATATTACGCAACTTATTCTATTGTTCAGCAACAATGCTTTATTAGCACTCATTGGATGAGTTGTCAGTAAGACTTTAGTCGTTTGCTTAAACCCAAAAACTTAAAACCACCATCAATGTCAAATCAAACCAAAGCGAAGGGGCTCTTGTCTGGTTTCAAAATTGTGCTCTAATGTTGGATTTAGTCTACCAAGCGCAACAATGGTAACTTTATATGTGTGCAATGCAGCACTTGCGACATTGGACACAGGGCTTTGGGTTTTTCAGTTTCTTTGTAATACCCTGTAGTGGTTTAATACGCATGATATATACATATATGTATGTATTTTGATACCCGCTACCTATAGGGTAGAAGGGTATTATAACTTTGTGCCGGCAGAAAGTGTCGCAAACTGTTAAAATTATTAAAGAACAAGTAAGAAAGCTACAGTCGAGTGAGCTCGACTGTGAGATACCCGCTACCCATAGTAAAAAAATAAATCTGGAAAATGTGCCCAAAATTGTTACTGTAAATTAAAGTCAATTTAATTCTTCCGTATTATAAGTATACTTATTTTATGATGAGGAATGCTGCAGCAGGGATGGAAGTGGGCGTGACAAAAAAAAAAAAAAAATTATCTGAATTATTGTATATGCCGTTAAAAATAAAAAAAAATAAAAAAAAATTTATGAGTCCCGAGACTCGAACCGGCGCACCACCAAATGTTGGGCCTGCACACTACACACCAATATAGGCAAAAATTTAGACATTCATAAATTTAAAAAAAAATTGTTCACCCCGAGCGGGGCTTGAACCCGAGAACCACAACATGCTCGGCTTGGACTCTACCACCAGAGCTATCGCACCGCTTATAAACTCTTTATGCTCACAGACACTAATATAGACATACAAAAATTTAAAAAAGTTTTTGTACCCCGAGCGGGGCTTGAACCCGAGAACCACGACATGCTTGGCTTCGACTCTACCACCAGAGCTATCGCACTATCGAAATCACTAAGCATACAGACACTAATATAAGCGAGCATGTTAGACGCATACATAAATACAAACGAAAGCATAGAAGGCGTTTTTGCCCATACAAAACTATTTCTTTAATAACTTCCACAATTTTTGTCTGATCGCAACCAAATTTTCAGGAGTCACAAAGACTATAGTTCCTAATGTATATACCAAAATTCGCGAATCCAGCTTCATTATTACGTTTGTTATTCGATTTATTCTGATTTGCGGCGGCGGAAGTGGGCGTGGCAAAAATTTAAAACAAACTTGATCTGCGTGCAATCATAACAAATGCTGTCGAAAAAAAATTATAGCTCTATCTCTTATAGTCTCTGAGATCTAGGTGTTCATACAGACGGACGGACAGACGGACAGACGGACAGACGGACATGGCTATATCGTCTCGGCTGTTGACGCTGATCAAGAATATATATACTTTATAGGGTCGGAGATGCCTCCTTCTACCTGTTACATACATTTCCTGCCGGCACAAAGTTATAATACCCTTCTACCCTATGGGTAGCGGGTATAAAAAATGACAAATTACCCCAACTGCAATTGGGTCTTAGCTGCTTTCGCTGACAATCTGGTATATTTTGTGCTATATATTATATTTCGAATGTAGAACTTCATAAATATACCTTCGGTAAATATTAGTATTTTTTTTTGCGGAATATTATTTGTTATTCTTTAAGAATAATATTTTGCTATTTTGCTTTTATTAAAAATGGATGGCGGGTATCTCACAGTCGAGCATACTCGACTGTAGCTTTCTTACTAGTTACAACTTATGACTATGTTTTAGACAGACATGTTTGTTATTTTCCAAACCTACTTTATAATGATTCTTAATTTGTCTCTTGAATTCATTAAAGTTACCAACCAAATAACTAGAATCTATTAATTAACGAAATAAATAAATGTAATTGGCTGTGCTGTACTAACCAAACCAATCATCTGTACTGTTGATAGGCGGGAGTGAGTTGCTGCTGTTGTTGTTCATGTTATAGATGTTGCTGCTTATGCTCCTGTTCCTGGTTGACGATCTTTCTTTGGTGTTGCTTGTTTCGTTGTTGTAGTTGTTACTGATGTTGTGCTCAGACTTTGGCTTAGTTGTTGTCGTCGTTGCTGCTGACTGAAATTTACGCTGTGCATTGCGCAAAAAGTTCAACAAACGTATATCCATCGACTGATCGGAGGATGTGATAGGCGTCGAGGATGCAGCGCTCCTTTTCCCGGTAACAGTGCCACTTGACTTTGGGGCATATTTATCGCAAAAGTAAAACTCTTTGCGCTTTTGTGGTGCATAGGCGGCACTTAAGCTACTGCAGAGTTTCAGTGGTCGACGACAAGCCTTAGCAATCAGCTGGCCACCAACAGTATGCCCGTTTGTGGCACTGGCACTGGTGGCAAGAGTCTCGCGGTGGCTCAAGCTGCTGGCACTGCGGGTCAAGCTCTGTTTACACCAGTAGATATCCTTGTTGCCAAAATAATAATAACGTCGGCGTGAATCCTGCGAACCAATCGATCCAGATACGCAACGCCGCCTACTGCAAGTAGTGCGAGTCGATTTTTTTGTATTTGTGGGCTGACTTCCACTGCTCGTCTGTGAGTTATCACTCTCGTGGCTCAGGGTATTAGTTGCCAATTCAGCGAATGCTGCTGCTGCTGCTGCAGCTGCTGTTTCCCTTGACTTTCCTTTGATTGCCGCTGCGTTCGATTGCGCTGGCGTGAGATACGAATTGGATTGGATGAAGACGCCATCGCAAGTGATTTTAATTGTTGTCACCATGTTCCATGCAGCATTTCATATGAACTTTCACAGCTTTATTAATAATTTGTAATTTTTAAACCAACACTTCTTTAATTCACCCAGGTTTGCGTAAATATTTATTGACATTCTATATGATGGTACAATGACTGTTTAGTTCTTTAATTTTCTTCACTGCTGTTTAATAGCAAATATATGTAGCTTTAAATGCGTTTAAAATGAATAAACTGTATTAGCTTTGGGAATATCTCGAACAAAATATTGCCAACTATAAGCAAAAATTTAACAATTGAACTCATCACAGTGGTGAATACTACTTCCCTCATTTTACTTCTAATCTGTCTGAATTGAGTCTAATACCGAAGCAAACAATGTGCACTGCGAATTATTTTCTCTTGTAATAATGCTAATTACGGTTGTTGTTGTTATTCTTTATTATTCTTAAGCGCAATTTGCGATTTGGTCCCTAGACAAAAAAAATACCCAAGCGAAAAAATCAATAGAAAAGCAAAGCAATACAAAAAGACTACAAATAATGATCAAATTCGGATGAAGAGAAATACAAGCGTAAATGAAAAATATCTATGGAGAAAATGCGAAGACAAAAAGCAGATAAAATTGGTTGCCTTGATTTGACGCCGTGCTCCAAATTTGACAACTGGATAGACAGAGGAAAGAGGTTTTCAGTAAGTAGTAATAATAGTAATTGTATTGCTGTTTTTTTTTCCTTTTTTTTGTGGTATTTTGTGATGTCAATTTGCCACATTAACTGTAACTGAGTGAAGAGAAAACACGATAACATGACTGTAAGCACATCTTGCAATTTCTACTCGCAAGACTTGTTATACCCGATACCCATAGGGTAGAAGGGTATTATATTTTGCAACGCACACTTTCGGCCCCGCAAATTGAAAAAATCGAATTTGGGTATATATAGCTGACAAATCTGGGATATTTTGTACTCTATTTTATTAAAAATGGGTAGCGAACATACTCGACTGTTGCTTTCCTACTTGTTTTAATTAGATTTTTTTTACGTTTTTATTTGGGTGCCAATGAAAGAATAGCGAGCCAAATAAAAATGGAGTGTCTGCCAGTCAAGTATTTTAAACTAATTTTTTGCCCTAATTGGAGGGTTGGGAAAACACGAACCAAGTCGAATGAATTGAATTGGAATTTACTGGAAATGTGTGTAGTGCTTGTATGTATGAAAAGCGGACACACTCTTGCACACATCTTATATAAATGAGTATACATACTATAGACATAGGCAGACAAACATACTATATTTTAGGCGTGAGAACGTGGATAACGACCATTGTTATACT
The DNA here is from genome assembly GCA_035046325.1 of Drosophila niveifrons. Lineage (NCBI taxonomy): Eukaryota > Metazoa > Arthropoda > Insecta > Diptera > Drosophilidae > Drosophila > Drosophila niveifrons. The sequence continues at coordinate 1,383,830 of JAWNOC010000048.1, forward strand.
TAATTGTATTTGAAATGCATATTTTGTATTTTATTCAAGGCAGGCAGTCGGCTTGGGAAAGTACGCAAATAATCAGGTGAAATGTTATAGAAGTCGACACAATGTGCTGATCAAAGTTGTGAATTCGAGATACTCATACGATGGATAGATAGTTATGTGGATCTACGAATTAGCACCACATAATGGGATGTGAAGAGCTGATAATGCATTGTCTTCATAGGCAGCAGTTGAGTGAAAAAATAAGTAATCCTCACAAGTTCAAAGAGTATGTAAAAATAATTTTTTAAATGAGCTACTTTCGAAAGAAGCCACTCACAATGTAATCCAAACATATAAAGAAAACTAAAAAAAAGTGTCAAATGTCATTTTAATTAATTTGATTTTGGTGTTCAATATTCCCGATTACAAATCTTTTACTTAGCAGATGATCTTGATTTTTTAAACAAAGCTTTAAGTTTTGCAAAGCGCTGTTTGGTTTAATTATTGGTTTCCTAAAAGCTTTTCTCTTTCTAATCACAGTATTATCGCGTTTGGAGAACTCTTCTCTCCTAATGTTACGTCTTCTGCCAACAATTAACTATGGAAATGAGCTTAATCATTAGCATTGGACACGTGGAAAGTGAGGGAGCCCCAATATTAAAATCTATTTCAGAATGTTTAGTCTGACGGGAAGCCGAAAGAGAAGACGCATGTAAAAAAAAAAAAAAAAAAAATGAAAACAACAAAGGTGAAAACAAAAACAATTTTAAAACAACAACCAAATCTGAAATATAACCCAACAAACTTTTGTTGTCTTCGCCGTGTAGACAAAATGCAAAATGAAAAGCGAAATCAAAACAAAAGAGACCACAAAAAACCTGATCTTGGGTAAAAAAAAATGCTAGTAATCGAAACAATAACACCATAAAAATCATACAGCCACAGCGCGAGCTAAGAAAACAACGGCAAGTTGAAAATGCGTGAAGCAACAGGCACGGCGGATATCCTCAGGCTCTTTTTTTTAGCTTTGGTCAACTCGTTACATATATATATGTATGTAAGGTATATAGCAAGTGTATGCGATAGATGTACATAACAACATATATGTATGTACATCTTTATATTTATTTGTGTTATTTTTGCAGTGAAAGTTACGCTTTTGTAGGGTGTTGCACAGTTGCAGCTAAAATTGATTAGCTATTAAAAAGTGTTTAATCAATTAATAGCTTTGAAGATTATAAACAAAATAATCATTGTGTAAGTCGAAGATTCGATACCCTATATCGAATTTAATCTAAGAAAATTGTTCATTAAAAAGTTAATATTTTCAAATGTCTGTCATATTTGAAGAAATTCTGTAAAATTCTTCCACAAAATTCGAGCATTTCTATGATAAAGTACCTTAAGAGTTTTAATCAGTTGAGGAAGTCAGTAGCTAAAATAGATATGATAAACGTATCAAAATATTTACTATAAAACGACTATGAATAACATAACACATACTACTTAGCTTGAAAGATGCGTTACGTACATTAGTCGAACTTAGCACGTACACTTGAAAAACGCAAGGAAAGAAGATGAAAGATTAATCGTAAAACAAAATGGGAAAGTCAAATGAATGCGGCGCATGCGCAATTGAAAAATGAAATGCGCCAATGGCTCGTGGGCATTTGAGTTTGATTATTTGTTGTTAACGTTTTTTGTACTGTACGGGTTGCTTTTCATTTTTCTTTTTGATTTTTGGCCGTGTGCAGTGAATGGCAAATTGCTTAAGTAGATGGGAAATATGTACATAAATAAAAAAGCAAAGCACGACCGCTTAAAAAAACCTAAAAATAATTCACGCGTCTGCAATTGTTGTAGTTTTCGTAATTGTTTTTTTTTTTCGATGCCTTGCTCGGCGCACTGTCCACTTTCACTTGGCTCTTGGCAACTCTCTCAGGATGATGACGTTTTTCGTAGATCAGCCACAAAAATTGGTCGGGGGAGACAACGAGAGAAACATAGACAATGATCGACCGACGTGCTGCGACCAAAAACTAGTTAGAGTTTAAGGAACCCAAAGCGATGACTAATGCTCTGGAAAATTGAAAATTGTTTTTACCTGGGGAATTGGAAGTTAAAACCGCTTCAACCCACCAGCATTTTGTCAAACTCAAGTCTCGCAATGCCAGCACGTCGCCAAATTTAGCATGGAAATCAATTACACGAACTAATGATTCATGCAATTTAAAAAGTTGTGCATTGGTGAGGTTATACATAGGCCTAAATTGAATATATATAACTTGGCGAACATAAATGGGAAAACGAATAGAAAAAAGCTGAGTAAAAAGATACCCAAGACGAGAAGGAGCTCATGAAGACTAAAGACTTCCTTTAAAAACACAATCTTAGACTACATGTAGTCCTTCTTATTAATTATATTAAAATCGTTAGCATTAGCAAATTTTGTTTATCTTACAGTTCATGTAACACCTTTGACCTAAATGCTATAATTGAGCCAACAACCGAAAAATGCACAAAAGGCCATTGCGTCACTAGATAGTCAGAAAGTAACGACAAGTTCATAAAAGTAAAGCACAAAATAAACAGCCATCATATATCATATTTATATAGTTTCCATAATTTATACAGTTTTTTTCTATGCAATATATTTTGCCAGCTTTTACATGTTGATTAGCAGGCTTAATTTGCATATTGAAAAAGAGCTGTTTTCTTGAGGGCAAACAACAGAAATTTCGCACTTTGCATGCATTGCATTAATAAACAATTTTTAAGTTGATTACATCATAGGGGTTGGCTTTTTGAGCTATATGAATTTGCACACACTAATTATTGTTATAAGATATTGCATCAACATAAAACAATTGATTATTGGCAATAATTTAAACACGCGATGCGCGATTTCGAACGGGCTTCAAGCCTGCTGCGCATGAGCGGTGCGAACTTCACGAACCGCGCGCTTTGCCTGCAAGTTTCCAACTGACTGAAATGTCTTGACCGGCAACAAGTTTGAGGCGCTCTCGAAATTTAAGAGTGTAGAAGAGAGCGCAATGAAAAACACACCGAAGTGCGGCACGAGTAGAGCTTTCTTTTTGCATTTTCATGCTTGCGTGTGTGTGAGTGGTATTGTTAAGCTTCTCTCGCATGCGATTTATGTGCTGCTGTTCGTTTGTGATATGTACTTAGTATGTATATATAAGCCTGAAAAATATCGAATCTTAGCAATCTTGCACTTCTTTCGCATGGAAAAGAGCTCAGCGCATGCTTATCTCATGCTATACCCAATTTTAATGTTATAACCTTAAAATAGTTTGTTATCGTATTTGTGAATTATCAAAGCAATGCCAAAAAAACAGCTAATAAATTTTGTAATATTCTTTTTGATCTTTGAGTTATTAATTGTTGTGGTTTTGACCAATTTCGATTGGCCACAAAATAGGTAAGCAACAGCTTATATGTGGATTGTGCCTTTTTCTTTAAAGTATATTTTATTTATCTTTTATTTTTCTTTATTTTCAATAAATTAAAGCAGCAACTTTTTCGAAAGAGAGACAATTGGGCAACATTGAAAGTAAACTTTTATTGTTGTTGTCTTAATCAAAAGCCTTGAAGTAATGATTGCTGTTGGGACATTTGTGTGAGAAAATTATTTGTTTCATATAATAATTAAAAAATTATTGGCCGACTATGCAAATCAATTTGAAATAATTTTGGAAATTATTTTGATACAAATTAAGTATTTCTTAATATTATTTTTGTATTTGTAAAGTCAATTTGTCGAATAACTAAATACTCCACTTGTATTAATTTTGTATCTCTTGGCCCTCTTGGTTTTTGATGTCGTCGATTTCTATTTTTCACTTCATTTGAACAATTTGTCAATTTTTCCCCATATTGTTTTCGCATTTTTAAGGGCCAAATCAATATTTAAATGGATCAAAAGAAATAAAACGCTACCTCGATGTAATGGACGAATAAAAGTGTTGCTTAAAGTTTGTTCACAAAATTGGTATATCTTTGAGTCTTTTAAGGAAATTTACAGTTACACTTATCTAAAAGCAAAATTAAAATAAATTATATAGAAATATGTATACAAAATGGGAACAATTAATTTGAAGAATAAGAAAACAATTATATATGAAATACACAAATATATTTCATTCATGTATAAGGTTGTTGATTTTTATGCTTACTCCACAAGGATTGAATTCTTCAAAAATATAAATTTTAAAACCAATAATAGAAAAATCATGTACTTCATAGGAAATTCTGATCATGCAGGGAATGCCAAAATATGTGATATTTATGTTGCGTCGTAGTGTTGCGCTTGCTAAATTTTTTTAGAAGTGCCCGCGTTTGGTACGTGATATTTTCTCAATTTACGCTTTTGTGAATTTTTCAAGCACATGCAATTAGCACTTGGCGAGTCCATGACGTGATCCCCAAGCTTCTCACGCCGATATTACAACCCGACCCCAGACTTATTTAGTGATATTCATCTCTAACTGTGCAATATTAGCGATCGACTGTGAAGAGAGAAATTGCATATACAAAGAAGAACCCAGAATGGGATGAGAGGAAGAGGGAATGGAGAGTACGTAAACAAATTAGAAATGAGCTTACGTCATCAATAATGCAGGATGCTTAAAGTGGAATTTGTTGACCCACAATTGCCTTCACAGACACCAATATTCATATACTCAGCTCCCAATGTGTGCTAAAAATAAAATATGTTTAAATTTACAAAAGCAAACACAAGCGATAGGCACACAGGTCAAATATGCAAGAGCTAAGAGATCGAACAAACTTATGTGCATTTAACAAACGTACATATGTATACTTATACATATGTAACATGTCAAAATTGAATACGGCATAATGTCGATAATTGCACCCTCAAACTCGTACAATAAAAATGATGCAATTATCGAAATGTACAATTAATGTTAATATACTTTTGTGATTTATTTTTATTTTAAAAGGACATTGATCGCACATTATTTTTATACCCGCTACCCATAGGGTAGAAGAGTATTATAATTTTGTGCCGGCAGGTAATGTGTGTAACAAGTAGAAGGAGGCATCTCCGACCCTATAAAGTATATATATATTCTATATTCATCTATATATATTCTTGATCAACGTCAACAGCCGAGACGATCAAGCCATGTCCGTCTGTATGTCTGTCTGTCCGTATGAAACACTGGATCTCAGAGACTATCAGAGGTAGAGCTATACTTTTTTTTCGACAGCATTTGTTATGTTTGCACGCAGATCAAGTTAGCTTCAAATTTTTGCCACGTCCACTTCCGCCCCCCAAATCAAATAAAATCGAATAACAAGCGTAATTTTAAAGCTAAAGCTGCGAATTTTAATGTATATAATAATAACAATAGTGATAGTAAGTCTATAGTATAGTATTTTCGTATATTTTGAGAATAATACAGCAAAATATATATTGCTTTAATTCAAAATGGTTAGCGGGTATCTTTTTTACTTGTTTTGAGCTAGAACTCTTCATAAAAAGAACGATCTGCGATATTTTATTAAGATATTAATAAATAATACTGTACAAATCTAGAGTTGTCTTGAAATTTGTTTGGCCCTCGTTGTTTGGCACATCAAAGTGATAGCTGCAATAATAATAATTATAACCACAGGTGTTGTCATACCAGCTACCCATAGGGTAGAAGGGTATTATAACTTTTGGCCGGCAGGAAATGTATGTAACATGTAGACCCTATAAAGTATATATATATATTTTTTGAACAGGGTCAACAGCCGGGACGATCTAGCCATGTCCGTCTGTCCGTGTGAAACACTGGATCTCAGAGACTATACGAGATAGAGTTATAACTTTGTTATGTTTGTACGCAGATCAAGTTTGTTTCAAATGTTTGCTACGCCCACTTCCGCCCCCGCAAATCAACAAAATTGAATAACAAGCGTAATTTTCAAGCTAGAGTGAATTTTGGTATATATAAAAAGAAATAGTTTTGTATGGGCAAAAACGCCTGCTATGTATGTATTGTATGTATGCGTTTACGTATATACAGCTGTGAACATGGAAATAGCAGTGCTAGAGACCTGTGCGTATAACATTGAAAAAAACTGTTATAAAAACAACTTCCAGATAAAATTTAGTTATAACATTATAAAGTATTTAATTTTAAATAATTAAACACTTTTTTCCATTTGGATAACTCAATATTTCAGCGAATATGAATAATAACAAATGAAAATGCTTGCTTTATGAATAACATTGAAATAGCAGTGTCAAAAAAAAAAATTTAATAAATTAAAAAAAATAATATAAATAACTTAATGCTACTACATTGCGAGTTAAATACGACCTTATAATTTGGTTTATAGCCTTTATTGGCTATTAGAGCCTCACAGCTACGTGACATGGAGTCCACCAAGTCCTTGCAACGCTTGCAGGGATTCTGTCCCTATACCTCCTGCACAACTTGTCGAAGGTGTGGCTTAGACGTCGGGGATTTCTTGGCAACATAACGCTAAAAGACCCCATCAGTTCCCAATCGGATTTAAATCCGGGAACTGTGCTAACCATGGCATTATGTTAGGTTTTTCTTGACCAAACCACTCCGTGACCAGTTGGCCGGTGTGTTTAGGTTTCGTTGCTCTGCTGAAAAGTCCATATTGAGGGGGCATTTCATGCTCAAAATACTTCAACATGATGTTTCTCAATATATTTTTAAGGATTTCTTGGGGTATGATACCATCGATCATATTTATAGGTCCCACACCACTGTATGAGAAACATGCCCATAATATGATTTTTAGACCACCATGGCTAGCGGTCTTAAGGGTATGGTCTAGGTCGTTTTCGTTGTTTTTGGTCAACAGACATATTGTCGTGAACCTTTCCACTAAATAATACCAGTTTAGACTCATTTGTCCAAAGGATATTACGCCATTTGGTTAGTGGCCAGTTCAAGTGGCGCTTGGCAAACTCCCACCTAATTTTGAGATGTCCTTTAACAAGGAATTGCACCTTTCCTGGACTTCGGGTATTCAAATTTGTATCCACCAGTCTTCGGCCAATAGCCACTTCACTGATTCCCCAACTCAGCCCTGCTTTAAAATCCCTAGAGAATGCAAAAGGAGTAGTTTAGCTGAGAAGCACTATGCATTGGTCCACTAAAATTGTGGGTTTTCGTATCGCACCACGGTTTTCAGGCCTCGATTCATAATTTATTTCATTGAAAACCATTTTGGTAAAACATTTCAGGCGAAACAGAACTTTTTTATACAATTTTGCTCCTTCTTAAGCTCAAGAAAGGACCTCCTCTCCACTTTGGACCAGTGAGGTCCTTTACACACTAAAATTTAATTTTTTTTTTCAAAGTTATAGTGTATTGTCGTTTAAACTACAATAATAAACCAAATTAAACTCACTTTTCATTAAATTAAAAATAATTTCGGCTTTTTTCGTGGAAGAAAAGAAAAAACTGCTATTTCAATGTGCAGTCCAAAAGTGGTGCACTTATGTAAAAATATCAAGATTTCAGAAAAACTGAACAAATCTAACGGGATTTTTGGTTGTTTCCTTTCTCTATGTTCCATTTTACAAAAACAATGTGCCAGGGATCAACTAAAACAAAGAAATATGCTTAAAATACGTTATTTTGTTTTTTGTTGTGTCGCACTGCTATTTCCATGTTCACAGCTGTACATGCTCGCCAATTTTTGTATCTGTATGCATAGAGGGACTGCGATGGCTCTGGTGGTAAAGTGCAAGCCCAACATGTTCAGGGTACAAACTTTTTTTTTCTTGTAAGGTATATACAATAATTACTATAGTAATTGTGGTGTGCGAGTCCCGGTCGGTGGTGCTCGAGTTCAAATCCCGATCGAGAATACATGAATTTTTTTTTTAATATTTTGCTTTTATTTAAATGCTTAGCGGGTATCTCACAGTCGAGCACACTCGACTCTAGCTTTCTAACTTGTTTTATATTATTAAAGACCCACGCATTATACAATGTTTTTAGATATGAATAAAAGGTATTCTGATAAGATATTGTTGCATTTTGTACATCAATAATGACACATTGCCAACAACAATTAAATATAGAATGTGATAAGATTTTGGCGTAAATTGAGAAAGTACGTGTAATAAAAACTATAGGTTGAACTGATATTAAATTAATAAAGGTCTGTCTTTCACCCGCCCTAAATATTAATTAAAAACAATACGATAGACATTTCCTGTCGAAGTAGCAACATCCTTTGCCAAACTATAAGATATTCTGTATTAAAGTTTTTCAATCAATATGTGCAAGCTTATTTTTGCATGTAGAAAATAGAGAACACAACGTAAAGACAAAGAAAAGGTCTCAGTTAATATACAAAATGCCAATGCAAAAATAAAATACTCATTTTTAAACTCTATCATGCACACATAGCAAAAGTTTCAGAGAGTGCGCGAAAGAGAAACAGAAATAAGACAGACGCAGAATAAACAAGAGGAGCTTGTGTATAACGCCCACGCGAATTGCAATACACAAATCAACCAAAAGCTTTGGCGCCACGACCACAATAACAAGGCAAGGCATCTACTGAATTTAATGCGTGTGAAATGTGACGTCAGTACACGAAATGTTTTCCCGAAGTTGACGACTACGCACTGGACTAACTGACCGTTAAAGCCCAACAGATATAACAACTACGCATATACATACTTATGTATACTTTGCGTACGACGGAAACTACGATGCGCTCTCGCTACGCTTCGGTTATTGCCGTTAATTATTGTTGCTGCTGCTGTTGTTGCTGTAGGTGTATGGGATATATACATACATATGTGTAAGCATGTACATATATAGTGAATTTGGTCATTCATGGAGCTGCCGTTCGTTTTGCATGTTTGCGCTTAGTTGGCTGTGTGAATGTGGAGCCTCGTTTGCTATTCACAATACGCCTTAAAGGCAAGAGAAACAACAAAATTGCGCGCCATTGGTCCGCTGAGTTGTAAAACGTGTTTTTGTTTTGCTGTAGCTGCTGCCTCTGATGCTTTTGTTGTTGTCACTCGATGGACAAAATTGCGTAGTTTGTTGTTTTTGCTATCAATTTTTTTGTATACAATACTAATAAATAAATAGTATACATTCATGCATAAGTGCTGTGGTTTGACCTTAGACAATAAGCATATTTCACACACAGGTACATATGTATGTATGAGGAAATCTGTGTGTGATTTCCATCTATAGAACACCAACAAAACCTCATGAAATGTGTGATTAAAAATATTATTGCAGCTTTATTGCAAACAATTCTGACATCAACATCGCTAACTTTACGCAATAGTTAACAGTTGAAAATTATGCAAACATTTCCAAACAAACACACACTCACAAATACTCTAACGCACACAATACATAGACAGCTGTCAGGTAGCGCCCCTAAGGAAACATACGAGCAATGTTTAATACTAAAAACAGTGAAAGAGAAGTGAACAAGCATAAATATAAATAACTTGGGTGGTGTTTGGTATACAATTTGTTTTTATCCTTTTTGAACAAACTTTAGTCACTTTCGCTCACACATTCTTACAGCAGACTCACGCGCGTAGACACACCCGTGTACTAGCATAGATACAAATATTAGACAGACAGCGCGTCGCTTCTAAAGGGCGTTGGGTGTTTGACCATCCTTACAACAAAATACGTTCAAAAATATACCCATACACAGGTTTGTGTGCGTTGATATTACATATTTACTATCAGTGATACAACTTACCTGATATTCCTATTGCTTTGCTACTCTGTCTCTGGTGCAGCGATTGCTGCAGTCGTCTGGCATTCCACTACGCTTTCAATCTCCGCTGATGCTGCGGATGACAACTTCGACGGTGGTCGACCATCAAGCAGCGATTCGACACATGAACATTTTTATTTTGAATGTTATAAATTATTTATAAACATTTGCACACACAAGCACACGCACATACACTCGGGCACACTTTTTTTTTGAGTGGCCAACTTGCTGCTATTTTTTTGTGGAGTTTTTCGACGTTTTTCTTTTGCTACCTGCAACACATTTGTTACGCTGTTGTTGACTCGTCTTAGTTATTGGGAGCGATTAACTATGATTTAGTATTAGTACTAACACGCCGTATACACATCACTATATTTTAACACTACAAGAACTACGAACTATGAACGCGCACTACAAACTTTTCGGCAACAAAAAATTCCATGAAAAATAAAGCAGCCATCTTTGTAGAGGTGAAGAAACATCGATCTCAAAATCGATGCACCGATGTTTTTAAAATCTATTAAAACATCGATTTTTAGTAGCAAACATTGAATTTTTTTGGCAGCAAAGCAACATATATTATTAAAAATTGCATTTATTTTCGTGGAAAATTATTCTTTCAGACATTTTGTTTCTTAAAAAAAGAGCTTTCTTAAAGCTGCTTTATTTGTCCGGGTGTGACCATAGGCAACATTCCTAAAATATATGTTTAAACGCTAAACAGACATACGGAATATGACACTTGGTCCCACTTTTATAGAGATCGCACAATTTTTAATTTAAACAGGTGAAATACAGATACCGTCAAAAACAATGTTTAAGTGTTTTCTCCATACTCTTTATTCTCGAAAAATTAAAAACTGAGCCATACCTTTTCTGGCGAATAGAAGTAAGGCAATGATGGGTAAGTGACAGTTCGAAAAGAAACCAGAAGGCTGTTTTGGAATTTTTAGTATTTTATACTAAAGCTACTTAAACCATTGATAAATATAAAAAGTTATCGATTGTTCAGATATGGATAATCTGATCAATCGATAACTTCCTACCTTACTTAACTTCAGCCGATGTTTTAAATCGTCAAAACTATTGTTTCAGTACAAAGTTTGCTCTCAAACTATCCTTATTAAAAGAATACTGGTATTATTGCCAAATGGTATGAGGTCAAATTATGCGGTCACACTGGCTTGGCAATTGTTTCGCGCACGTTGTTGTGTTGTCACTTCGCGTAGCAATAACATATTATTAAAATGCGCAATCTTAAACTGCGATTTTGCAAGGAAGACAGAACAGGCATTCAAAATGCTAGGCAACTCTTGCTGCTACCCGATACCGAATACAATGACAAAGAAAAGAACACCACCTACATTGTAACCGAAAGCAAAATCTACGCCGTGAACGAAACCGGCAATGACAACGATGTGTTAGAGTCCCAAATAGTTGCGGAACTTCCGGACATAGTTGGTGCAGAAGTCTTGCAGTTAAATAATTCCATCTGCGTGGCGAAGGGAGCTGGCGAGGTTTTGCTCATAAATCTGGATACGTTTGACACTACTGAGGGCACCTATTGCGACGTAGGTATTGAATGCATGGCCTGGTCGCCGAATCAAGAGGTGGTTGTATTTGTAACCAAGACAAAAAATGTGGTGGTCATGACCTGTACATATGAGGTGCTAGGTGAGCAAGCCCTGGATGCAGAGCTTGCCGCAGATCAGCAATTTGTTAACGTTGGCTGGGGCAAAAAGGAGACCCAATTTCATGGCACAGCCGGCAAGCAGGCAGCCAAGCAATCGCCCGAGTTCCAGTCGCCCGGGAATGTGCAAGATCTCCCTCAGGTACTATATAACTTTAAAATTCTATACTTCATGTTTTAAGCACTCCAATCTTAATAGGATGTGCACATTTCTTGGCGCGGCGATGGCGCCTTCTTTGCCGTCTCCTACGTAGCTAGCAATGTGGGGCGCACATTTAGCGTGTATGACAACGAGGGCAAGCTGCAGCATATGGCTGAGAAGTGGAATGGATTGCAGTTGCCACTTGCATGGCGTCCCAGCGGCAATTGGATAGCTCAGCCCCAAAGTTTTGCCAATCGACCATCGACAGTTTCGTTGTTCGAGAAGAATGGTTTGCGCCATCTGGAATTTGAGTTGCCATTCGATTTGCAAACGGAATGCATTGAGCAACTGCAGTGGAGCAGTGATTCGGATGTGCTGGCACTGCAGACATGTACAGCGACAGATCAGCGTATCTATCTCTATACGATTGGCAACTATCATTGGTATTTAAAGCAAGTGCTGGCCTTCAAGATTACTGATCGGTTGGCCTGCTGCCAGTGGTCAAGTGGTCGTGACCATACGTTATACGTATTGTTGGAGTCTGGCAAGCGTTACATTTACAGCTGGAACTGGGCTATTGACCGAATTCGCAATGTTGTTTGCGTCATTGATGGCAAGCGTGTGCTATTGACAAATCTGCAAGAGGCTGTGGTGCCGCCGCCCATGAGTCAACATGTCCTGCAGGTGGACGAATACATTAATGCCATCGCTTGCAGTGAAAGTTTCATGTGCCTTTACTCTAGTGATCATAACATTCTCTCATACAAAATTCTTAACGACGAACGTGGCGCGTTTCCATTGGGGACAGTCGGCAAATCGACACCCGAAAGCAGCGAGGGGATGCAAATCCAAATGGCTAATTTGATACATCAACATAAAGGGCATCAACTTCTAGCTACGCGAACCTTGGGCAGGAACACACATTTTCTCAGTGTGGAATACGTACCGAATGGCGAATATCGCGTGGTGTCGTCACGAGTTCTCAGTGGCATAGTTAACGCCTCAGTCGAGGGTCCGGACGGCAACGTTTATGCACATACAATAAACAACGGACAAATCTTTAAGATTCCAATAACAAAAGTCGGCAATATTGAGCACATTGGTGGTCAGTACCCGTTGAAACAGCCTGCTGATTACATTGAATGTTGGATACCCAAGGACAATGACAATCTGAAAACATCGAAAGGTATGTAATCGTTAAAATATGTATAAAGCCCAAGGCGAATACAATTAATATTTCCATGTTTCAATAGTTGCTGTCATTACACTGCGCTCACAACAATTGCTGCAGATCGACGGCGAACTCATTGATGAGGATGTAACCTCATTTATTGTTACCAACAAATATGTGATCTACACTCAGCTGAATGCGCTATACTTTGTGGAGCTAAGCAATCGTCGCAAGGTGTCTACAAGAAGCATCGAACGAGGTGCAAAACTGGTGATGCATGCTCCGGATGCCCGCTTGGTGTTGCAATTGCCTCGCGGCAATCTGGAAGTGATTTATCCCCGTGTGCTGGTCCTCGAGCTAATTGGTTCGTTGTTAAACGACAAATGTTACAATGATGCAATGCGCATGATTCGTACGCACAGGATAAATCCGAATATCATTTGTGATCACAATGTGCAATCATTTTGTTCCGAGCCACATGTATTTCTCGGTGAAATTAGCGACCCTCAATGGCTGTGTTTATTCCTCAGTGAGCTGAAGAACGAGGATTACGCTTTAGGGATGTATGCCAGCAATTATGAAGCATCTCAGCAGAGTTACCCAACGGGGTACAATGTTGAAAACAAAGTCGAGTATATTTGCGGATTGCTGTGCGAATGCATGGAGCAGATGCCAGGCGAATTTCGTCTGCCCATCATAACGACTTATGTGAAGTTGGGCAAGCTTGAGAATGCTCTGCTTCTTATTTGGAAGCATAAGCAAACAGATGCGCATCTGGCGGATCAGTTGCTCAAGTACTTGCTGTATCTGGTTGATGTCAATGAGCTGTACAATGTCGCGTTGGGCACATATTTGTTTGGACTCGTTCTATTCGTTGCCCAAAAGTCGCAAAAGGATCCCAAGGAGTTTCTGCCGTATCTGAATGAGCTAAAGGCTCTACCGGAGGACTATCGCAAGTTCAAGATCGATGAACACCTCAAACGATACGATAGCGCCCTGACTCATTTAGCTGCTTGCGGAGAACAGCACTACGACCTGGCCTTGGATCTCATTAAGCAGCACAATATCTACAGAAAGGCATTGCTCATCTATCGAGATCACACAGCCATGCAACAGCGCATCCATGTGGCCTATGCGGATCATTTGCGTGCCAATGCCCAATTAGAGGCGGCCAGTCTCATGTATGAACGGGGTGGTCAGCTCCAGCAAGCGCTACTTAGTGCCAAGCACACCTTGGACTGGCAACGTGTCATTAATTTGGCTAAACGTACTGGTGAACCGATTGAACAGGTAGCCAGCTCAATGGTGACGGCACTGCAGCAGCAGGATCGACATCTTGAAGCCTACGAGCTAAGCAAACAGTTCACCACGTGGACAGACGTTCCTCCGTTGCAGATACTTATCGATGGACATCTCTATGGTCGCGCCATTTTTGAGGCTAGCTTGCTACGAGAAGAACTTTCAATTGATGCCTTGGGTAAGTTCTGAATGCAAAATTTCGTATAACATTTTTGCAAATTTTGAAATTTAAAGATGAAAGTAACTAAAAGTAAAATTTGCATTTTAACTTTGTTCATTTGACCACTTTTAATTCTATTGCGTTAGATAAAAATGGCGTGTTGTTCCTTGATCATTAAACACACTCGGTTTTATATGTTTTTAAATTTACAAGTGATTGGAATTCAATCGTTATTAGAAATATTTTTTAATTGATCAGCCAAAGCATACAAGGCCCTTAGTAAGTGGGCGTTATTGCCCATACAAAAAAAGTATTCCTTTAATAACTTCGACAATTTTTATCTGATCACAATCAAATTTTCAGGAATCACAATTACTATAGTTATTATTGTAATTGCGACTCTAGCTTTAAAATTACGCTTGATATTAGATTTCTTTCGATTTACGGGGGCGAAAGTGGGCGTGGCAAACATTTGAAACCAACTATCTGCGGGCAAACATAACAAATGCTGTTAAAAAAAAACTTATAGCTATCTCTTAAAGTCTCTGAGATCCAGACAATCATCAAAAATCAATGTGCAAATTTTCAAAAAACAAGTTGTATATATTTCTTAACGTTAGGGCTTTTTCATGTATAGTCTCTGAAATCCAGTGTTTCATACGGACAGACAGATCAAGAATATATAATATATACTTTATGGGGTCGCAGATGCCTCCTTATGCCTTTTACATACATTACCTGCCGGCACAAAGTTATAATACCCTTCTACCCTATGGGTAGCGAGTAATCTGTCAATGTCATCGCCTAACACTATAAGAATCAGTGAATTTTAAATAAGTCATGAATTGGTTTGACACATTATTTGATTTTTTTTAATTTAAAAAATTCCTATTGAAATGATATGACTTATTTGTATGTTTTGACATTAATCCTTATAGAAAATCGGATACGACCATCACTGATTGGCTACGTGGATCAGTTAAAGGCATCTCTTAGCGCGGATCAGGAGCTGTTTCTGGAGTACAAACAACGATTGCTAGACATTCGACAACGTCAGGCGACTGCTGATGAGCGCGATGGTTTGGCTAATCACGATATGGAAATCGATGAGGTAGATTTGCTATCAGATACCAGTAGCATGCATTCATCTCGCTACAGCAATAGCTCCCGGAGTACAGGCACAGGGTAAATAATTGCATTGTCATCAAGTTTCGAGTGAATCGTTGTAATAGAATTTTCACCTTTATTAGGAAAACATTTCGCTCGAGTAAAAATCGACGCAAGCACGAACGCAAACTGCTCAGTCTGAAGCCAGGCAATCCATTTGAAGACATCGCGCTCATCGATGCGCTTCACAATCAAGTTACAAAGATTGCACATCAGCAACAACAACAACTTGTGCGTGACACATGCAAAGCACTAATGCAGCTTCACACGGAGGATGAACGCGCGGCGGAATTGCAGCAACAGTACGTAACCATCATGTCTGTGGTGCAGGCATCTTTGGACTCCATTTGGTTACCTGAACTAATGGGCGGCACATCTCAACACTTGACCGGACCCAATATCGATTATATGGCGCTGCAGAAAGAACAACGTTATGCCCTGATAAGTGAGTTTAAATCTACTATGGTCAATTTAATTGCTCTTTAAATCCAATTTCCTATTATCTTTTAGGTCCTATAAAACGTTTGAAGCCGCAACTGAATATCACCGATTGGCAGCATACCGCCCTGCAGTAGTTAGTAAGCGGAGATCGAATGTTATCGATAACTCCATTCATACCACTTATCAAATCAAACAATTTGCGTGTATTCGGATTTCGATTTTCACTTTTCATGCAAATATGTTTTGATCTAATTAATATGTTAAAACCAAAACCAACGCTTCGCTTGAGCCAGGTCCGCCTCTCATTTACTTTCACTTGTGTTGTCTGAAAAAATAAATGTTGCATTAAACTTACTAATTGATGATTTTTAGTTAGTTTACTTGCGTGTGGACTTTATTATTGCAGTTGTTTTTGTTGTGAAAAAACTGTGAAAAAGGGGTGTACAATTGTTATGGTAATTGATACAGACTATCATTTGGGAGGCGTTTACTTTGAAATACTTATGGCTGTGCAACGCCCTTCAAAATATTTCTTAGCATAATATTCTGTTGCTGACACAGCAGCAGCAGCTGCTGCCGCTACCTATAGGGCAGAAGGGTATTATAATTTTGTGCCGGCAGGAAATGTATGTCACAGGTAGAAGGAAGCATCCCCGACCCTATAAAGTATAAATATTCTTGATCAGCGTCATGTCCGTATGAAACACTGGATCTCAGAGACTATAAGTGATAGCTCTACCATTTTTTCAACGGCATTTGTTATGTTTGCACGCAGATCAAGTTTGTTTTAAATTTCTGCCACGCCCACTTCCGTCCCCGCAAATTGAAAAAATCAAATAACAAGCGTAATTTTAAATCTACAGTTGTGAATTTCGGTATATACAATAATGACTATAGTCTTCGTGAGCACACTCGACTGTAGCTTTCTTACTTATTTTATTGTTGTGTTGCAGTCGCTGCTGCATTTATGTCGGCGTTGACTGAACTGTTTGCATCCATTTTGTTTGACAAATATCAACATCGTCGCCAAAAACAGGTTTGTGATTTGTGTTATAAGCGCATTTTTGTTGTTGCCAGGTAGTTTATAAACATAGTGCACAGTGAGGCAAGCATTACTCGTATGAATAGCTCAAAGAATTGTAACATTATCTTTAATATGAGAAAAAATTAAACTGTTTCATCCTGTATTTCGCTAATTTTGACTGTCAAAATTGTTCGGTATTTTTATGGTAAAGTGTGTTACGTCGATGGCATTGCACATGCAAATGTTGACTTAAAATTCTTTTAAAAACAGCTATTAATGACAGAAATGCATCGAAATATAAGGAAAAGGGTTGAAATACATCACCGATGCTATCAATTTCAAACATCTTTTAACATCGATTGGTGTAATCCGGATATAAGCCATTAACTAACAAATAAGAAAGTTACAGTCAAGTGTGCTTGATTGTAAGATATCCAATTTTTAATAAAAATGGAAAACAGTGCCTTATTAATCTTAAAATATACCAAACCAAATTCGAAAATATATCGATGGCTAATAGATATATTAATACATTAAGAATAGCAGCATAAGGCCGTTTTTTACCATATCATTTTGTTTCTGAAATTATTAAAAAAAAAATTTCCTGATTGCGAGTCATAATTTAGTAGTAGAATGTACCAAAAATCGCAATCTTATATTATAAACTACTCTATTAATTTTTTTTGGATTTGTGCGGATGAAAGTGGGCGTGGCAAAAATCTAAAACAAACTTGATCTGATCTAAAACAAAATCGACTAGGCTGTTGACGCTGATTAGTCATTATCATATTTTGGGCTCTACATCATGAAACACCCTAACGTGCGCTGGACATGTGCGCAAAGATTTTCTGCGCTACGTCGCTGCCGCAGTCGCAGTCGCATTCGCAACTCTATTCCAGCAGCGGCGATTGGCTCTTGTGCTCTCTTTGGTTTCGTTGTCGAGTCGCATTTTAGTGAGCGCCATTGAACAGAGCGGTCGTGCGCTCGCTACGTTCAGCTATCGGTTTGCTTTTGCACCGCGCACTCGGTTCGTTTCGTAGTTCGCCCGCCAAATAACTAAATAAAAATTGTGTTAATAAACAAAAATGTGAATAGCTTCAGGCATAAAAGCAGTCTCATAAGCACAACAAAATCGCCCAAAAAGCAACAAGTGCGACAGGCAACGGGAATGAAATACAAAACCGAAAACAAAGTCAAAATGAAATAATTACATATATGCAAGTACATGTATGTATGCGCTTTGAATGAAATTTTAATTATTTGGTAATGAAAATTTGTTATTATCGCTAATGGCTTTTATTAGAAATCATTTAGGTGTGATAATTATAAAGAAAGTGTGAAAAATATAAAATTGTATTCAACGATTTGTTGAGCTTCAGCTCGAGGCGGAAGCAGCGCAGCCGCACTCGCTGAGACTGCTGAGTGGAAAATAAATATATTCGCAATATAATGTTGTTGCTGAAGTGCTCGCATACAATTACATCAAATATCATTAGCAAGAGTTAAGTTCAGCAACAACGGTAGCAACACCAACTCCAATACAATAGAAACACGAGTGCAGAAAAAAAAAAAAAATTGGTAAGTCATACTAAGCTCTGAGTATTCTAGTACAAACAACACAGTATACGTCAAGTGGAGCTTTTGCTGCCTGTTGTCTGTTTCTTTATCGCTCTATCTCCCTCATTTCTGTCTCTCTTTTTCAAACAGCGACTTTGGTTGGCTGTCCAGTTTCAAGCTTAGCTCAAACTCGCAAAACGACTTTCAACATCATTCGTTTTTACTTCGCGCGATTGTTGCTGGTGTTTGTTTTTTTCTTCTTAGTTTTGTGTTTGTGTTTATTTAATTACACCTTCTACATATTGTTTTCTCAGTGCTTTTGTTATAATTTAGATTTGGATGTATGTATAAGCGAACATAGATATGTACTTATGAATATATACATAAATGTTGGCCTTTTTAGCACATTTTTCACACATGTTGAAATCGCCTCTGTCTTTAATTTATTTTCCGTGATAAGCACAAAGCACAAGTCAATTTTTTAATTTAATGCCGTAATTGGTTTATTATGTATTTCTTTCGGTTCACTGTGACAGTACGTGAAAAATACTGCATGCATGTAATCCACTTGCCATTTGCTTTGGGCACGCTTTAATTAAACATTTCGAGGTTAGGAAATTGCAATAAGTATCCATATTTGAATATTATTGTAAAAAAACGTAGAATTA
Organism: Drosophila niveifrons; assembly: GCA_035046325.1. Lineage (NCBI taxonomy): Eukaryota > Metazoa > Arthropoda > Insecta > Diptera > Drosophilidae > Drosophila > Drosophila niveifrons. The sequence goes on from JAWNOC010000048.1 coordinate 1,402,914, forward strand.
TTTAATGACACATTTAAAAAAATTCCCATTGTATAAAGAATTTATGTATATTCTTGATTAGCGTCAACAGCCGAGACGATCTAACCATATCCGTCTATCCGTATGAATACCTAGATCTTAGAGACAATAATAGATAGAGCTATAATAATCGACAGCATTTGTTATGTTTGCACACAGATCATTTTTTTATTGTTATTTATTTATTTATTGTTGTGGTATATTATTTTTTTGTATATTTTGAGAATAATACCACAAAATTTGTATTCACTTTTATTCACACACTCGATTGTAGCATTCTTATTTTTATACCCGCTACCCCTAGGGTAGAAGGGTATTATAACTTTGTGCCGGCAGGAAATGTGTGTAACAGGTAGTAGATGGCATCTCCGACCCTATAAAGTATATATATTCTTGATCATCGTCAACAGCCGGGACGATTTAGCTATAATTTTTTTTCGACAGCATTTATTATGTTTGCACGCAGATCAAGTTTTAAAAAATCGAATAACAAGTGTTTTAAAGTTGTAAAGCTAGAGTTTAGAATTTTACAATAATGACTACCGTTTTCATAATCTCTGAAATTTTGGATGTGATCATATAAAAATTGTTGAAGTTACTTACTAGAGGTCTTACTTGCTTTGGCTGACAATCTGGTATATTTTGCACTCTATAGTATATATTGAGTGTAGTACCATATAAATATACCACATATGGTTAATTCCATGACGGAATTTGTCCCGTGCGAGACTCTTTACATTGAAAATAACATAAACTGAAACAATTTTAAAAATAAGAAAAGTTTATTTTTATAGCTATAGATAACTACATTAATTAGAGCTAAGAATAGTTTTGGAATTTTTTTTCTGTTTTGTTTTCTGTTGTGATAATTGCAAAAATTAACCAATTCGTACGCACAACCAAAAAATGAACGAATTTATATATTTTATCGTAAAACAGAACAAGTTCCTAAAATCAATCTTAGCTCTAAATATAGTGCTTATCTAAAGCTTTAAGAATAACATTCACTTATTTTTAAAATTGTTTCAGTTTATGTTATTTTCACTAAAGTGCACTGTAAAAAGTCTCGCACGGGACAAATTTCGCCATGGAATTACCCATATACAATTCAGTATATTTTCGGTATTTTTGCGATGTTTTGTTTTTAGTATATTTTAAAAAATACCGCAAAATTTTGCTTTTATTCAAAATGGGTAGGGGGTATCTCACAGTCGAGCACACTGGACTGTAGCTTTCTTACTTGTTTTAAACCGATGTACAGAACGAAGCAGCTCAAACTGTAATTATTTCCAACAGTCATAGACTTTTAGTGTTTTTGCCAGACTGACTGTCGGATTATGTTGACGAGCGAGAAGGTCGTAAAACAAAAGCCCTAACTTGTGTTAAGAGCTGCATTTTAAATGAAGCTAAGACATCGGCGGTGTATATAACACTGGCGCGAGTCTATGCAAAATCGAAATGAGCGGTGAAGGTTGAAGACTGAGTTGGTGACCAAGCCGGAGTCTGAGGCAGTGTTGCAGTAAACTTCTTGTTTTTTTTTTTTCTTTATTAAAGTCGGAAAAATAACAATGAACTGTTTTAGAATGCATTATGCATTTTCTTGTACGTAAAACGCTGATAATGGGCTCTTGAGCTAATAGAGAATCCGCATTAAATGCAAACGATCGAACCTCAGACGTAGACAATGAAATGAAAGAACAACACAGCGTAACAAAATATAGAAACCGAATCCAATGTTGACTTCCATAGAATGTGGTTCCATGTTGAAAACCCGTTTTGGGTAAAAACCAGATTCACATTAGATGGTAGCTGCAATGGTTGACCATTTGATAATTTTGGAGGCTTCCATGGATAGTTTGTGCTCAGTATGGGACAAGAAGATAAAGCAGATCTGCATCAGCTGTGAGTCACGTTCAGCACTTTGGGATTTGATTTCGACACTTTCTGGTACGTGACACTTTTGAAGAGATTGAGTAACATTTTAATAGGGGAGAAACACCGAACATCGACAACAACAATGAAGCAGTATTCACATTGTAAATTATGAGATAATGTCTCATATAAAATACAAAATCGAATAATACATTTTCACATTATTTAAGCGAATACTTTTTCACATTATTTAATCGAGTAGCTCTAATATTGCCATTTGTGATTGTCTTTGTAGTTTAGCGATCCTTATCAAGTGATTTGCAGCTTGGGTTTTAAGATTAAGTCTGATAATTGAAACATATTTATCATATGATATGGGTTTACAATGTTATTTATATTTTTTTAATAATATGCTATTAGGTTTCTTAATTTGAAATAAGTTGAAATTTTTGCTGGGTTAAATTTGAACAAAAAATATCCTGAGTATTGAAAATTTCATAAATATTGATATACAAATTTAAATATATTTATTTGGTTATTTTCTCAAGGCAGTGCATTTTAGAACGCTGTAGTCAGTCTCCAAATTATCAGTCTTGAATAAATTATCGTTGAGTCTGCATTGAAGTTGAATAACCAGTTGATGACTCAGATTTCACCTCTGTTTCGTCGACGTTAAGACTGAATTCAGGTCTGGGCGATGCACAGTTTCTGAGAGGCTCTAGAGTAAGGAGGGGGCAAGTTATTGCATATGAATTAAGGTTGCCCTGCAAACCCAGAGACCTGACCTATGACGTTGTCAGTAGTTGTCATTTCTGGTTTTTCATCTTTTCTTCTTTGATATTCTTATTTTTCGGTGCGCAGCTGTCGTAATCGTTGTTTCTTTTGTTTTAGCTTCTCCATCTTCTCTACTGCGTTTCTTCGCACTAAGGCATTTTGCTTTTGCGGTTTTGCATTTCGCAACCTTTGAATGGAAAATTTTATACTTGACCATTATTTGACTTGGAAGTGCTTGCAACAGCAAAATCTCTTGAACTTTTACGGTATCTGAAATGGGTCTGTCTTGGCACCACTTTATTTTCATCGAAGTTATATTTAAACAGCACATTGTATTTGAATTCATGAGCATTTACATGAGTATGTTTATTGTCGTATAATGGTTAAATTAAATTCAATTCTAGCAGTTGTTGCTTTTACATGCTTATTCGAGAAACACTTTGACCACTGATTGAATCTAATTGAATTACGTCGTGTCTCGTGAGTTGCAACTTGGATCGACCCCTGAACATCGTCCCAGATCCATACCTTGATGCTTGACCAGATGAAAAGGAAGTCGTTTGCCAACTGCCAAACTGGGGAACTAGTTTATTTTGATTTGGTGGTTGGTTGTTGGCCCAAATGGTCTAAAAGCCAGCTCAAGTTACGATAAGTGTTTACCATCTCAGGGCGGCACACATGTCGCTCTGTGTGCTTAGCCACAGCTGCAGGCTTTGGGCGCAAAATGCATTTATAAAAACTCTTTTTGTTTACCTTCCACATTGAGGGCCATTGAGGTCAACTCCACACAAACAAGCCCAAGGCACACACACACACACACACACACACGTATACACATATGCATTCATATTTATAAGTAATATATCCGCATTTACTCTTTGTTTGTTTATGCTGCATCGACTCAACTCAACTGGCTTGAAAGATACATTCTGTATCTGTTGTTGAACTCTCCACGTAGCTGCGAGGTACAAAAAATCATCTGTTTTCTCACTCTCTCTTTCTCTCTCACTCTGAATATGTATATTTTTTCGATGAAAAACAATTCTTAAATCGCAGTAAGTTTGTAATAAATAACAATTAGTTTTGCAAATTTATTTGCATTGGGGTTCTTTTGCTGTATTGATGCACGAAGCGCAATTGTTAGCTATATCGATTGCTAATTGACTATCAAATTTGAGCGTAAAATGTATATGTTAGTAACTGCATATATTATAATCGTATATGCATAATAAATTCATTAAATGGGGTTTGCCCTCGTCGAATCCGAAGTCGAGGCCGGAGCCCAGCCCGTTTTACTGGATACCAAAACTAGTTTTACTGTGATGGCTGCGAGAATTTCGAGAGAATTCTAAACCTTATGAAATTCGGAGAATTGAGCGGTCGAAAGGGCAAATAAAAACCATAAACAATGAACAAATCATAAAAAAAATACTTTGCGGGTAAATGCGAAAAACGAATTCAATTACATTTTGTAATATATGAATGTTGTGACTAGTGAACTAAAGGTATATAGGTTTATTTAATAAAACTATTTTTTCTAGTGCTGCTCGTGATTCTTACCAAGCATTCATAATACTGATTCGGCAAACAGTTGAGTAAATACAACTCATTTAGGTGAACATGTTCACTTGTTCTTTTTTTTTTCAAAAGAGTCAACTCACTCATATTGCTCACTTGCTCACTGTTCATTGCTCAGTTGCTCACTGGTTGTTCAGTGCATTATCAAGCCAATGAGCACAGCATCTCAACGACTTTTCAAAAATATATTATACGTCACATATTTAATTTTCAAACTTACCGATATCTCTGCATTTTAATTTGTGGCACTATTTTTGCTCCCTTCATGGGCCATTTAAAAAAAATTTAAAAAATCAAGCAACTTCTTGCTCATTTTTGCGCATTTTTGGTTTAAATTCTGCACTTTCTGAATGGGAAAAAAGTGCGCAAAAAAGTGTAACTAAGCACAAATGAACAAGTGAGCAAGGAAGCAAGTGAACAAAAATGAGCAAGTGAACAAAAATGAGCAAATGAACAATTAAGAACAAAAAGTAAGGAACATATTCGCTCGCTCAGTTTAGTGAACAACTCTTTTTTTGTTCACTCACTCATGAGCAACACAACACTGGTGCAACTAATTCAGCTTAGCTCATAATTGATAACATATTTTATGTTTGAACGCATTGACCTTCCAAAAAAACGTAAGAGCATAAACTAAAAAACTAAAACATGTAAGAAAGTCCCAAAAGGGTGTGCTCGAATGTTAGATACCCGCTATCCATTTTTAGTGAAACAAAAACAGTTCAATATTACTTTTAAAACATACAAAATTAAAATCCCGTTAAATACTTAAAATATACCAAACCCTATATTTGGTAGAATTATATAGCACTACATTGAAAATATACCATCGAATGGAAAATTTATCAAATTGTCAGCCAAAGCAACTAAGACCCCAAACTATTAGGAATCATAAATTCTGTAGTAATTATTATTTGCACCAATAATTATGCTTCTTTAAAATTACGCTTCTTAGCTTCTTATATGATTTTTGTCGACTTGTAGAGTCTGAGATCCCTCCTGTTATATAAATCTCCTAGATGCACAAAGTTATAATACCCTTCTACCCTTTGGGTAAAGGGTATAAAAAACAGTGTTGTAATACTTTTTATGGAACATAATAATTAACTCGGTACTGCTAATCAATTATCGCTATATGCCATGAAGTCTGTGCAACTATCCAGTCCAGAATTAAAAGAGATTCGAAATAACTATATACAATATGTATATATATGTTGTTATCGTAAAATCTGTGTATCTTTAATTAACAGTTATTTCGTTGGCAAAGACAAATTTACGTGTGAAGCAAAATTGTGGATGAAAAGCGAATTTATTTTGACCTACAGAAAAATAACGTACAAAAGTGAAAACAAAAATTAACTAAATAATTACTTGGGTGATAGTCTATATTGGTTACTAGAATTTTATGACATACACCGTGGGTACTTTTTAAATCCTACTTATGTATGATGTTTAATCATTACTATTCGAATCTCAACAGATCCGTATTAAAATAGAAGAAAAAAGGAGCGGATTCGAAGATACAATTATTTTAAAATTACTTTTTATTGATGTGGGAGAAATCGTTTAATTGAGTGGATCACGCAAATGGAAAGTCAAGAGAGTATTTAATTATATAATCCACATTGAACTATCCAAAGATTCCGCCCACATAATCTCCAACATGCTAATACTCTCTGTTCATTTCCCCCTTGAGTCGTATCTTCAAGCTGATGGCGATCATTAACACATTTAAATAGTAGCTGACTCGGGGAAAACTTGTCTGTCAACTCTTACAGTTGCGGTATGTGGTTGCCGTGCCTAGAGTTACGGCTACAGCTACGGCGACAGATGCTGTTACTGTAGCTGTGAAAATTAGTCATGAAAATGTATCTGTTGGACAGCAACGCTCACGGAAAAAGTAAAAGTGGTGCTCTAGGCACTAACTTTTTCTTTCATTTACCAAAAAAATTATTCACTTAAGACATTCAAATTCAGTTTATAAGGTGTCTTCCAATTGAAATGTTAGTAATTACTAAATATATATTACAGATGGAATATATTTAATGTATCATTGGTATTTAAAAACATTATAAAAATGTTTAAACAAATACCTCAATTTTCTTTTTGCATAGTCAAAAGAGTATTATAAAAATAATAAATACAAAAAAAAGAAAAGAAAACAAAACAAATAAATAAATTAAATTAAAAATATTATATTTTTTGTATATTTGCTTGAAGGACTTTAAAATAAATATTTTTGATACTTTTCTAGCTTTATAATGAGTTTGTAGATACAATACCTAATTGTGAGGATTACACAAATTTTATACATTTAGGAAGTCGATACAAAAGGAAATGATTCGGACATATCTCTCTCCCACTAAGATATTATCTTATTGAGAGAGTGGCCAAAAAGAATAGGCATTTTTAAGTGACAGTCCGATGTGGCAACTACTTCAGATTGTTGACCAAGTTGTTGTTGTCATGTAAGCAATAGATTCGAAATAAAACAAGTAAGAAAGCTACAGTCGAGTGTGCTTGACTGTGAGATACCCGCTACCCATTATGAATAAAAGCAAATTATTTCGGTATTATTTTCAAAATATACCAAAATACTGCAAAATACTAAAAAATATACCAACTGGTATATTTGGTATAACGATATAGTACCACACTCAAAATATCCCACAGATGGCATAATATACCAGATTGTCGGCCAAAGCAACTGAGACCCCCAGTAAGTAGGCTATTTAGCCCATACAAGAGTATTTTTTTAATAACTTCCACAATTTTTATCTGATCGCTACCAAATTTTCAGGAATCAGGACAGACGGACATGGTTAGATCGTCTCGGCTGTTGACGTTAATAAAGAATATATATACCTTATAGGGTCGGAGAAGCCTCTTTCTACCTGTTACATACATTTCCTGTCGGCACAAAGTTATAATACCCTTCTACCCTATGGGTAGCGGGTATAAAGAGTGCATTACTTAACTTGAGGTTTGCTGTGAGCTATGCGAGTGCCCTGATGTATTCAGCTGACACGACGACAACAAATGAAGTCACATGAGTCACAGTGTACTCTAATGCGAGCTTATACACTCAGACAGAAAAATCGTCACAGATACACACACATGTAGTTAAAATTGTTAAATCATTTGGAGGTGGTGGTATGTGTGCGTGGCTGTGGCTGTGGCTGTGGTTGTGGAATAACCTCAATTTCGTTCACATTGCGGATTGCGACTGGCGGCGTCATGGCTGTAACTCTTTTTATGCCCGTAACTAAAAGCGAAAAACCCAAAAAAAAAAAAACAAAAAACAACAGCAGCAGCAACAACAACAAGATTACTGGTGCAATTTTGACCAGTAACAATAACAATCCAATGGAAATGTATCTCGTTGTTGTTATTGTTGTTGTTGTTTTAGTCAGACATGACGGTAGCCCCAATTTTGTTTAACGCTTTTCAATTTCGTGACATTCAAATTGGCCACGTAAAAAGGGCAAACATTTTCGTATTAGTGTCCCTCGATTCCCCCAATCCGCATTCAGTATGCAACAAGTGGTGATTGTTGCATTAGCAAATACAGACCAAGTTGTCTGTTGTCGTCTGTGGGTGTTAGCTTGTTGGTCCAAGTCCAAGTGCTGGTTGTAGTGTTGATTGAAGTCTTGTCCTTCAGCTTAATGAATATCTGTAGTCGCTAGCAAGGCTGTGTCAAGTGGGCCAAAATCCTACGACAAGCGAAATAATTGCCATAATTGTACATCGATATTTCTAAAATATTAATTTTAATGTTATTTATGTGAATGTATATAAAGTAAAAATTAGTTATGTTAAGCAAGTATTTTATCATCGAAATGATACTTTTACTTATACTTTTGATTTAAATATTACTAATGTGAGAGGGGGTTTATTGAATTAATAGGACTTCGAGTGTATTTGTAGATTTTTTTTTTTTTTTTGATATTTGAGTTGATATGTTTAACAATTTTAAATTATAATATTTTTCGGTAACGTGCTTGCTCGAGTGCGTGCTTCATACTACTCGTCGTGATTGAATATCGATATTTAAGTATTTTAGTAAATATCGCGATATCTCATGCAATATCGATACCGATAACTCAGGGCTTATGAACACTGGCTAATTTGTCCGTTGTTCTTTTTAATATGTGTCAATGTTCTTTTATTTACCTAATGCCCAATTGGGATTTTCAGTCTGTAGTGTAGATACGAATTAGATAAGTTTTTATAAAAAATGTTTGGTTCTGTTGATCAATTGTGGAGTAACCCCACAATATGGAGCACCCTCATATGGGTGTTTATTTTATGAAACAAAAACAACCCTGAAAACATTCCCCTTTAGCCGACTAGACTTGCCATTTCATTAGGCTAACATACATAGATTAAAATCTTAGTTAGGCCATCTGCAGTTTAGGCCTGTCCCCTGGCTATATAGAAAACTTTCCCATTCGACAAGTCGCGTGCTCAATTTGGAAGTAAATCGACATTACTTTCTATGTATGTTTCCTCAGACTTTCAATGATTGTGTGTGTGCGTTCCTATGTAATTATTTTAATGACAAGCGCTATGAAATCGGTTGTATATATATCGTACATAAGATACACAACACGGCATTAATTCATTTAGGCGCTGAATGTGCTCGTCAGCTGCATAATTGCCTCTAATGTAGTTGGTCAATTAGTCAAAATGTGCATTATTAGTGCTACTTGCTCAATGTTTGCTGTGGTTACTTTATAAATTATAGAACCCCTTCTCGCTACCCCCTATCTCATTGTACATTTGGGTTTATTTATCTTCTGTTGCAATTTACACACATTCTTCCGCTGTGTAATATGAATGCAAAGAGCTTATTTACTATTCTACAACAGAAAATATATTTATTTAGTAGGCAGAAATCAGAAAATTGTATCGATATTTTATGAGCTTCAACAGCCGAGATGGTGTCATCTTTTTTCCATGCGGATTAACTGTTTTCGTTTTACTATTTTTGCCTCTTTCCCATCTAACCATCTAATATTGTGATACACGCAGTAAGTTTGAAAATATGGTTACAAACATTTATTTTCATAGTTATAAACTAATTAGAAGTGTTAAGTGCTTTCTGAAAATCAGCGTCAACAACCGAGACGATCTAGCCATGCCCGTCTGTCCGTCTGACCGTGTGAACACCTAGATCTCAGAGAGTTAGAGCTATTATAATCGGGAGCATTTGTTAAGTTTGCACGCAGATTCAAGTTTGCTTTAATTTTTACCCTTCCTACTTTCCCTCCGCAAATCTAATAAGCGTAATTTTAAAACTAAAAACTAACTATAGTCTTTGGAATACCTGAAAGTTTGGTTGAGATCAGATAAAAATTGTCAAAGTTATTAAGGAAAGACTTTTGTATGGACCAAAACGCCTACTTTCTTGGGATCTTATTGGTTTTGGCTGACAATTTAGTGCAGTACCAAATATTGTTTGTGTGTTTGTATATTGGTTTTGGTAATTTTTCTTTTATTCAAAATGAGTAGCGGGTACTTCACAGTCGAGTTTGTTCAACTGTAGCTTTCTTACTTGTTAGTTTTATTTGCGGTGTTTCTATGGAACGCGATGTATTTCTAAATTTTTTTTTAAGCTCCAGTCACATAAATGGGCACAAGTTATAGTCTCTTACACACGCACAGTCATATATCACTTACTCGTGTTTCTATATAAATAAATATAAGTAAATATAGTACATGAAATGAACAAATTAGATTGGCTATTGTTAGCGAAACAATTGTGATCATGCGATAGTTGGGGACACAAGCAAGTTAAGCGGCTTACAAATTCGCTTTGTATGGCTTGATTTCATCATGAGCTTTGTAAGTAATTGGAACTAGAGTGGTCTATAGTTGATATCAATAAATCATCATGTTACAAATTCAATTTATTATAATTAATTGTGTTGGACTGTAAATTGGGAAATATCGGTACTTACCGATTTTATTATTATTATTATTACACACTCACTTGAGTGTGTTGCAAAAACATGCGGCTACTAACGTTGAAGATGTATGTAGATAGGGTTCTATTTAATGTTTATGTTAGCAATATCAATTTGAATGTTAATATTGCTAGGGATTAATTTCATTCATTAGCTATATTAAAATTATACATAACCATGTTTTTTGCTGCGTCATTCTTATAATAAGCTTAACAACATTGACATTTTAACAACGAGCAAGAAAGCTACAGTCAAGTGTGACCAATTTCGATAAAACCAAACAGTGCGTTTTTATTTTAAAAATATACCAAAACTAATTTAATATCGGACATTTTTCTAGTTGTATAGGTAGGTATATAATATTTCGTTAAAATAGAGTTAAAAATAAAACAGATTGTCTGCCAACGCAATTAGGAAGCAACAGCAAATAGGTGTATTTTTGAAACCTACAATTGTCTGATCCCAATCAAATTTTTATTAAGTAGATACGTATTTATTATATCGTCTCGAGTGGGGCACAGATGCCTCCTTTTATATATATTGTATTACCAGTAGACACAACGTTTATGTACCCTTGTACGCATTTGGTACATAGAAAAAATGATGAATTTTTGGATCAATTTTGATTTGCATTTCTATTTTAATTAGGCAGAAAGTTTAGGCCGGGACATATCATATGTATTAATTTATCTAACCATTGATTTTCTCTCGATCACGCATATTTTGCTCGTTGTATAAGCATATGTCATGCAAATGAGTCATTCAAAGCAGCGAATGAATGAAGAGTGGTTTGAGGTCAGAAAGAGTTGAAGTCATGCGAATTCGGAATGAAATTAAAAAAAAGAAGGTAATGGCTTAGGCAAATTTAACCAATATATCAAAACTTATACATATTGAAAATAAAACTAGTTTATCGTCCAGGCTGTTATTGTGTGATCCTTGGAAGAACTACCAGTTGTCTTTTATTTTCATGTCGGCTACGCTAGCCTTAATTTAGCATGAAATTGTCGTGAATGTGTGCAACAATTAATTTGCGATTTCGACACAGAACGTTAAAAGAAACAGTTACGAGTACTTCTAGTTAGCCGTCTACAATTATTAACGCCTCACATCCCCTATAACGCCTCGTGTTTCGCATTTCACTTGGATGATTTTAGCTTGAAAAAAAAACAAGATATATTTAATTCACATGCCGTGGCATTTATTATCATTTAAGCACGAGTCTCTGAACAACTGAATGAAATATTCGTACGCAACAATTATAAAAGAGCCAGAGATTCTTAGATCTATGATTAACCAGCCTAACTGTTCCTCGCTAGAAGACTATCAAGGCTGAAGAATTGCGTGCATAAAAGATTTGGGTTAACTCAAGACTTGGTTCGTCAATTGTACTGATTAGTCGAAAGAGAAACAAATTATATAAGGCTAAAGACTTCAACTTCTTACAGGCTCTTTCATTCAAAATGATTTTTAGGTTTCACTGGATAACCCCTGTTTATGATAATTTTTTATATTTCAATTATATGCACAACCTGAGTATTAACAAATAAGAAAGCAACAGTCTGTAATATTCTTACAATATACCAAATTAATATGCTGAAATATACTAAAGTATATCAAAGACTATATTTGAGACGCGATATACAATTACGTGCAAAATATACCATAGAGTACAAAATATGCTAGATTGTCAACCAAAGCTAATAAGATCCGACAGAAGATCAGATCTGATTGCAACACCTTAGTTACAATAATATGTATCAAAACTCGTTACTCTGGCTTGATATTCAATATGTATGGTTATATTGTCTCGGCTGTTGACACTGATCAAGAAAATATGTACTTTATATGGTTGGAGATAACTTTTTCTGCCTTTTACATTTATGTATTTGCTGGAGGCACAAAGTTTTCATAGCTGGTATACATAACATAGAAGTGGTGATTAGAAGTGAAAGTTATTATTTTTGCGAATTTAAAGTTTTAAGGTCAACAACTGGAGATCATCTTAACTAAACATAATCAAAGAACTAAGTTTTTATCATTGCGGTCTTCGATCTAATTATTGTTTTGATCATTATCATAATTATTTGAAGAAAATTTCGCCATAATCAACTAGATCGCGATGGAAGAAATCATTTTAATTGCAAATAGTTTGGACGATTGGACGATCGATCTCCATAGCCAACAGTAGCAAAAACTGGATTAACATTCCACGCGATCGTCTTCATCCACTTTATAGCGTTGATGTCGTCATTATGATCATCAATATCATCGTTATTAACTAAAGTTGAGTCGTTTGAATGCAAAAAATTCTGCAGATTCTAAGTCATTCGTTCATCTTCAGTGCCTTTTCTTGCCTCTCAAGCGGAAATGAATCTTCTGACTGTAAAGTTGGCTGGCTTTCTTTAATTTCTTCAGTTGTCTTTGTTATGATCGCGTCTTTTACCTTGTTTTGTCTGTGCTATGTCTTGGTTGTTTCTGCACTTGCAGTTGTTTCATCGAGTCACGTTTCAGCAGCAGACCAGATACTTGTTTTCATTTGGGTTAAGTGTAGGGTTCAAATTGCAAACAAAGTCTTCGTTTCTTCATCTTCATCTTCCCTTCCATCCATTGTCTGTTGAACTTAACAATGTTTTGGTATTATTTCATATTTGTAGCTATGGCATAATGCTTCAACTGTGTACATGCCAATCACTTAAGTTCTGAGTGAGCTATATAACGATGAAAATTTCATTATATTAATATTTTTTTTTTAAGTTTTTAAGTACTATCTTACCCCAATGGTCTTGCATTTTCGACTGTGAAATTTATTTAAATGAAATTATAAAAAAAAAAATTTGCCTTGACGATTCCCAGAAAAGATTTCTGTTTGCGACTAAAAGTATGCAACAGTTTATTAATTATTCATCGCAAAAAACATCGCTCAGTTCATTTGTTTAGTACATTTGTTAGTACACTCATTTCTGTTGGTATCTTTTAATTAATTGCTTATCTCTCTTATTGTACAATATATGTAAGACAAGTATTATAGATTAAAATGTAGTAGATGTTTTTTGTTCACATCAGTGTTAATGTTCATATTTTAATAAATTGAATCTAACGCCTCAAGTGGAATAATTTTTTGTTCGACTTTACACATTTTATCACAAGTTTTCTGTTTTTGATATGGAAATTGTTGAGTTACAATCTTTAACCTTGCACGGCACTGGTCAAGCTTATCAGAGAACAGAGAAAGGGCAGGTTACCGAAGCGTTTGCTTATCAGCGCAACGTTGACATTCAGAATAAAGAATTGAAGACAACAACAAAAAGGTTACAAAACACTTTGCAGTGATTTTCGTTGCCTTTCCCACAACTTCTGTTAACAAAACAAGTCTTATCAGTAGTTTTTTTTTTTTTTTTTTGTGTGTGAAGAGTTTCTACGGCATTAGTCAGCCAATGTATATTATATAATTAATACATATGTGTATCTGCAGAGTTGTGGAATTTCCATGTGTTTTTATGTATTGGGACATCAGACGGTGCATGTTGTCTTGTCCCCATTTGAGGCCAAAAACTCCCTTAAAACCAGTTCCCGGTCACACCCAAGGTAAAACCACACCCGGCAGCAGCATTAATGGAAAATGTTCAAAGCCCTATGCCCTAAAATGATTAATCCAAATTATTTTTTTGCATATGATTGTATTACTTTAATGTAAACATATTTGTTTTTCAAAGAGCTGAAGACGTAATTTTTGTTTTGAGACTTAACTATTGTTTCTATTACCAAGTGTCGTTAACCTCCCAACAGTGTGGTGTTGGTTTTATTTAGATTCATTTCCGAGTGTTTAGATCATTTGAATAGCCCCATTCTCGAGCACGTCATCAATAGTAGTTGGTTGGACTACGTTGCATGCAGCATTGAAACGACGTGGGGCGAATCGGTAGATAACAAAGCTACAATCACCATGGTGAATTTTGTGTTGAACCCTTAACTGTTTCGAAGCCTGACATACAATTTGAGTATATTGTACACATTGCATGATTTGAATAGTTATGATTGCTTCATATGAAACATTGATGAACTTTGCTCGAGTTCTGGGCCATTTGCAATTGAAAATGACGTGAGTTGCAGTTGAATGAACCCTACACTTAAGTTCAATCCGCCAATTGCTTGAGTTTGTTTTTTTTTTCGTGAGTTTTAGCCTTCCTCAAAGTTCATTAAACCAATAAGCTTTTAAATTGATTCAGCGTCTACAAAAACAAAGTATATAATAAATTCTATAATCAATGATAATGGATACAATGAAATCTATGCAAGGAAATAAGTTTATTATTGACAAATCCATCAAAAAAATTTAGTTAGCTAGGGGTAGCTAATAGATAGATAAATTTGTATATGACACATATTTGATTTCTAAAGCTAAGGCTTAATTAACGAAGTCAGTCAATTTCTCTAGACAGCTCAAAAGCTTGTGTAGTTCCATTATTTCCACTTTCGCTTCCGGTTCTTTTCATGCTGTTTTCATGGGGAACCCCTTAACCTTGAACTTGTGGATCACATGTTGTATGTAGCCAAAATGTATTTTTAGTGCCTTTCGAACGTGTCTCACCAAATATGTCTAAATCATTATCGTAATCGCATGGTAGGGGAAATTGTTTTTAGTTTACTTCTTGGGCTCTAACCTAAAGTACCTTCTTACTCTGTAGAATAATTGAACGTTCTTGACCTGCCTTAATACCTTAAACTACTTTTTGTTTCGTTTTGTAGGTCTCGCATACATTGCAAAATGGCGACGTGACGAAACGCAAAGTGCACTCTCTAAAAAATTGAAAATAACAAGTTCGAATGGTTTACAATGGACACATAACTAAAATCGGCAACAAAACCATCAACAACGGTAACACGAAGTGTAGTTAAAGAGGAAGAATAATAACTACAACAACAGCACGCAAATTGTAGTAACAATAACAGTGAAACGAAAAATTGGTTTAAGTGAGAGAGAGAGAGAGAGAGAGAGAGAGAGAGACAGAGAGATAGCTACCAACATGCAACTCGTCAAACGCCCTCTCTCTATCCTCTGGGTTCTGGGTCTCTACCTATTGGTGCTGGTATGTTGGGACCCACGATCAACGCAGGCACGTTTTATTTCCAAAAGAGAAACGCTCAATGGGGAAAGAGGCGTGACAACCGCGGCAACTGACCCTGACATTGTTAAGCCGCAAAGCGAAAGTGACAACGGAATGGAAACAACGCCTGCATCACAAAACGAAGCATCGACAACATCCTCTACAACATCAGGAATAAATTTCACATTAGCATCCACAAATGAAACGCAATCTATTAACAAAAGCGTCCGCACCACAGATGAGACAGCAACAACGCCATCTAAAGTTGAACTTGTGGAACAACCAATGCTTAAAGAGGATAATCAGTTCACAACAACAACATCGAAAACTGAGCAGCAGTTAATATCACAAGTGGAAGTCAAAATGGATGCTACTACAAAATCCAGTATCCACAGTGAACCAACAACAACAACAACAGTAGCAACCACAACGACATCGAACCTTCGATCCACACCACGTGAAGATCGGGCGCGTTTCATGCAATTTCCAAGCAGCACTGAGAGCATCTCTTTCGTTCCTGTCGTGACTCCAATGAAACTTCGCCCAATTCCAATGGCGGCGACAACAACCACAACGCATATGCCACAACTGCTGGCACCACTGTTGCATGCTGGAGTCACGGTCACGCCGAGTGCTTCTGATGAAAATGCCATCGAAGAGCAGGAGGGAAAGCAAAAGGTGCATCTGCAACCTGAGAAGCGTGCAAAATTCATCGCTGATAATTCGACAAATGCTCAACAGATGACGCTGCCGAATGTTGCCGAAGTCTGGAGTTTGGCAGCCTTGAAAATGGTGCCAACAACGTCAACGACAACAACAACAACAATAAATCCACCAGTGGCTGGAAAAGGAGTGGAGCTCTCAAACGATATTGAGGACAGAAACCAAACAATGCAACAGCACAAAGAAAAGAACATTCTCGACTGGCAGCAGATCATGATGATGCCCTCAGGACAAGAGAATCATACAGAGCCTATCGTGATGAGCACCTCATTGGATCCCACAGAGGCTGCAGCGCAATCCTCCACATTGAAACTAGATATCACGTTGAACCAAGGTGAAATATTTCCAGCTGCCAGTAAATCTATGAATGAGCAAAGTGTTAATAAAACAAATGTCAAAGCGGATCATATAAATGAACGGTTACCATCTACAACGGCAGAGACATCAATTATCGAGCCATCAACAAATCCTCCAAATCGGCCTTTAACAGAAGCAGAGGACGACTTAACATCTATAACAACAACTTTTGTACCTGTTAAGTCAGAGTTAACAGAGAATTTAACACTCAACTTAACATCAGTTGAGAGCTCTGTAACACAGCATAGCATAATAGAAAATGATACAACAGAGTCTGTTGTAACTACTGAGTCTATAATAGCAGCGGCTGCAGCAACATTGCCTGTCAGCTTGACAACAGCTGAGCGAGCGACTACAACAACAACCACATCACCGACCATGCGAAGTGCGTTGAACGCCACCCCCAGTCCCTATCCCAATACGAATGAAACGGCAATGAATTCCTCAGTACATGAAAATAATGAAAACGGTGATAAAGCAAACGACGTTGACGTCGACGTCGAGAGCGACACCAAGAGAAAGACTGACAGCGACGACGTCATCGACGTCTCTGTCTCGGTTTCAACTACCGAAACAACGCCAACGGCAACTGAGCGGCAAACAATAACAGTTAGTACGCGAACAGCTGTCGAGGCGAGCACAGTCACAACCGCGACGATTCAAACGGTAACGCCAATTCCAACGTCGACGTCAACAGTGACGCCGACGCCGCAAATATTGCACGCAAATATTGATGAAATAGCAACAGCAAGTACAACAACTTTGGCAACGCCAACGCCTACACCAACGGAAATTGTCCAAATTAGCAATGAAGTGAATTTAGAAACAATTACAGTGAAACAAGTGACAACCGACGATATCAACAGCAACAATTTATTAATAAAAACAAGCAGCACTGAGAAACCTATTAACAGCGTTGTGAACACTGAGCCACTGCGAGTTGATAATAACAGCACTACAACAACGACGACCCCTTCGCTGCTAACTGACGAAAATGCCAACAGTAAACTGAACGAACATGAAACTTCGCTGGAAACGAATAACATAAGTGAAACTGCTGGAATAATAGTCACAACATCCACAACAACAGCACCTGTACCAAGCACAAGAACAATAACTGTTGCACCACCAACTGCAACTGTAGTGACAGCTGCAAAGGGTGAGTCGGTGCTTAATGAAGACGAAGAGGATGATCAGCAGCAGAATAATGATGAGCACGACACAGAGGAGTCATTGTTAAAAGAAAAGAACATGGCGAATATAACAACGACAACAACTAGCACAATAACAACAACGACAACAGAAACAGCAACTGGAAGAACAGCGGCTAGAACGACAGCAAAAACAACTACTACCGAGGAACCAATTATTAGTTTGCTGGATGATAGCACCAGTAGCACCTCCAGCAGTCCCACTACCACTACAACTTTTACAACAACATTCCCACCCAGACCAAAAACTACAACAACAGCTGAGCCGATATACAGCTCCACTTACACTACCAACAACTTCAACAACATGCTGCCCGTGGAATCTACGACACGTGCCATCGATTTACCCACCACAATGCTGATCCCTTCGCGTCCCACCGAACTGGATCTAATGCACGAACCGCCTCCAACCAGCAATTCGGGTACAGATGTCAATGTCATCATTGCCATCACGGTCAGTGTGATTGGTGTCGTTGCTCTGATTCTGCTGGTAGCGTTCCTCTATTTGATGCGAAAGCGACAGAAGCAGATGTCGTATGGCCAACGCTGTCGTCCCGTCAGCTTGGATGCCTACTCCCTGGACAATGTGTCCGTTCTGGGCAGCGTCAGGCGAAAAGGTCGTGATTTTCGCGTATCGAAACGCACCTATGGCAATGCCGCATTCGATGATCCGTCGCTGCGTCACAATATGCTCAGTGCTACGGAACTGGGCAAGTTTTTGGAACGCAGATCGAGTATCTTCGAGGAGTTCAGAGATGTTCCCCAAATAATTGCACGAGCCGATGAAGTGCCTGCCGGATGTGAGGATAAAAATCGGTGAGTGTGCACAGCTTTGTTGGAGAATAAAAGACATTTTCTATTATTGCACCATTTTCCTTATGGTTTGTTAGTACTATTACTATTATTATTATCTTCAGCAAATAGTATTTCGGAATAAGGAAAGTGACTGCAGTGTTAATACATACATATGTATGTATGTATATAATAATTCATAACATCAGTGAGAATTTTCAAGGTTTTTATTGTGGAGATTAATTAAATTTAATTGAGGGTATGACACTCATTAGCTATCCGCTGAAAGATGAGCGATAAGGAAAACAGAAAAAGTGTGACCAATTTGGATTAGATTGATAAAAGTATATTAATAATACGAAGGTTAAATATTTTTCGATTTAAAAAAATGGGAATGTAGCTGCAATTGTTATAATTACTATATTTACATACATACATGTATATCTGCATCACATATCTATGAGAATATGATTATATACTTCTTAATATAAATACTTTTTTATTTTATTACGCACTTCCCGATTAAATCTGTTGGTTTGCATTCATGAATTCAATGCCTTTCTGTGATCGCTGACCGGTTTGCATAATTGAACTGAACTGAACTGAATGGAACGTAACCTCAAACTTGAAACCGCAGATACGCTAACGTAATTCCGCTTCCTGAGACGCGGGTGGTGCTTCAAAGGCATGGCGATGATGACAAAACGGAATACATTAATGCCAATTATGTGCGGGTAAGTGAGACAGGCGAACGAATGCCTCTAATTCAGCACAAAAACAATCAAAAGCTGCTTTCCCACATGTGTGTGTGTGTGTGTGTGTATGTATGTATGGTAACTCTCCAACTTTACATAAACACATTGCTATATTGTATTTCTTGTTGCTTATCTTACAACGGTACAATAACTCTAGCTTTAACTCTCTTCGCCTAGCCTTGCATGACGTGTATAGCACACACAGCTGAAAAGGCGGAATAATTATATGACCCATGAGATTGGTAAAGTGCCAAGAAAATTACTTCAGCCTCTTTGTTACATTGTCTGTTGTAAATAAATTAACTCTGCGCGAAACCTATATTGATCATACTAAAAGCAACTATGACAATAAATAAAAATCATAATCAAGGAGAAAGTTGTGTGAAACTACAACGAAGTGTCAATATCCTAATTTAATTGTTTCAATGCATTTTGTATTAATATGGAAAATATGTTCATAGAACTTATAAAAGTAATTCTTATTAATGTAATTGATCGCAAAGTTGTTCAAATTGTCTCAACTTAGGACAAGAAAAATTGCAAAATAAGTAAGCTTGCTTATTTAGTTTTATAGAATTTGCTAAACAATAAACAATAAAACGAAGCAAGCAATACAAGCATTGACGAGTAATGACTGCAATAAATACAAAGCGATTACAGAAAACGGCTAAGGTGCATTGAAGCGAATCTGACATTGAGAAGTCAAGTTAAAGAGAAAGAAAAATACGTATGCAGTTCACTCTCACTTACTCTCATTGCTCAGCTGATGTGTTGTACCAGTGCAGCTGTTGATTATCTGAACATTCCGTGATTGACGTTCTTGCTTATCGATGTACGAATGTTTATGTGACGACATGTATGTGTATGTAATGTGCATGTAAATACATACATTCACGCTCACAATAAAGCTTACAGTAATTTATCGAAAGCGCGCGCAACTCAATGGCAGCCATTAAAAGTACATTCGCACACACACATTTATACATACATATGTAAGTACATACATATTTTTATGAAGGCACACATGAGAGCGAGAGTAATATTTGTATTTACCTTTTTGCCCGCAATTTGAAGCTTTTAATTAAATGTTATGGCATTATAAATTCAAATTTACATAAGCTAACTTTCCGGTATATCCACAGGGACCAACAGACGCACCAAATTATTATATTGCTTGTCAGGCGCCTTTGGAGAGTACGACTGGAGACTTTTGGCGCATGATTTGGGAGCAACAATCTAGAGTGATAGTACAGGCAACCGATCTGAATGAGAATGGCATTGAACGATGCGCGGAATACCTGCCGCCGTCAGTGACCCTGGATAATCACAACAGTTATGGCGATTATCAAGTAACGCTGAAGCATCGTGAGGTTAAGGATAAATACGCGATTTCCACCTTGATGCTCAAGCGTGTTGATGGCGAAGAGTGTCGAGAGTTGACGCATTATTGGTACAAATGGCCGGAGGCAGGAGTACCTCTAGAAGAGGCTCCCATTATAGCCATGTTACTAGAGGCGAGATCTTCCCTCAAATCCTATGCTCTGGAGCAGGCCAATGAATTGAAAGAGAAATCCTCAACTTTGACGATGAAGTCCATGGAAACCGCTCTCAACAATAGCACGGACGTAGACCCAAAGAAGACAGAAGAATTTGGCAGCACTTCGAGCGGGGCTAGCAATGAAATTAATGGCAATGTGGCCAATAGGCAGCCTCGCAATCAGCAGGGGTAAGTTTTGTGTGTGTTTGTGTGTGTGTGAATAGTCATCATGTTAGCATGTTAATTGTTTTTCATTTTCTTCACTGTGTGTTCATCTTTCACCCCTTTAGACCGCTAACCATTCACTGTTCCCCAGGCACGGGTCGAACTGGCACTATCATTGCCTGTGACATGGCCATACGCAGCCTGGAAACACCTAAACGTTTCGTCGACATTCCCCAGTTGGTTTACTATGTGCGTCGAGGACGCGCCAGCTCCGTACAGACCAAGGAGCAATACGAATTTATCTACAAGGTGGCCAATATGTATGCGACCAAAATCACAAATCTATCAAATGATAACTGAGATTGTGTACGGTCAAAACATGTTTAATCAAGTCCTTATATAAATGCTGTATACATTTAGTCATAGTTTATATACCATTTATATCTTTATGTCTATTATACATATTATACAAACATAAATTAATCATAATGTTACTATTGTAAGAGTGCTAGCGAGTAAAGTATTTATCGATTGTTCGCATACGTTATTTTCGATTGCTGGAATTTTAATTTAAAATATATGTATTCCTTTATTATTGTGATATATTCGTACATTTGTAAATCTCCCAATTATCTGTTGCATATTTATAATTAGGATTTGTTTTTGCAAGTAAATACCTGTAAAACATGTATATTTTATTATATTTTAATTGAAAATCGTTATCAAATATTTGTATTTTAATAAAAGCTTGAATGTATGTGAAATGTTTATGTATGCGTGAATTTTGAATTTCAATAGTAATTAAAAAATTACAGACTTGATATTTTTACTTCAGGATTATAAATAAAACAAATATTTTAAATTCAATTTTGCTGTTTTATTCAATTTATAATTCCGGAATTTAAAATTGTGAATACTAGTCTAAAAATTAACCTTATTAATATTATGTTAATTTAGATACAAAAGAATTAAATATTAAATAACGTGAAAAAATCGATTATTAACTTTTGCTATTCACATTGAAAGTAATTATATTAGCACCATGTCAGCTGTGAGAGGCGATAATAATTGGTGCCGTTGATATCCGTTAGCATGTTTTCAATAAAAAAATTAGGGGTGTCGAACATTTTAAAAAACATCGTATCGATGATATTTTTTTTATAAAAAAATGATATTTTAAATATCTCATAACAATATCGATATATTTGATATTTCTTGTGTTAAATACAAAAATTTAAAAATAACGGTATTATTATTTCCGATTCGGTTATGCCCAGTATACAGTTTTTAGGAATTTTAAGAACACTCTTTGCGTTAAGTGTGCGTCTGTCATGCTGCTTCTTGCGTCGCACACAACACATTTGATGGCGGACGCCAGTCGCTCTGAAGGCAGCTTTAACTCCTTGTTTTCCTTGAATTCGTTCACTCTATGTCGCTTTGGAAAAATATCGGAATTCCGATATTCGGGAAACAAAAAGTCACGATATAAATATATCATTTTTGGAAAATTATCGATATATTGATATTTTTATATATAATCAACAACCCTAAAAAAATTCAACTAGAAGTCAAAATGAAAGTGCAGCGTTTGTTAATTGTTTGGGTTCTTATTGGTACGGCTTTGGCCAATGATACGCCTAAAGTGAAGATTGGAGTTAAAAAACGAGTCGAGAACTGCGCTAAGAAAGCAAAGAGCGGTGACCTTATTCACGTCCACTATAAGGTAATAAGCCATTAAATATGTTGCACGTCTGCTGCTGATAACAAAACACATACTTTGTTTTCAGGGTTCTCTGCAAGATGGCACTGAGTTCGACAGCAGTTATGGCCGCGGCACGCCCTTCTCGTTTAGCTTGGGCGCCCGCCAAGTCATCAAAGGCTGGGACCAGGGACTTCTAGGAATGTGTGAAGGAGAACGTCGAACACTTACGATCCCGCCGGAGCTTGGGTATGGAGCAAGTGGAGCGGGAGGTGGCAAGATTCCGCCAAATGCTGTGCTTGTTTTCGATGTAGAAATGGTGAAGATTGAAGCACGCGGATCCGATGAGTTATAGGCATCAGTTTGAAATAAAAACAAATTAAATGAATTTTCATTAAACATTTGTAGGCATCAAGCCAGTCTTTTAATATTAAAAAAAAGAAAACAATAATTCAAGTCTAAACAGCTAAACAAATGGCAAAGCACCCTTGGCACCGTCTTAAGCGGTTTGTGGCTGCATCTGCGATTGCGTTGTACCTCGTTCGTCGACTTCGTCAAAGTGACGACGCATCATTCGATGCTTTTCGAGCGCGGTGCCTTGGATGAAGCGTTCGCCGCATGTACCACAGATGAAGGGGCACTCGCCCGTGTGCTGCTGAAGATGTAGCTTTAAATCCTTGGCCTGGCGATAGCTCTTGTCGCAGTACGTGCACTTATGGGGCTTCAGTCCGCTGTGGGTGAGCATGTGTCGCTTGAGCTTATCGGATCGGGCGAAATCCTTGCCGCAGACTGTACAATGGAATGGTTTCTCGCCGGTGTGCATGCGTCGATGCGATATCATTTCCGAGTGTCGTGGAAAGGCCATTTCACATAAATCACATTTGAATGGTTTCTCGCCTGTATGGCGACGCATGTGGGTTACCAAGGTTGCTGCGGATTGCGTCTCGCGACCACATAGCGAGCACAAGAACTTTTTGATGGCTTCCTTGCGTTTGCGATCCCCGTTGATGTGCACGTCCCGTATGTGATTGTTAAGGCGTGATTTCATTTGATAGGTGCGATCGCAGTGGGGACATTGTAGTAATTGAAGAGCTGGATCGACTTGATCCGCTGCATCATTGGGTAGAAGACGATCAGCGCTAGCACCACGTTCATTGCCACCATGTTGGAGTTGCATATGCTGCTGAAGATTCTCAGACCACATAAACTTGTAGCCACATCTACCGCACGCGTATTTCTTTTCAGTGCTGTGGCACTGCGATTGACGATGCTGATCCATAATGCTCTGTAAAAGGAGAAATGCTTCAAAAAATTTGCTCAAATAACATTGTACAATAACTTTATCACCTTGCAGACACACTTGAAAATGCAGGTCCCACACTCATGTGGCATCTTGTCAAAACGATGCATGGCACGCTGATGCTGTATCATCTCGTACTTTCGTTTGCATTGCACTTTGCACAGCTCACAGACGTAGGCGATGCGCGACGTTGATTGCATCTGCATTTGCATTTGCACTTCGTCCTCTGTCTCAGAGTCGCCTAGCTGTAGCTCGTATCCCGATTCATTTGTTATCGAGTAGTTGTGTGGCGAATCATAGTTCTGGTGCAGCGACAGAGCCAGCTTTAGCTCCAGCTGAATGTGAGCACGCAAATCAATGATACGCTCAAAGTGCATGTTGCAGATCTTGCAGGTTATTCGTTTGTTGCCATTCGGCTTTGAAGTGGCCGCAATAAGTGTTTCCGCCAATGGAATATCCTGCTCTCGAATGCCATGTCTCTTGAGGTGCTTCACCAGATAGTCGCGTCGGTAGAATTTGCGAGTGCACCATTGGCACGGTATCAGCTTCGATTGCTCTGCATGCACGCTCAGCAAATGAACTGTCAGCGACTTCTTCTTGTCAAAGACTCGTTTGCAATCGACGCACTCGAATGTTTGATTCTAAAACAAGATTTTATAAGAGTAAAGTATAAAATGCATTGATTTACAATACTCACGGTAATTCTGTGCTCCCTGATGTGCACCTTTAGATTGTGACGCCAGCGAAAGCGCAATGGACATTTGTGGCATAGAAAACGTTTTTGGGAATTTTTGCATTGCGACTCGTTGTGATGCCGCAGCAACTGCAGGCTAACAAAGCGAGCATCACAACGACCACAAACATGCGGTGCATCCTGCCAGAGATGCGTTTGACGCTGATGCTCGTACAGCTGATACTTCCGTTGATAGCGTTCCTGGCAAAGTTCACAACAGTATTTGGCTATTGGTATGCTTCGTTGTTGCTTCGCATGCTCATCAGCATCCAGTTCAGCTTCACTATCAGTCTCGGAACTGTCTAGATCTATTTCATAGCCCGATTGATTCGTTATCGAATAGAAACGTTGATAAATGCCAGCATCTAAATCTTTTCGTATGAGCGCCTTTAATTCTTGCTCACTGATATCCTTGGCATCTGGATAGAACAGCTCGGCAAGTTCATTGGGTTCCATATTGGATCGTGTGCCAAAGTTAAGAATCTCTGGATGCTGCTCCAAGTGGCGTCGCAAATGAACGATTTTATCGTATTGACTTTGGCATATCATGCACTCAATAAGCTTGTAGCCGTGAGGTTTGCACACATTTACATCAATATCCTTGGCCTTTTTATTTTCTCCCAAATTGGCCGATCTCTTCGAATCCCCGTGCACCTTGAGATGTGCTTTCAGAGCTTCGTGGTGACTGAACTTTCTTATGCAGAACGAGCAGGAATACAAATCAGTTTTCAATTTATGCACTCGCGAAGAATGCTGCTTTAGATATCTGGGGCGCTTGAAGCTCTTGGGACATTCTTTGCACTCGAATATTTGCCTCTTTAATCTGCGATGTTTTTCTGTTTGCCTCCACTTTTGTACCCGCTGTTGTAGAGGCAAATCATCCAGCGAACTGAAACACATAAGGGAATTAACTATTGCAAACTGAATAAGCGATTGTAATAGTACTCTTCTTCGTCGTTATCATTATCAGCCTTGTACAAGTGCTCCTGGGCAATCGTTGCTTTTGTTGCAACTCCATCCTCTTCCTGTTTGACGGGATCAACCATTGTCAATGGATCGTTGGACGCTTTGGTCACATCCACATCACTGCTCAATGTGTTGTCAGCATCGTTGGCATTTTGCACTGTAGTGAATTCCGGCAGTTCTGTGCAGGTGATATCGTTGTCAACATCCTCTTCTTCCGTTTCCAATTTAACCTTCAGACAATTGTTTTGTGAGAGATTCAAGTAATAACAATAAACAAGACTTGCCTCTACATGTTGTTCGGCACACAGTTCCATGGGTACTTCCTGCAGACAGTCCACCACAGTGGCCTTGTCAGTATCCTGCACGTGGTTTATCAGCAGCTCATTTGCTGCCAGCGCCTGCTTTACATAGTAATAGGCGCTTATTAGTTTTCTGGCGCAGGTGCCGCACAAACATTGTGGGAGTCGCTGTGCCAATGGATCATCTACCTGCAAAATAACTCGACTGCATTATGGATATGGATACATCATTAGTTTGGATCATATTTACCTCAATGTGCGTCAATTCAGCTAAAATGTCGGAGAGCAATTTATCCGGGAATCTTTTGGTTGCCGTCGCTAACTTATACAGTTTATCGGTGTCCCTTGCGTCGCAAGTACGGCACATGACTGGCAGCTTCATGTTGTTACGCCTTTTTTAAATTGCAATATCTTTGAGCAGGCAAGAATCGTAGAACATTTATGAAATACACAATATCAACAAATTTCCATGTCGTTTTTGCTTATTTTACACTCAGATGTGCATTGGTAACTAAGAAGGCAGAAACGTCAACAAAACTATCGCACTTCGATAGCTATCGATAAGTAGAATCGTTAAGTCGAAAGCAATTGTGATTATTAATTGTTTTGGCAAATAAACAAAATAATTATTTGTATATTGTTTATTTAAAGTCATTTGCACACATATTTAAATTGATTACTTCTTGTTTCTCTATATTCTTTATATTTAAAGTAAATGATATTATAAGTATACAACTGCATCTTATTCTAGAATCTTGAAAGCGATGCGTTTTACAAAAAAATTAAAAAATTTGTCAATTTGAAGAAAAGAACGGGAATCTATTCGTAAAGTAAAATCATGTCTAGTACTTCTTGATGGTTTTTCTTATCAAAGCCAAGCGTTGTTTATGCGCCTCAGTGACAGCAGCACGTTTATATGGACGAAGTTCGTCTGTTCCAAATCCAGGTATCCACATATTATACTTGCGCTCAAAGTGCAGCTGCACATCGCGCACCTCAATCTTGTTGGACTTCCGATGCTTAGCAAAAGCACTTGTCGATTTGACGGTGTCTTCCACAAAATCGTCTATTATCTGCAGCAACAACTCTTCCACGTCTTCATCCAACTGTGTTGTGGTGTCCACTTCACGCACCAATTCTGTGAGGCGCGGTTTGGTTAGCATCTAAAGAGACCACAGAAGAACTATTTAAATAAGTTATCCATATTAAAACCGTTTCGCTTACAGGAGTATTTTCGGCACCAGTTGCAGGACTGTGATTTGTGGCTTTACCACTTGCACCGCCTCCTGCGCCACCAACTCCAGCAGCAGCCTGGCTCGTAGTTGTTGTTGTTGATGTACCGTTTTGAGAGGTTGAGTTGCTGTTGTTTGTCATTGGGCTGTGCTGAGAGGGCGATGCCATTGGTGGTGAGTCGTTATGACCGCTCTTGCTATCAAAAGTGGTAAAGAAATCCGACATGTTTAGAGATGTGCATGCATATATTCTTAGGACAAACAATGCGTGAGTTTTTCTTTTATAAATAGTTGAGAAGAGAATCAAAGTGATGAAACCAAACTGATATGAATGTGTTATGTGTGTGTGTTGTGTTGGCTGTAATTGGTGGTGATTATTTGAATTAGTGTGTAATATGGGCATAAATTGCATATTAATGATAATAGATATTTTTTATAGTCAAATTGCTGTGCCATGCATCTTGTTTTTGTAGGTCCTTATCTGTGGCTGTATCGCACATCTAATTGACTTACAGTGAACGTTTATTAATAGTTTTCCTTTTTACTTAGAATGAAAACAGCGAATTTATTTATTTGTTGCAAACAACAAAACAAACTCACTTGGCTTGCGTGTTGTGAAACGCGTCAATTGTGACAAGATTATCGACCTAGCTTTACATTCGATATTTGGCATCCTTGCAGCACTGAACTAAAATATACCAACTGATTAGTGCTGTAAAGATGATAAATATCGAATAAGTCACTCATCGATAACTCGATAATCTTCTTTTACGTATTAAATTTAAAAACAAAGGAAAACGTCAATACCCCATTTGATAAAGTTACATGCAATATTAAAAATAAAATGTCAATGGACGAGACAACATCTAGCATGCAAGCAACTGAAAATACTGAAGACAAAGATGGTGATAATGCTGTGGATATGACGTTTACCAGGGAAGTACGAAACGCTACAAAAGACGTTCATACTTTGACTGACGTTTTGGTTAATGCAAAATTTGCATTTGGTAATTACATACTTATGCTTATGCTTATTCTTAAATATTCATATTTAGTCTTTGGGGCGTTGTCGAATTGCAGCTCTGTCGGACGATGAAGTTTGGTACGATGGACTCTTGGTCTTCTACGAGTTATATAAATTCTTTGAAACACATTTGCCAGAGCGCCTGCTTCCCAAGGAACTACATCGGACCGCTGCCTTTGAGCGTGACTTTGCATATTTCTATGGCTCTGACTGGAAGAAGACCTACGAGCCGCGTCCGGCTGTCCTAGAATATCTCTCATTACTAGAGAGGGTCGCCGCTAAAAATGAAGTGCTCCTCTTCGCCTATGCTTTTCAAATGTACATGGCATTGATGTCTGGCGGACAATTATTGCAAAAAAAGCGTATGATTGCTCGCAAACTGTGGATCTTTCCCAAGGGCAACGTCGAGCAGAAGCAAAAACAGGCACAGGCCGAAGCAGCGGTGGCAACTGATGCTGCAATTGCTGCTAATATTCAGCTTGATAATAAAGATTTGATGGCTCGTCCCATGCCCGAGCAGGTGACCATATGTCCTGTTGGATGTGAGGCCACATATTTTCCCACACGAATCCCCAAACTCAAGTCGAAGCTGCGACGCATATTTAACGAGCTATACGGCAATCTAGACGAACAGATGCGTGCCGAGTACATTGAGGAAAGTCGCAATGTTTTCCGCCAGAACATGGAACTATTGCGCACAGTGAAGGGCGTGAATAGGGCTAATCTTAGGAAACTTGCCATTGCGGTTATCTTTGTAACCACCGTATATGTCGCATTCAAATTGGCTGTCAAATAAGAGATTATTTTGATTAACATATATTTGCAACTATTATATTTGTAGGATGTCAATTATCATAAATATATACGATTGTTCCCTAGTTTGTATATGAAGCAAATAAATTGCAAGTTAACTGAATTATATATAAATTTAAGGTCATAATTATCGAAAAAAAAAAAATGTATTTGATTTGAATAATAAACGTGTTTAGAAAGAACTAGTCCAATTATCTTTTTTTATTTAGCTGCGCTATGCTTAATCAATCTTAAGCATTGTTTCATATTCTTTAAAGCTTTAATTCATTATACCCGCTACCCATCGGGATGATAATTACTATTATTTGTATTATTTTATGACAACAGGAAATCATTTTTTAAAATTTTATCAAGCAGATAAGTCTAATCGTCTATATTGATTTGAGTAGGGATATATAGTATCGATTTTGTTAATCAAGAATTTTCTCTTGAGCCTAACATTATTTATTATCTGTAATTCTTATATGCTTACAATAGATACTCAGAAAACACGGTATAAATGCATACTATCTTTAAATATTTTTTTCTTTATATTTGACAATATAGACCATATAAATAATACATGATATTTTATAATTGTATTGTGTGAGAGGCAGTATCGAAAAAGAAACTTTAGACCAAGTCGAGCAATCCCCTTTGATTAAGGAAGGGATATATAGCTTCGCTGTGCTTGCGATATCTGTCATTATTGAAGAGCTTCCGCTTGAAATTTTGACCCTCCTCATCGTTGCCCAACATGGTCTCAATGCTCGCGTTATCTGTGGGCTCAAGCAGAACCGCTGACATCACTGTGGATGTGGTTGTCACAGCCCAAATGGAATCGTTCAGCAGCATTATGTGGAGTTCTCTTAGAGTGGGAATGTGCCGTGGATACTTCAATAGCTCGAGGTTTCGTCTCAGTTCGTCGTGATAAAAGCGTATAAAGTAATCGAATTTCTCAAGTTTGATATCAAGGTTGGGCGAGGATAAAAGAAAGTAATATAGATCCTGGGCTGGAGTGTTAAAGTTGGATCGCTGGAAATCGATTAGGAGTGTATCGATAATCTCTCCTTCTGAATTATAGGAAAACATCACATTGTTTGTCCAACAGTCACCGTGATTCATCACATTGAACTGCTTCTCATCGTACTTCTCCGCCTTGGACATCAGTGCAAAGAGGTTATCTAGTATCTTGACCTATGAAATAAAGGGTATAGTGATATTGCACTTTGGTCTAGAGTCCAGATTCTGGGCTTAATGTTGACTTAAACTTACCACTTTCTCGCCATAAAATTCACTACCCTGGAAGTTTTGAATCGCCTCAGATGCTAGTCCCACAAAACTTTTATTCTGCTCACTTTCGAAGATTGGACGAGTGCTTTCATTGTGTAACGCTTTGTCCAGACAATCAGCATACTTCCCTTTTGTTACATACCATTGGGCAGAGGCTGCGTGCAGCTTGGCCAACTTGGCTAACACATGTTTCGTTTCACTTTCGTTCAACCCCTTAAGGCGATCCGCATTTTTATATCCCGCTGGCCGCAGGTTCTCAAGCACGATGTGATCGTCTTTTGGCGAATTCGGGAACGTATAGCTTTTGGGTCCAAAAACAACTGGCTCTCCAGCCTGCTGATAGAGTTGCTCTAGCTGTGGTATTACATCATAGTACATTGCGATTTCTTTTTTAAATGTGAGCATCAAGTCGAGTATCGCCTTTGACGCGGCTCCAGCCGGTGGCACTTTTAGCATAAATGAAATGCTGGATTTACTACCCGATACGTTGAGGTAGTTAATATCCACTGAGAGCATGATGGAGGAGTAGTTATCACCAGCTTCTGTGGCTTTTCGAACAAGGAAACTCTGTATATCCTTATAGTCGGTTATCTCTGTTTTAAGCAGAGTCTTAAAGAAATCAATGCTAACCCAGTCGGGGGCCACAGGATCTACGTTAATCTCAACTTGACTTGGTGATTCAGTTGCTATCGTAGCAGGAGTCACTCCTGGGAGTTCTTCACTAAAAAAGGGATTCGTTTAAAATCTATAATTAATTAATAATTCTCATGGACTTACTAAGTTTCTAGGAGTCCTCGATTATCCAGCCAAGGCAGTATCTGTTCAATATAATGCTGGTAACGCTTGTTGGAGTACATAAGATTCTTAAAATCAGACCCAGATTCAGTATCTGCAAAGAAGTTCTCAAAGGTGGCCGATTCAGTGGGATCCAGAAGAACCACGGGCAGCACCATATAGACTGCGGTGATGGCCCAGCTAGCGTGTTTTGATAGCTGCATATGCAGTTCCCATAACTTCGGTTTGCGTTCTTTGTATTCGAGTAATTCCAGGTGCTCAATCAGCTGCTCGTGGTAATATTTGATGAAATAATCAAAATGCTTCAGCTTATAATCAATGTGTACAGATGTCATTATAAAATAGAGCAAATCACCGAAAGGATGGCCATAGTGCGGATTCTGGAAATCCACAAAGAGCATTTCGGAGAGATCTCCATTTGGTGCGATCTTAAAGAGAAGATTGTTGACCCAAGAATCACCATGGTTGATAACGTTGAATTCATTAGGGTCATGGTTGCCAATGGATTTAAACAGTTCGCCAAGTTTACTGAAATATGCTTCCTAATTGATGAAAGATATTAATTAAAACGAATTTAAGAAAAATAAAAACAATTTTTTTTTATCAGTTGTACTTACCATTTTGTCATGGTATTTTTGACAATCCTTAAAGTTCTTCAAATTACTAAGGAACCTTTTCTGTGTTGGTACCATCATAGCGTCTAGCATCGCCAAGGCTACTTCAATATTCTTTCCAAACATTCCATACATAAGCCGCTCCGAGAGACCATGGAGGTTCTTATAGTGCGCGCCTGCAGCATGATATTGTGCCATCTTTTTTAGAACCACTTTGGTCTGCTCAAAATTGAGGCACTCCAAGCGATTAACGTTCTTGTAACCCTCTTGTCCCAGATCGTACATTAACACCGTGTTGGCAAGTCGAGGCTCTTCTTTTACGCTCTCCTTGAACTGATATGCTCTCGGAGCAAAGGTTATGTCCAGCCCCTTTTCTTTGTACAGTTCCTCCAGCTTGGGCAACAAATCTATATAGGCTTCATTCTCAACGGCAAAGAAATTTGACACGGCGAGCATTTGCTCCATTTCCGGCGATTCGTGAGGCACTTTCATCATGTACGAAACAGACTTACTGGATTTGTCTAAAAACAATGAATACATTACCAAAAAAGACATATAAAGTTAGTAAGAAAGTATACAATCACAAGAAACAATCCAGTGATCAAAGCAATTAAATTATGCCTAATCGTTGCAATAACAATATTTTTAAAAGCTAATAGTATGCGAAACTAATCTAAAAATAATTTATCTGAAGCCAACATTTTTTATTTATTCAATTTATCATGCGGTTAACCTGCACAAATGACGAAGTTGTTGGCAAAAAATGATTTATTACTATATCCGCTTTTCCGTATTCAATCATCTAGGCAATTCAGATTTCGTGAAAATAGTAATCGTAAATTTGGCAGTTGGAATTTCCACACAATTGCATAAGAAAATTTGATGTCAATGGGATAATAAAGATTGAAATTGTATGAAATCAATACTGTAAGGTATAGTTTTTATCCATGGCGACAATAAAGTTATATGACTGATTTACGGTTTCAAGTTAAGATACATATGTTATGTATACCATACTTGACCGTAATTTAGCTATAGAGAGACCCAAGGGACAATTATAAAGTGGTTATCTCAAGTTAAGATAAGTGACCATAACAAACGATTACGCTAAAAATTTCTTATAGATAAGAATACTATATATAGCACATGAAATTAAATGCATTTTCAAATTAAATTCGAATTTGTGACTAGGTCTTTACATACCTGATAATTCAACATCTAAGTTCACTCTTAGCATTAGTGTTGCATAGTTCTCTCCGGGGTTCAAAGCGGGCTTTATGCGAAAGCTCTTGATTTTTTCAAAGCTTGGAATAGTCTCTCTGAGTATTTCCACAAAATGCGACTCTTTAATCCATTGGGGTACCAATTTAATATCAAATTCTGGAATTGGCGCAGCAGGGGCAACGGCTGGAGAGGGATCCGGTGTATCGATCTTGTTTTGTGCTTGAGAATCATTGCATCTCTTCTGCGGCTTTGGCTCTCCACTAGCCACATCATACTTATGCTTTGACTTCGAATTAAATGCACCCATTGTACGAGATCTAGGCACGTCTTTTCAACTGCTCAAATTAATTTCAACTGAGGAAATGCGTTAAGTAGTTTGTCGATATTTATACCCGAATATCAGTACTGATAGCATTTATCTCTGATAACAATATTATTTTATCAGTGCACCCAAGAGTCTGATGTAACAGGTGTTTTTCGAAACTATAAACTGAATAGTATTCTACTCACATCAGTTGTTTAATGCAATTAAACAAAAGCTCTCTACAGACCCAGTACATAAGCGTGGGGCTTTAAAATCATTCATAAACTATTCAATTGCTGGTTGCTTGGGGGCAAGCTATACATAGCATCACTCAATTTTATACAAATACTGTGAAATAGAAAATATGACGCAGTTAAATACCCTGTATACCGTAACTTTAAGAAGGTGCCTTGACATTGGGACCAGTCAAAATTTCAACAAATCAAATTTCAAATGAAATTTCAGAAATCTCAAACTTTGTAAAGACAACGAACTATTTATCCTATATATTTCTCTCTTGCATCATTTTCTTTGGAAATGAATATTGGTAATTAATGTAAAAATAAGTTTATCAGATATTAAAAAGTCAATTGTACAGGGCATTTTAATGTGTGCTTTAAGTCTACAACAATTTGATTAGGAACACACAATTCGAAATTAATGTTTATCAATCGTAATCGTGTACTCATAATGACTTTAACTTTGTGAATACTTCCCAATTGAACGACAATCACAACCACAAGCGATAGTAGCATGCAATAATTTTATTATAAGAACTAGTATGTATATGCGTAATTTGTAGAGTAGAATGTCGCGTACTAAATTTTAATGTACTGAAAAAAGACCAGTTTCTAAATCATGAACATTCGTAAAATTATTAAGAAAACTAGGAGCTTTAGTTTGGAAAATGCCAAATTCTCAAAATAAGACTAAAAATATAAAAATTTAGGTTACAAATATGTAGTAAATAAACAATGTTTTATTTATTTTATTATAATAGGTTTTCGGTCTTTGAACTATACGAATTTTTCTCTAATAAACAAGAACTTGAGTCTAATATCAAATGTAAGACCAGAATCTTGATTTTAGAAAATTTTATAAATTAAAATAATTGTATTATTATTAACAATCATTTGAATAATTTGTTTCAAAAGGAGATGAGGTTGGCAAATCGATTTAATAATACATTTCCGACTTATATCAACATTTCTATATTTTTTTTTTTGCTAAAAATAATACATACTCAAGCCAAATGTGTTGATAAATCTAATCAAAAGAAAGTACTGGTATTTATTATATTACTTTGGAAATTTTGCTTCCCGATCTAATCTTTACATTTATGAAATACTCGTAGCTGCTTCGAGTGTGATGATTATACTTTTATTCTTCTAATAGACCTCGATTGTCAAGCCATGGTAATATTTTTTCAATATGAGTCTTATAACGGCTGTTGGTGTACAACATGTTCTTGCACTGGGCACCTTCAAGTGCTTCTTCGTTGGGATCCAGCAGAACAATTGGCAGCACCATAACAGAAGCTGTAATTGCCCAGATTCCATATTTATACAGCTGCAAATGGAGTTCTTTTAAGGTAGGCATTCGCTCTGAATATCCCAATAGGAGCAAGTGCTCAATCAGATGATCGTGGTAGTATTTGATAAAAAAGTCGAATTCCTTTAATTTGATATCAATGTGCACAGAAGTCATGATAAAGTTCAGTAAATCCGCTGAGGGGTGTCCATATTTTGGCAATTGAAAGTCAACAAATATGACATCGACTAATTCCTTATTCGATCCAAATTTGAAGAGCAGGTTATTAATCCAACAATCACCATGATTAATCACATTGAACTCATTGGGATCATAGGTACTCAGTTTAAGGAATTTCTGGCTCATTTTGGAGAAAATATGTTCCTAAAAAGACATTTTCAATTAATTCCAAAGTTGTTTAAAGTTCAAATAAAATGTATTACAAATTTGATATAGTATTTGCCGCCATCCTTAAAGGTTTTAAGATGATCTAGAAACATCTTCTTAAAAGGTCCCATTATGCCGTTCAGTATGGTGAGGGCTCTCTCCTTGCTCGAACCAAACATGGGCTGAGTAAACACGTCTGAATAGGGCCCATGAATAATGCGGCAATGTGCTCCGGCTGCATGGTATTGTGCAAGTTTGCGAAGTACCAACTTGCTCTCCTCCATATTGAGGCATTCCATTCGATTGAGGTTTCTGTAGCCATCCTGGCTTAGATCATACATGAGCACCGAATTAGCCAATTTGGGCTCATATTTAAGGCTCTCCTTGAACCTGTAGGTTCGTGGAGCGAACGTGATGCTTAATCCTTTCGCCTTATAAATGTCCTCGAATTTTGATATTAGTTCAGTATATGTTGCATTCTCTACAGTAAAGAAGTTGACGGTTTTTAACATTTGTTGCATTTTAGCGGATTCATGGGGCACTTTCATAATGAATGACAACGGCTTTATAGTTTTATCTAAACATAATAATTGATTTAATGTTAGGCTTAAAAGGTAAGCTTGCAAATCTCCTTACTCTCACCTGTTAACTTTATATCAATGATTACTCGCAACATTAGGGACGAATAGTTTTCGCCTGCACTTAATGCTGGTTTCACCAAAAAGTTCACAATTCTGACAAACTCGGGAACATTTTCTTTGAGAATCTCAATAAATTGGGACTCGTGTATCCAGTCAGGAACCAACTGACTATCAACATTTTTTTCATATTGATTTAGGAAATTTTTCTTGCCATCCTTACTGGTCCACAAATTTGAGCTATTTGGAAGATCAGTTGAATGCTGTGGCTTCGAGCTCTTTTGACCCATGGCCGACATCTAAAAGCGTTACCTAATGTTTTTTAGTTGAAAAGACAATTACATTTTGTTATATATTCATTTAAACGCCTCTATTTGTACCGATGGATCAGTTTCTACAGAAAGCATCATCATTCGATGAAATTGCTATTGAATCGATAGGAGCACACAATGTGCAATTTCATAAACATTTTTGTCTAAATACTTACGAAATCGAGTGTCTGTTTTCTAACTTTCATGTGAGCTAGCTTCAGAACTTCGAACTTTGACCATCATAATGGAACAGTCTTAATCGATTTCAAATTATTCTTACATCCACACGATGGCGATTTCCACATTCGCGATCTTTTCTCAGTTATCTGACTCATTTTCTTTGGATTTAATATGACCTATATAGTAAATCAAGTATTTACCATACCAATCCGTTGGTGTTCTTTAAATTACCGAAATTTGTATAAATGTTCCCACATACAGTTTATTTTTCCATTTTTATTTAGTTAAAACAAAATATGTATTTTACAAAATGAATAAAGTCTAAATAAATTGACGGAAATGCTTTGCTTGTCATCAGATTTAGGTATAAATGTAATTAAAGTATAAATATTTCGAACCGTATGACGTACCACATTTTTGGTAAACTCTTTGCTTACTACTTTTGTATTACTTCTAAAAATGTTGGTATAGGTCGCTCTTATCAATATGACTAAGGTTTTATACCCGCTACCCTTAGGGTAGAAGGGTATTCTAACTTTGTGCCGGCAACACATTTATACAACAGGAGGAGGCATCCCCGACCCCATAAAGTATATATATTCTTGATCAGCGTCAACAGTCGAGAAGAAGTAGCCATGTCCGTTTGTCTTAAGAAACACTGTATCTCAGAGGCTTTAAGAGATAGAGCTCTCATTTTTTCGACAGCATTTATTATGTTTGCACGCAGATCAAGTTTGTTTCAAATTTTTGCCACGCCCACTTCCGCCCCTGCAAATCAAATAAAATCGAATAACAAGCGTAATTTTAAAGCTAAAGCTGCGAATTTTGGTGTAGATAATAACAGCAATAGTATTTGGTATATTTGTATGGTACTACACTCAATATATACGATAGAGTGCAAAATATACCAGATTATCAGCCAAAGCAACTAAGATTTCTAGTAAGTAACCATTTTTGCCCATACAATCGCTGATCGCAACCAAATTATTATATTGTATTAGTATTGTTTATACCTAAATTCTCGACTCTAGCTTGTTATTTAAATTTTGTCGATTTGCGGCAAACATAGAAAGTGCTGTCAAAAACAATTATGGCTCTATCTCTTATAGTCTCTGAGATCCAGTGTTTCATACGAACAGACCAAAGGACGGACATGGCTAGATCGTCTCGGCTGTTGACGTTGATTAAGAATATATATACTTTATGGGATCGGATATGCCTCCTGATACCTGATCCATATATTTCCTGCCCGCACAAAGTTGTAAAACCCTTCAACCCTATGGGTATCGGCTATAACAAGTCAATGTTATAATTGAAACACATTAACATTAACCAAAAAAAAAAAAAAAATTGCGCAATCTAGATTTTTTGTAAATTTTCGATTTTGAATTAAGAATAAGCCATCTTGGTTGTATTTTGACAATTTTGATTCTAGATTTTATTCTTGATTTTAGAACATTTTCTTTCTGTGTATAGTTGGCACTTCATTATCTATGGCCAAAATAACAGGAGTCGTCATTAAAAAAAAACCAAGTAAGAAAGCTACAGTCGAGTGTGCTCGACTGTGAGATACCCGCTACCCATTTTGAATAAAAGCAAATTATTGCGGTATTATTTTCAAAAAATACCAAAAAATACTGCAAAATACTAAAAATATACCAAATGGTATATTTGGTATAACGATGTGGTACTAACATTCAAAATATACCATAGACGGCAAAATATACCAGATTGTCAGCCAAATCATTTGAGACCCCTAGTAAGTAGGCGTTTTAGCCCATACAAAAGTATTTCTTTAAAATTACGCTTGTAATTCGATTTTTTTGATTTGCGGGGGCGGAAGTGGGCGTGGCAAAAATTTGAAACAAACTTGATCTGCGTGCAAACATAACAAATGCTATCGAAAAAAATTATAGCCTATCTCTTATAGTCTCTGAGATCCAGTGTTTCATACAGACAGACGGACAGACAGACAGACGGACAGACGGACATGGCTAGATCGTCTCGGCTGTTGACGCTGATCAAGAATATATATACTTTATAGGGTCGGAGATGCCTCCTTCTACCTGTTACATACACTTCCTGCCGGCACAAAGTTATAATACCCTTCTACCCTATGGGTAGCGGGTATAAAAAATGTTAAACCAATTACTTTTTATTAACAATGTTACGACTTCAATGAAAATCGACTTCAAAGATGTTCTATTTAAGTGACGAGCATTGTATTTTGGACTCTATAATATATATATTAATACACCAAATACAACTTTCATTATATTTCAGTATACTTTCGGTATAGTAAATACATAAGTTAGTTACGAATCATTATAAGTATATTTTTTCGATTTCTAAAAATTTTTTGCGCGCGAGTAAAAATGCAGGAAATATATAGGAAATGCTGATTATTATGTACATTTATATACCCTGGACTCTATGTAACACTATATCGTTTTACTTAGTTAACTTTTAGTTGTAGCGAGAATCGTAAATTCGATTAAAAGATTATTTATTTGATAAAGACTTACTTTAATATTAAAACTAAAGTGGATAACTGCATAGAATTGCATGCAAATCAGGAAATGCACATTAAACTCTGTCAGCTTAAATGCATTGCCTATAATTTTCTAAGATTTCTTTGCTTTATAGAAAAGTTTTAGCAACCTCTGTTAACATAGTATTTAATTGTAAGCTTCCTATTAATTTAAGAACACAATACCCACCCTATGGGTAGTACATATTATAGCTTTGTGCAAATGAAATAGCCAACGAAACAAAAAAGCTTGAACATGAAAATTATTCGCCAAGGTATGTAAAAAAAATTTGTAGCACTAAATATTTAGTACATCTGATAGATTGTCCAATTGTAGAACGTGTTGATAGTTAGCTTTTATATCCCTGCTAACAAATCTGTCTGTGTTTCTGTGAATTGAAACTTATGAGTCTTGGCCAGTCGAAGCAATTTTAAAGCTGCATCCTATTTACTAAACTGTAAACAATCAGATACTGGATATTATATGCATTTAGGTTTCTTCATTCAACGTTGCTTGATGTTTGGAGCGACAACTATCGACAACAAGTTCCTGTAAAGCAGTTTGTTGTGCAAAATTTGGATAAATTAAGTTTTTTGTCATCAAAACTTAATAAAAGCTAGGCCTAAGCAGTTTTTCGGATGATTGCTCGAATGCAACATAAAAGCATGCGCAATGAGTGCATCCTCGTTAAATATTGAGTTATTAAGATGTACAATTGGAAAAGCTTACTAAAGTATACTACAGTAAAAAATTAGCATTAGAACTAGTCAATGACACAAATTATCCAATTCGACACAATTGCTGCATATTGTAAGTAAAAGGTATGGCCATCAAAACTTGAAGTATGTTCTTTATGTACTTATACGTTAAGTCTTATAAGTGGTATCCCATGTGTCCAACTGTGCATCAAGTATTGGTAAAAGGATTCCAAATTATGGAAATCTCCGTTCTTCCTCTTGCGCAATAAATTATACAAACGCAAGAGGCATTCCCATGATAGTGAAATCAACCGATAAATATTATGACAAACGTGCTTTCCAGAGCATTGGATTCCTCTAACCCAATGCATTCTAGAAATCTAGAAATCTGAAGGAAATAAATATATTGAGCTTTCAAGAACAGGGACATGCGAAGACAATAATGGTGTATATGATGCAATCGACCTTAAAATTGGAGGAAGAGTTTTGGGACGATTAAAATGTGAATTTGCCAAAAATACATTAATTACTAACAGTTAGTGCACATTTCTTAAGTATGTTCCATTATAATATATTTTAAAACATAATTTTAGAAAAAATTAGAAAAATGTTAATCTTATGATAAGGTGGACGGGAAGGATAGCGTGCACCATTGATTATAGTTTAATTGTTTTATCTACAAAAGACTATAGAGACTATGGAACAACACAAAAAAAAACATATATCACAAATTAAAATCGAGTAACATTAATATTTATTAAATTTTCCGACTGTTTTAACTACAATTTGTACTCTACAAAAATGTATGTATACCAGTTTCAGTTTTGGTTCTTTTCATACTCAAATAATCCACGATTGAACGCCCATGGTAAAATTTGCTTGTAGTGCTGTATGACTCGAGGATTGTTGAACATTGTGTTACGGAATTGATTTCCTTCTTTCTCTTGGTCCATTAGTGTATCCATGTTGGATTTCTCATTGGGGTCGATCAGCACAAGTGGCAGCAATAGAGATATAACTGGATAAGCTATAATACATAAAGTTTGGCATTTTTAAAACCATACTATTTTACTAATATTAGTTGGGACTTACCCCAATCTCCATGATTGAAGATCGCAATGTGTAGGTCCCTTAATTTTGGCAACTTCTTAGAGTATTGTAACAGTTTCAAATTTTCAACTAGTTTACTGTGATAGAAAGACATAAAATAATCGAATTTTGAGAGTTTCAGATTGATCGAAACAGAGGAAAGTAGAAAATAAATTAGATCTTGAGCTGGCGAGCAATAGCGACTCATCTGCAGATCTATAAAGTATGTTTCGGAAATCCGACCACTGTCGTCGTATTGAAACATAATATTATTGCAGTAAAAGTCTCCATGGTTAAGGCATCGAAATTCATTGTCGAACTTTGCAGCAAACGCCTGATACATATCAGGTGCACTTGAAGTGTATGATTTCTGAAAAAAAAGTTATTACAAAAATTAAAAAAAAAAAATTCGCACATTTACAAGTAGAATTTGGTTACCAATGCGGATGTCAAGTGTTCTGCCTCAAGGAGAGGAAGAGCAGCAATGAGGGAGTTGGCTTGGGTATCGCGGAACTCCTGAAATTTGTCCTCTTCACTACAAAGATTTCGATCGTAGAGGTCCGGATATGGTCCCTTCAACTCATAATATACTGCTGAAGCTGCATGAAACTGGGCTAATTTTTCCAGCACAATTTGCGTATGATTCAAATCTAAACCAATTTGGCGATTTGTATTTTTAAAGCCTCGATTATGCAAATCCTCCAAGACGATAATTTCCTCTGTCTTTTGGTTATGCAGTTCATAGTACTTGGGGCCAAAACTAATTTTTTTATTGGCCCTTGCATACATTTTTTCAAAATATGGCACATACTGGCTATATGATAGCTTCTCCTTATCAAAAACCTTCCAGCTGGCTATCATATCCCGGGTACTCAGAGTTGTTGGCAGTAGCTTGACAATGTAGGATGCAGATACTTGGCTATCATCTTCAAATTCAAATATTTTTAGTTTTATTGTTTTATTATTTTATAATATAATTATTATTACCTTCAATATTTACAACAAACTTTACGCGCAGTACCAAAGTGGTAAAATTTTCGCCTTTGGCGCAAGTTTCTTCAATAACAAATTGGCCAATGCTTTTAAAATTTGGAATGTCTTGTTTTAGAAATTCTTCAAACAAGTGCTGGTCCAACCATTCCGGAAACTCTTGTACCTTTTGTTGGTGCTCCATTGTTTGTATGCTACCAAAAGTTTGGTGTGAACTGAAAGCAATATTTGGAGCCGATTGGTTTATATGCTTCGTGCTTTAGTTGCAAAAGCTCTGTTTTCATTTCACAATAATTTCAAATCGAATTCAGTTAGCAGGTTGTATACACACTTGGATACCCTTTAACATAATATTGTCTTCATGAATAATTGAATGATTACACGGATAGCTTTATTCCAGTTAAAACATACATTAGCATTAAATGAATTATTAAGTGAATGTGATTAAATCAAGTAGTTTATTATAAATACATCATAATTTCTGTATTATGATATGTTTGATTCACAAACATCTTGTTTATCTTATCTTTACCACAAGGTATTCGAATTTCGATCAAGCATTTAAAGCTTTTATCATACACCGCTTTTGTAAACTGACTAGCGAAGTTTATTATAGCTTTCAAAAGCTTTGTTGTGATAAGCTTAAATGAGTATTCTCTTATAATTTTTGAGAGATCGTATACAATTCTAATCTTGAAACAGCTGTTCAATTTGGGCAGACCGTATGTCATGTCAGCGATATACTATATATTAATTTTAGCAAAACAGGGTTAATGAAAAACTCGATAATTTTGCGCAAAATGTGCCGAAATTGGAACAAACTGTAATCCATTTGTCATAGATATTTGACATGGGCACAATGAATTAGAAGGAGGGGATCATTTGAAAGGGATGCGCTACTTCATTGTTAGTATGTGTCGGTTAGCGATTCTTTTTTGCAAATGATTTACCATGGGAAGCATTTAATGAACGACACGTGGCTAGTCAAAATACAATACTGCAGCAAGGTGTTCCAATTTACAATTATGTTGTTAAACATCTAGTCAATAGATAAGTTAAACCTCGACTCAATACTCCTCAGAAATTCACACTCAGCAGGTGGTCGAGAAAAGTTCAAATTAATACTTATTTGACTTTGGATATAAGACAAATCTAATCACAGACACGTGAACGCTCTTTCTTCATAAGCAGAAGTCAAGCGATAAGCCCACCCCTATGGAATGGGGTAGTAAATAGATGTGCAATATAATACGGCATGAAGTGTCACGAATTCATCAAAACATATTGCAACACCAAAAAGACCAAAGCACCAAAACAAAAGCAACAGCAACCACATTGCATAAGGGTCGCAACATGTTACAGTATGACAAGGGTTGTCTCAGCTTACCCTCAGGTATTTATGTCTATTGGCCCCTAGTGTTATGTTTTGGGTTCAAAATTAATTATGAGATCTGAAAAAACGAGGAAGCTAATCTGCGGAAACTGGGCGTTGAACGCAAATTCCATGGTATTTAGGCAGGACTATTAGAGAAAGAAGTTTGTCTATATTCGAATTTGTTGTACCCTGGAAAGTACGTATGTATTTAAATCCATAAATATCTCGAATTATATACATATGTGTATTTACAAATCTGCAAATGAATAGTATTTTACAAGTAAAGGAAAATTTTATAAAATGTACTAGCTCTTATTTTTTGTATAGAGTAATAAAGATAGATTAGAATTGAATCCTCAAGGACTACACTTGTTTCGAAAAATCATCTGGGGGTTGTTGTAATAGTCGTCATTGTATTCTTGCTCATTTTATTGGAACATTAGTTTACAATTATTAATTTTACGGATTGTTTGCGAAGTCCATTTTTGTAGACTGCTTCGTTGTTACATTGCCATGTGTTTTGGATCTGACAGCTGCAAGATTTCACACGTAAATCACGCCTAATAATGTTGTTATATAGAGAGACAAGTTGTGGTTGCAGGATTATCAGGTGGATGTTGGTTGAATTAGTTTGATTTTGCTTAAGCGAAATAAGTTTTAATACAACATAATAGGCTCCGTTTCAACTTCAAAATAAGCGCGATTCTCCATCCATGGAAGTAAATTCTTAATTTCCGCCGAATACTTTGTCGTCCTGAACGGATCTTCTATGACAGTAGATTCAAAATCAGCTAGCACTATGGGTAATATTTCCATTACTACCTGGAAACCTGCATCAACATGTGAATAAGATAAGTGGATTAACCAATTTATATGAATATCTTACCCTCATAACCATAATTTAATAGATCTAGCTGCAAATCTGTTAGCGTAGGTAAATTTCCCTTGACCTGAAGCAACTTCAAATTGATGAGGAGCTCATCGTGATAATACCTTAGGAAAGCATCAAAGTTCTCAGTTTTCTCGACAGGTACTGTCAAAAGTATCTCAAATAGATCATATGCCACAGACCTATAGTTGGAATTACCGAAATCAATAAAAACCACATCCTTAACATCGCCAAAGGCATCAAAATTGCCAAGAATGCTGTTAGGCCAACAAGCTCCAATGGAAATAACATTGAAAGATCCTTTAAGATCGGGTGTGTCAATACTTCCTGGCATTTTTTTTAAATAGTATTTCTGTGGAGTAAATTATAGCTTAGTCAATATTTAATATTTTTAATTCATAGTTGGCAATACAGAC
This sequence comes from Drosophila niveifrons, assembly GCA_035046325.1. Taxonomy (NCBI): domain Eukaryota; kingdom Metazoa; phylum Arthropoda; class Insecta; order Diptera; family Drosophilidae; genus Drosophila; species Drosophila niveifrons. The sequence goes on from JAWNOC010000048.1 coordinate 1,447,082, forward strand.
CACTTTATCCTCATAGTGCTGAAGACCATTTGAGCGCAAACTTTCACTAAACTTGCGCTGCAACCAACTTTTGCGTTGAATCATTTCTGCGTCTGTTTCGTTCCCTAAATTACGTCTCAATTGGCCCTTTAAATGAGTGGGAGTCACTTGAAGATAACACACAGTAGCCGCATGATAAGCAGCCAGTTTGGAAAGAATTGCCTTCATTGCAGATTTTTTCAAACCGTTAGGCTGAATAATAGTCCGATAGCCTTTGACCTGCAGATTGGCCAAGAACAGCTGATTTGATCCCTTGCTGCTATGATTATGAGGACTGAAGGTTATTTGCTTGCCCACATTCTTATATAGGTTCTCAAGTGCTGGCAAGACCTCATTGTACATGTGCAGCTCTAATTTGAAGTTGTACGGCCTTGGAAACTTTGGTGTGCCAGAAATATGAAATGTCTGCTCGTTAGATTTTAGCAAGTAATTCAATACTTGCGTAGAGTTGTCTGTTTATTGAAGTTAGCTGTATTAGCTGAAGTTATAGTTCTGGTTATCGATTGACTCACCATATAATTTAACTTGGATTTGCACACTGAGTATATTTTGAGAGAATATTTCCGATCTGGTAACAATGTTTATAATATCTTGAACTTGCGGATTATTTTCGATTATAAATCCCCGCAGCTCGTGCTGATCAAGCCAGGTAGGCAGTCCTCCAGTATTCTTGGACATCTGCGATACAAATGCTGGTTTGGACATATTCGTTCAGCTTTCAATTCACTACTGGCCAAATACGTGTTAGATAAATACGCCAATCTAACATTCTACTATTTGTATTTGATATGGTAAGATTACTTGCAATTTTTACTGATTATGAAAAATGGTTTAAATTCTTATCAACTATTATGTTTATGCCAACCAGTCATATCTTTAATCGGACTAAGGAATGTTAATGTATTAATAAATATGAATTTTGAAAATATAGATACTTATGGACTAAGAAATGTCAGCAATGTATTTATAAATATTTGAAAATATTATATTCATTTATTACTACTAGTTGCTATTTATGAAAAAAAAACTCTAAAATTGATAATATTGTATTGTCTTTTCACAAAGACAAAAATCTAGATTGAAAAGTAGTTTGCAAATCTTTAGATAAAAACTTTTCGAACTTAAAAAAAACTTGACACAGGAATTCCATATAAGAAAATTCTTAAAACTATATTTCGTTCTTGTTCATTGTTCATTGTTTGAAGATTAAATAGGTAAGAAAGCTACAGTCGAGTGTGCTTAACTGTTAGATACCCATTTTTAATACAAAAACCGAGGTCTATTTTTGGTAAAATAGAAATAGAGTAACATCCTTCATTTAGTTAAATTTTGACTTCGTATAATCATGATTCGAGATTTTATTCTTGATTTGAGCACGTGTTAAGTGTGTGTTTTTTATTTTTAGCGCGTTTGGAAAGCTGGTTTGATAATTTAGTAAAGTACACAGGACTACATTCAAAATTAAACTAGACTAACTTTTGATCTGTTTTATATTTTCATGTAAGTGTTCTTTTTTCGGTTTCACACACAACCAATAAAAATCATAAATTTTATAATACCGCGTAGACAATCTCTTAAAACAATAAGGTGCATTATTTTTAATTATCTTATGTAACATAGTTGAATTCTTACATTTCCATATCTTGAACTTTATGCTTAAATTTAAAAAATTACAACAGAAACTTCAGTGGATACTGGTGTCATTATTCCTAGGCTCTTGGGAAGCACTAGGTTAGGCTGTGGTTGTAAGGCGAGGCGAAGTCCCGCTGGTAGGCCGAAGGATGTAGATGATGTGGATGCATTGGAGGTCCTGGAGCAACACTCGAAGGATGATGATGTCCGTTCATTCCACCGTAGATGTCCGAACGAGATTTGTGAGAGTTCGAAGGAGTGCCACTTAGCAGCTCTGCCATAAAGCCAATATACGTTATTGCCAGACGAAGAGTCTCGATACGGGAGAGTCGTTTCTCATATGCGAATGTGGGCACTTTGCGTCGCAGCTTATCGAAAGCTTCATTCAAATTGAACATGCGACGGCGTTCGCGAATGTTGGCGGCGCGTCTTTGGGCCATGGATGCAACTCGACGTCGAGTTTTCTTTGAGGAAGACGAGGAGGACCCATTTGTGCGCCCATTAGTGTTTGGACGTTGATTAACTAAAGGTGTCACCTGTGATCTTTGCCACAGTGCTGTAGCAACTAAGCTCGTTAGCAGTTTGTACAATTGTTTTGCAGATGGAACTTACACAAATCAGAACAAGGGAATCCAGCGATAAGTTCCTGATACGGTACTATAGGCGGCGGTGGAGGAGCCTCTTGACTCCACAGCGGCTGGAATGGTACATCGGGCATATAGGTGGGCTGGTCGCTCGGATGTTGCATCGCTACAAATGACTGCTGGGCTTGACTGTTCAAATTGGAATAAATTCTGATTGTACTGATTATGTTCAGTGGGACTTATTGGATTTACACCAACCCCTTACGGCATGTAAGCCCAACTGTGACAGGTCGAGTTAGCCGCCATTTTGGGTTGGCAACAGATTGAGACACTCTCATTGGCTGATACACAAACAGGGTTCATTCCCATTAAACAGCATTATATGCATGTATATCAGGTAGAAATAATCTAAGCGTTATAAACAATTACAAGTAGTATCTTAAGTGAAGGATTTGATAACACTTTATAATACTTTTATATTGAAAAGTTATTTAAGAAAATATTTGCTTAAACAAGATGACAACCCTCTACATCCCTGTTCTGTTGGTTGTTGTATTGGCTAATCTCGCCTTTGCCTCACAGATGGCGCTGAGCATTCAATATAAATTTTAATCACAATGTGAAAAGAAAGCAAATCGTAGTACAATAGATAGTTCAGTTTCATTAGCATTAGTGCGACCCCAGAATAGTCAAGTGTTGCGAATGAATTGGAAGTTGCAATGCAACTCACAGTTTATATAACACTCTGTACGAATTTATTTTAATACACTGCTGGTCTTAGGTTAGACGCATTTGCGTTAAAATTTGTTTAATATTTATTGTATTAATGATGATTGAAATGACGTTGATGTGACTTTAAATATAATATTCAAATGATTATACAAATTTAACAAAATTATGTTTTCCAAACATTTTTTAAAGCAAATATTTCTTGGTCATTCGAATAGACGCATTTGGGCTTTATATTGTTTAATAAGAAAAGATTTTTTTTTTAATTTAAACTATTAGTTGGAGTTATTGGTTGATTCATTAGAAAATAAAAATAATAATTTCAGTAATGAGTACTGCCAGTTTTGCTAGTAATAACTTCTACTACTACCTTTTTATCTTTGTATTGATTTCCCCCTCGTGCAACCCCATTTTCAAATACGTTAAGATGTGGAGAATATTGTGCGCCTCGACAACGAAGAGAACTGCAACTGCTTGGCTCATAGATGATTGCAAATAAGTGACGGGAGCCCAAAGACTGTATTGACTCTGTTGGTAGTTTGTTATCCCAATATGTTATAAGCGACAGTTCGATTCACAACCGAAAAATTTTTTTTGGTAAGTGCGATTTAGATTTTTTATATCCGTTACCCATAGGGTAGAAGGGTATTATAACTTTGTGTCAACAGGAAATGCATATTTTTTTCATTGAACTTTGTTGTTCATTTATTAATGTAGAAAATCATTAATACAAAAAAATAAGTATTGAATAATAATTTTGCAGGCTTGTACTGTATGCAAAATATATTTAATTGTTGAAATTGACCGTGCTTATATTCGCATTTCGTCATTTAATAAATGCTTCTTAAGCTACATTTTGTGAAACAATTTTAAACTTTGGAGAGGATTTTGAAAATGAAGATAGCAAAACCTTCAAATGTATGTTGTACCTCAGTAAAATTGATATTTGTGCATCATATTTTGTTGGTTTATTTTTTAACTTTTACTTGGCGCATTTTTTATCAATATTTTTTTTTAATAGGTAGTTGGTATTGAAATTTGAAAAACATAATTTTTATTAAATTATAAAATGTTTAATACATAAAAAATTTAAATGAAAAAAATGTTCATAGAAAGTTGATATTTGTGCAAAATTGAAAAAACGCAAATTATTAATGAACTAAGTAACAAAATGACTTAAAATTATTATTTTAGTATGGTATTGAATCTCCGTTTTCTTGGTTGACCAATTCTAAACGTTGGGGCATGGAGTTCACCAAGTTTTGGAGCGTGTTTGGGTCGATGGCATCCCATTCTTTCACAATGGCTTCCTTCAAGCCCTTCAACGACTCAAACTGTCTTCCACCCTTATAAACTTTTGCTGACAGGATGCCCCAAAGGTTCTCAATTGGGTTTAAGTCCGGACTTATTGCTGGCCACTGCAATAGGGGTATATTTTTCGATTCCAGGAACGACATCGTATACTTCGCAACGTGTATAGGAGCGTTATCCTGTTGAAATATCCAGTCCTCGCCATGCAACTCTTCTGCAAATGGTATAAGTTCACTTTCTAGGAGATCCGTATACATTTGCGCATTTATCCGTCCAGGTACAAAACATATAGGAGACTTTCCTCTAGCACTAAAAGCGGCCCAAACCATAAGTGAGCCACCACCGTGGTTTCGTTTATGGCAAGTCTGTCTTGGATGCCTAGGATCCCTCCAATACTTTTGGTTACCGTCTGGGCCGTCCAAATTAAACTTTTTCTCATCGCTAAAAATCACTTTTTCAAATTCATTTTCCCAAAATTTATACTTTTCGTAAAATGCAAGCCTGGCCTTCTTATGTCTTGGTAAGAGCTTTGGTTTGTGCACCTTTGCATCATACTGCAAGTTCAAATCTTTTTTGCAAATCTGTTGCACTCTTTGTCTGCTTATTGGCAACTGCAATTCCGCTTTTATTTGTGCACAACTCATTGTCTTAGCTGTTGCCAAGGCTCGAATGTGCCGTTTAGTGCGCGCGTCTATTTTCGAAACGGCTCCCTTGCGGTTGGTTTGCGCATATTTCTCTGGGTTTTTCAAATAATTTCCAATTGTATTGCGATGCCTATTAATTCTTTTGGCAATTTCGCCAAGTTTAACGCCACACTCAGCCATTGTTTCAATTTGAGTCTTCTCTTTTTCACTTAATTCGAGTGCACGCGGCATTTTTAATCAATAATGTTAAAAATCTCGCGAAAAAGTCCAAAAATGGCAACAATATAAACTTTTTACATTAAGAAATGAACAATTTCCTAAATTAAACCACTTTTTGCTGGAGGTCAGTTGACGTGTCGAGCTCAAAATCTAAATGCATAACTTTGCACAAATATCAACTTTCTACTAAACGCATGACTTTGTCTTCTTCTAAATGCTAACGGGACCATAGATTAAAAGCAGATAAGAAAAAAAATGCATAGAAACACATGATAAAGCATACGAGAAAAAATGTGTATACTCGAAAGAGTAATACAGTTATTCGAATAACCGTTACATCAAAAATAAGTTTTGCACAAATATCAATTTTACTGAGGTAGTGTTGTCCATTCTTAATCCATCAATTGTTGTCGTATTCTGCATTATTGGCACAACTTGTATTTTTCTTAGAGAACCTCACGATTTCCAACACCGATTTGTGCTCTGTGGGGAATAGAGAGAAGGGCCGTCTGGAGCAATGTGTTGTGAATAACTTCCATGTTTTTTATCCGATCAACACGACACTTCCGAACCAGGACTTATATGATGTCTGCCAAGAATGTGGCCATTTGTTCTAAAATTGCCCAAAATATTAAATTTTTCAAAATTTTAGGGGCGGGTAGGGCGTGGCAAAATTTTAAGGGATGTGGCGAGTTCTGAGGCATAACTACATACTGATGTCACAATTTCAAAATAATAGCTGTACAGGTGTCCGAAATATATAATTTTTTCGATTTCTGTGGGTGGTATAGATACTGCCATGCCTACTTTTCTATGTTAGATTCCTTGCGCATATAGTAATATAATACCAACAACCGCAGTAAAAATCAAAAAAATCAATGCCACTGTTGTTGCATGCCGTTTTAAAAAGTGTTTATATGTACAATTTTATTTGCTACATAATGTGAGGTATGCTCATCAAAACTTAAAGAAGGTACTTAATGTTAACACTTATGAGTGGTACATTGGCACCAAATTATGGAAACCTCCGTACTTCGTCTAGGAGCTCTCGGTGAAAATGCATCAGGAACGCGCAAAGAATTGCACAAACGCAATATGCTTTCTCATGCAAAAAAAACCATCTGAACACTAATTTAGATGTGTTTATCAAGGCATTGAATTCCTCTGATCCACTATTTTCAACTATTTATCTAAATGAACGCCAAAGATTAAATTACAAAAAAAGCTTCCAAGAGATTTTATAGCTCTTAGCATATCTTGATATTGGGCATATGTAGACAATAATGTATAAATCAGGTAGAAGAAGGCGGAGATAATGAACTCGAAATTTTCGGGCTGGATTATCTAAATTAGGAGGAAGAGCTTTGGGAAGAATAAATTATTAGCTGGGCATCAGGTTATGAAGTCACAAAACTTAATATTGGGCTCTAACTAATTTTTAATTTAATTTTTTAAATATCCAAATTAACTTTATAATGCAAATTTGCTAAAAATATATTAATTAAATACATTAAGTGCACATTTATTAAATATATTAAGTTAAAATATTTTAAAACTAATTAAAAAAAAAAAATCCAATATTGCAAGTTTATGGCAAGGTGGGCGGGAAGGAAAGCGTGGTCCAATTAAAAAAAAAAAAACAAAAATCCGAAATTTTATCTTAATTATTTAGGTTATTGTACATATATTTTCGCATTTCTATCTTCAAAATTCGTAAAAATGCCGCAATTTGGGAACTTTTTATTGCAGTCACGTTTTTTTTTTTAGTTCATCCTAACCTTCAAAAGTCAGCTGTTAAAGTTTCATGTTATTCTATTCATTAGTTTATGAGTTATTGAGCTTAGAGTGACGCTACTTTTGTTATTTTTAAATGGATCAAAAGCAATTTCGTGTTCTAATCTTACACTGTTTCTTGATGGGAAAAAATACCGTTCAAGCAAAGCTTTGGCTTGAAAAGTGTTATGGGGACGTCTCTCCATTAGAAACAACAATTAAACGTTGGTTTGCTGACTTTAAACGTGGTCGTAGAGACACCAAGGATGCAGAACGCAGTGAACGCAGTGATCCACAAAATGGTTTGGAATGATCGAAAAGTGAGTTTCGTGAGTTAGCTGACATCGTAAAAATATCGAAAGAACGTGTTGGCTTTATATTGCATGAGCATTTAAATATGAGAAAGTTCTGTTCAAAGTGGATGCCGCGTTCGCTCACTGTTGATAAAAAACAAGAACGTGTTGATGATTGTGAGCAGTGTTTGGCCATGTTTAAACGTAATAAACTGGAATTTTTGCCCGATATGTGACAATGGATGAAACGTGGATCCATCACTTCACTCCGGAATCAAAACGATCGTCATCTGAGTGGACAGCAACCAGTGAATCCCGTCCAAAGCATCCAAAAGCACAACAATCGGCTGGAAAGGTTATGGCCTCGGTATTTTGGAATGTGCGTGGTGTAATCGATTACCTTGAAAAGGGACATAACATCAAGAGTGACTATTATATAGCGTTATTGGAGCGGTTGAAGGCCGAAATTGCAAAAAAACGACCGCATATGGCAAGGAAAAAATGTTGTTTCACCAAGACAACGCACCGTGTCACAAGTCAATGAAAACAATGGCAAAATTAAATGAATTGAAATTCGAATTACTCCCACATCCACCATATTGATTTGGTTCCTAGCGATTACTGTTCGCTGATCTGAAAAAAATGCTCGCCGGAAAAAAATTTCGGACAAGCGACATTGGACATTCAAACTTTTGCTTATTTATCGAGAAATCGACAGTTTTAAATCTTACAAAAATTCTGACGAAGAACGTAACGAATAAAATAATTTAAATTTAATGTACAAAAATAATTTGTTATTAAAAACTAACGGATATTTTAACTTACTATTTTTTAAGAAATCTGGCTATATTTGACCATTTTTTGTAGCCTCCCTTGCTATAAACGACCACTAAGAGATGGCAACAATGGTCACGTAGGCTACCACTAACCTATCCTATCTTTAAAAACTGAATTATGGTGCTCATCGTTCCGCATTTGATCTGCGACTAAACTGAGTGTGTGACGGACGCTGCGCGCTGTGCTAGAACTTCGAATTACGAAATGAGCCGAAGACGCTCCGGTGTTCGAATCGCAGCTCTCGACCCGACTGGGGTCTGGTTATTGGTTTTGGCTTCAAGAGATGAAGCATCTACATATGTATCTATGTAACTAAATTCAATGACGTTCGCTACGCGCTGCGTCCGATGCTCGAATTTCGAAATCAGCTACTGAACGGATGTTGTCTTGGCTTGGGGTGCCAATAATTCTGTATTGAGAAAAACCACTATTTGGGCTGTTTCACATACACTGCTGGCCTTAGGACATTAATCAAATTAAAATTGTTATTTATTTCAGTATGATATCAAAATTATAAGTATATTAAAAAACCCAAAAATATTTTTACACTGGAAAATTCAATGTATTCCTTATTTCAGTAACTAAATTGGAAATTCGAAATAAGCCTGTCATAGCTTGTGGTTGCAATAATTCTGTTTTGAGTTAAATCACTATTTGGGTTTCATAACAGATGTACATATATTTGGTTCGGCTAAATCATTTCATAAGCGGTGCGTATAAAAGAGAGACGGCTAATAAGCTGTTTAGATTAAACTGCATCAATTGCATCATTCCCATAACTACTACCTTCCGCCGCATCATTCCATAAGCGGCTGTGAGTAAGAGAGAGACGGCACATCATTGATCATGCGACAATGATTCTGAAAATGAAAGTCAGCTAATTATTTCACTAAGCAATTTTGGTGCTTTAAAATTATTTTCAACTTCCTTGTAATTAAAAAAAAAAACAAATACAAAAAATAAAAGCAAATAGACAAGAGGCATAAGAAAAATGTAATCACTTTGTATAGCAATGTAATCTTTGCATAGCGAGTAACTTAATATGATCTAAAACGGAAATAGCCAACTAATGGATAATAAATAACTCAATTTGTATAAACTTATATGTACTAATTAAATGCCATAAGTGTACGAAACCAATTGCGGAGAAATTATGACATATGGGGCAAGGCCAAATTAGTCCTTACTAAAATCCCTACTTACTAAAAAGGATTTTGCATTGTTTCATAATAACTGAAATTTGGTGATGCAGCATAACTGTCATATCTGCTTCTTATTATAGATCCGTCTTGTACGCCAATTTCCAAAACATTTTTAACTGTCCTTTTTAATTTATATTGTTGACGAGCTGATCCCTTCAATTTAACTTTACATGCTCTCAATAGTTGTGACGCCGTGTGTGGTTTATTTAGTATCCAAAGACATTTAGCCATCTGCTGAACCGCAATTTCCATCTTATCGTTCCTATTCATGCTTATTTATTTAGATGGGTACAATACAATACAATTTTGTCCACAAAAACAAAAACTAAAAAATAAAATGTTTAATTTACATAAAGATTTCATGATACTGAATACTTTTTGTCTTGACAACAAAACACTAGTAAGCTCAATAATTATTATGAATTTAGTTTTAAGTTATTTGGAATTCATGAGTGTTAATATTTAAATAAATTAATACGTATTTGTCATAAAATATATACACTGCCTGTCATTAGATTGGATCTATAACAATTAGAAATGCGTAGTCCCGCCTCTGGCTTAGTCTGTTACTGGTTTTGTCATACCATGCGAGACATGCGTTCTCAGCTGATCATAAAATCTATCATTCCTATGGTAGATGTTATTGCTATTTACTGTCTGGCCGCTATAAAAGGGTTTCAATCATTTGGGCGCTAGTTTCTCTGTGGGCTTCTCAGTATTTGAAGAATTTTTTGCGATCAGTAAAAAGGTTATCAAAAAAATTAACTTTTTTAAAACATCCTACGAATAAAATGTAGTCCAGTGTTTTTTTTACGGGTCCATAACAATGAAATCAACCAACCACGTCAACAAGAAAGAAAGTGCACGTGGCAACTTTGGTGCGATAACTGCAATTGCAAATAGGAGTTGGGCACCAGGGATGCAATTCTCGATCTAGTTTAGTGTGGACAACAACAAGCAGCGGTTTTTCCATTATTAATATTACAAAATTCATTAAAGAAGTTAAAAACAAGTAAGATATCTACAGTCGAGTGTGTTCGACATGTGAGATACCCTCTACCCATTTTGAATAAAAGCTAAATATTGCGGTATTATTTTCAAAATATACCAAAAGTACTGCAAAATACTAAAAATATACCAAATGGTATATTTGGTATAACGATATAGTACCACATTCAAAATATACCATAGACGACATAATATACCATGTCGTACCATATACCATATATACATATACCATATATGTGGTACTATATCGTTATACCAAATATACCATTTGGGTATACCAATATACCATTTGCTATATTTTTAGTATTTTGCAGTATTTTTGGTATATATTGAAAATTATACCGCAATATTTTGCTTTTATTCAAAATAGGTAGCGGGTATCTCACAGTAGAGCACACTCGACTGCAGCTTGTTTATTCCAACAGCAATAAAAACAATTGAAACCATTGTCGTTTTTTTTTCAGGTACAAATATACATATACACATTTTTGTTTTTTGGTATTTTTGTACTCTTGTTGTTTTTTTTTTATACCCGCTACCCATAGGGTAGAAGGGTATTATAACTTTGTGCCGGCAGGAAATGTATGTAACAGGTAGAAGTAGGCATCTCCGACCCTATAAAGTATATATATTCTTGATCAGCATGGACAGCCGAGACGATATAGCCATGTCCGTCTGTCTGTCTGTGTGTCTGTATGAAACACTGGATCTCAGAGACTATAAGAGATAGAGCTATAATTTTTTTCGAAAGCATTTGTTATGTTTGCACGCAGATCAAGTTTGTTTCAAATTATTGCCACGCCCACTTCCGCCCCCGCAAATCAAAAAAATCGAATTACAAGTGTAATTTTAAAGCTAGAGCTGCAAGTTTTTGTACATATACTAATAACAATAGTATTTATGATTCCTGAAAATTTGGTTGAAGTTATTAAAGAAATACTTTTGTATGGGCTAAAACGCCTACTTACTAAGGGTCTCAGATGCTTTGGCCGACAATCTGGTATATTATGCCGTCTATGGTATATTTTGAATGTGGTACTTTATCGAAATACCAAATATACCACTTGGTATATTTTGCAGTATTTTTAGTATTTTCGGTATATTTTGAAAATAATACCGCAGTGTTTTGCTTTTATTGAAAATGGGTAGCGGGTATCTCACAGTCGAGCACACTCGACTGTAGCTTTCTTACTTGTTTTTTGTTGGTTTTCGGCGTTGTTTGTCTGTGTCCGCTGCAGTCCCCACCCATCTGGGTGTAAAATACCGCAGCACTGTCTTTGGAATTTTTTCAGGATTTTGTTGTATTATTTGTTTGCTACGCTCTTTTTCTTTATCATTCTCATTATCTGGGTCGCTTTTACGAAAAAAATGAACCGATTTCCATTTGGTATGTTTTTTGGTATATTTTGTTGATTTTTCGTTTTTAAAAAATATTAGTATACAGTTCATCCTCCTTGCGTAAGAGCGCAGCATGTCACCGGGCAAATCCGATAAAATTAAAGCTCGTTTGACCGTGCCCTCTACTAGCGCCGCTGGAACTTTTGTCAGCCCCCTATTACCCCAGTCCAAGAAGGAGTCGGCTCTAAGTGCATCTTCTTTCGCAATCTAAAAGGGAGGACTCCGCACGGTCAGCTAGCGTTTTGCCCACTTCTGGCACCAGGCTTGCAGTCAAATCCAAGCCGCTGATCTTGTTCAGCGTCCCGATCCCACGACTTTCAATTATTACTCTCGCAGCAATCTTTCGGCTAATGGCCCGTCCCTATACATGTACGTGCCAAGTCCGACGGGACCAGATGCGTGTCTTGTGGGAAAAGGTCGAGAAGGAGTATGGGGCTTCCTCTTGCGTCATGTCCAAGTAAATGACGACAGAGGAGCTCCCTACTAATCAGGCCAAATATGACTTCTGCTATGCCGTCTACGAGCAGTGTGCACTGCACACTGTGCAGTTGAGTGAGCTAATAGCCAATGCATCCCAGGCGCTCACCAGTGCTGATGGTGGTACGTACACCCGTACAACCACAAGTCCTTGCAATTCATGCCCACCGGGTGTCGATTACCTCTGTGCGACACCGAAGTTTTCGAAGGCGATTACACTTGCTGGCCCACCTTCCGGGATTTATTCACGGCTATTTACATTCAAAACCCGAGACTGTCGGAAATTGAGGAACTCTACACTCCCAACTCCAAAACCAGAGGTGAAGCCCATGCCATTGTTTCAAAAGTCTCCTTTTACCAATGAAGGTTTTCAATCGTCTTGGTCCAGCTTGACAGAGAGATCAAATGGTTGCTCGTGAACAGTCAGCTGTGAATTTTGTTTAATTTGACCGACTACGTCTGTCGCTGCGCTGCCCGAAAAACAGAACAAAAACAATGAACATATTAAGCCGGCTGTGCAGACTGGTATGGATCGCTACATTCAAATTAAAAGGAAGATGAGCCCTCTAAATTCTCAACGGAAAATAACCCGTGGCAATGCTAGCCTAGCTGCAATAGAAACGGACATGAACTCGAACCGATTCAAAATCTTGGCAGACGCCTCTGACGTTGAGGCGGCCGAACCTACTGAAGTCGAGAAAAGGAAGCCAAAGCCTCCGCCTATTTATATTCGAGAAAAAAGTTCCAATATTCTCGTCAACAAAATTATTGAGCTTATTGGCAAGGATAACTTCCACATAATACCCCTTGTAAAGGGCAACATTCACGAAACAAAAGTTCAAATGAAGTCTGAAGACAATTACAGAGTATTATCGAAATATCTTACCGATAATAAAAAGAACTTTTACACGTATCAGCTTAAAAGCAGCAAGGGCTTGCAAGTCGTACTTAAGGGTATAGAATCTGAAGTAACGCCTGCAGAGATAACAAAGGCACTACAAGAGAAGGGATTTAGCGCAAAGACAGTCTTCAATATCCTTAACAGGGATAGAAAGCCGCAGCCACTCTTTAAGGTTGAGCTCGAGCCAGAAAATAAGCCCCTGAAGAAATACGAAGTGCACCCTATATATAATCTTCAATTCCTGCTGCACCGCCGAATTACAGTTGAGGAACCGCACAAACGCAATGGTCCGGTACAATGTGCGAACTGCCAAGAATATGGTCACACAAGGTCATACTGTAAACTGCGGCCGGTGTGTGTAGTTTGTGGAGAGCTTCATGACTCCGCACAGTGCCCAGCAAGATAAGATGACTCCAACTCGAAAAAGTGCGGCAACTGTGGTGGCAATCACACTGCTAACTATAGAGGTTGCCCAGTTTATAAGAATCTGAAAAGCCGCATCCATCAAAAAGGAATTACCGTCCGAACCCAAAATATAACATTAAAAGTCTCCAGATCAAACCCTGAAGTCTTCTTCTCGACTGCAGCCAGATCCTCACTAGGACCTATTAACTCTGACAAAAGTGTGACATACGCAAGCGCTTTAAAATCAGGACCGGCTATCCCTGCCTCAAAAAGTTCATTTCTGCAATCAGCATACCAAGAACCGAACATGGCTCAGCAACACCAATCGCCGGAGCAGCCAAAAAGCAACTTCGAAGCTATGATATGCAGCTTACAACAAAGCCTTACAGAATTTATGTCATTTATGCGCACAACTATGCAAGATTTAATGCGAAACCAAAATCTATTGATTCAAATGCTGGTTTCACAACAATCCAAATAATGACTCCCCTACGGATCCCTACGTGGAACGCTAACGGCGTTTCACAGCATAAACTTGAGTTAGCTCAATTCCTACTCGACAATCAAATCGACGTAATGCTGCTTTCAGAAACACACCTCACAAACAAATACAATTTTTATCTACGAGGATATACTTTCTACGGAACAAATCATCCAGACGGTAAAGCACATGGTGGGACTGGAAATCTAATCAGAAGCCGTATTAGGCACTACTATCATAACCAATTTGCTAAAAACTACCTACTACCTACTAAACTAAATACTGGCAACCAACTTACACTAGCCGCCGTATACTGCCCCCCGCGCTTCACTATATCTGAAGATGAGTTTATGCAGTTTTTCAACTCACTAGGAGACCACTTCATAGCAGCAGGAGACTACAATGCCAAGCACACACACTGGGGATCTCGTCTCGTGACTCCAAAAGGAAAGCAGCTCTACAATGCCATTATCAACGCCAAGAACAAGCTCGACTATGTTTCTCCTGGCACACCAACATACTGGCCGGCAGACCCAAAGAAACTGCCCGATTTAATAGACTTTACGATTACCAAAAACATTCCAAAAAATCTGATAAGCGCCGAATGCCTTTCGGATCTTTCATCTGACCACTCGCCTATACTGTTTATTTTACACCGGCATCCAGGAACATTGGAACAATCATTAAAATTGACCTCACAGAACACCAATTGGATTAAGTACAGAAAGTATATTAGCTCACACATTGAGCTAAATCCCCATCTCAACAATGAAGCCGACGTAGACAACTTTGTTAATTCACTGGAGTCTGTACTTGTCTCTGCAGCCCAAGCTTCAACACCTCAAACCATAAATACACAAAGCAATCGAAAGAAGACAAATCTACAAATCGAGCAGCTCGTCCTTGAAAAGCGACGCTTACGTCGAGAGTGGCAATTCCACAGATCGCCATCTGCTAAGCAACGTTTAAGACATGCCTCACGTGAACTAAAGCTCTACAGCAAGAAGAAGCATATGTCCAACGCCACTTCATAGAGCAATTGTGTACTTCTAGTACGAAAAACTCACTATGGAGAGCTCACCCTACTCTGAGCTCACCGAAAGAAACCGTGATGCCTATTAGAAATCCCACAGGAGGCTGGGCGCGTAGTGATGCAGACAGAGCCAGCACGTTTGCCAACCACCTTAAAAATGTATTCCAACCAAATCCTGCCACGAGTGCGTTTACTCTGCCGACTCTCCCAAACGAGCCTCAGCTTCAACGTGAGCTAATCGAATTTCGCCCAAATGAAATCGTTAGCATCATCAAAAATCAACTGAATCCGAAAAAATCCCCGGGCTGCGACCTCATAACTCCCAAAATGATCATCGAGCTCCCATTTTGCGCCGATTGCACTATCACCCAGCTTTCAATGCCATTGCAAAACTTGGTTACTTTCCAGTGAGATGGAAAAAGTCAATTATAATAATGATAGCAAAGCCGGGAAAAGACCACACAATCCCCACGTCGTATAGACCTATAAGCCTACTCTCATGCTTATCTAAACTCTTTGAAAAATGCGTTTTAATTCGGATAAACACATACCTAAGACTCCAGGAAGAAATCCCGTCACATCAATTTGGGTTTCGTGAAAAGCACGGAACAATTGAGCAGGTCAACCGGATAACTTCAGAAATTCGGAACGCGTTCGAAAAACGAGAGTACTGTACTGCCATATTTTTAGATGTCTCTCAAGCATTTGACAGAGTCTGGCTAGAAGGTCTAATGTACAAGATCAAGACAATGCTCCCCAGCAACACCCATAAACTTTTAGAGTCTTACCTTCACGACAGAGAATTTGTTGTGAGATGCAACACTGCTATATCTGATGACTTCACTGTTGGAGCTGGAGTTCCTCAAGGTAGTGTGCTAGTGCCAACACTATACGTCCTCTACACAGCAGACATCCCGACAGGCACACGAATAACAACATCTACGTTTGCTGATGATATAGCTATTCTTAGCCGCTCAAAATGCCCGAGGCAAGCTACTGCGCAGCTAGCTCTTCATATAATCGATGTTGAAAAATGGCTATCAGATTGGCGAATTAGAGTGAACGAAAAAAAAATGCAAGCACGTTACATTCACCCTGAACAGGCAGAACTGTCCGCCGCTAACATTAAACAACACTCTACTCCCGCAAGCAAACGAAGTGACATATCTAGGAGTACACCTCGACAGAAGACTCACATGGCGCCGTCACTTCGAAGCCAAAAGAACACACCTAAAGCTTAAAGCCAGCAGCCTTCATTGGCTTATCAACTCTCGGTCTCCCCTTAGCCTTGAATATAAAGTCCTGCTGTATAACTCGGTACTAAAACCTATATGGATGTACGGCTCCCAACTATGGGGGAATGCCAGCAATAGTAATATTGACATAGTCCAGCGAGCTCAGTCGAAGATCTTGAGAACCATCACCGGGGCACCGTGGTACGTTCGCACCGAAAACATACAACGCGACTTAAACATCCTACCAGTCAAAGAAGTGATCGCAGAACAGAAGGAAAAGTACTTTACCAAGCTACTGTTGCACCCTAACCACCTGGCGAGAGGTCTAACAAGGTTGAGCAACCAATCACGTCTTCGTCGTAATGACTTACCTACCCAGCGACCGACTTGAGGGACGCGCAACCAGAATGCAGTTTTAACACACTGTTAGCTAAATTTTAATGTTAAGATTCGTAAACTTATTGTTAGTCTCAAAATTTAGAAGAAGATTCAATAAATAAAAGCAAAGTAATAAAAAAAAAAATTTGTCCGACATTGGGCAAGAGTCGGGTTCGGCTATATAGGAGCTGCAGATCACCATTCAAGGGTGCCTAACAGCCTTAGAGCACTCGAAGATCAACATCGAGAATTAGATTTGCATTCTGGTTTTCTTATGTTCTTCGAGGCTTCCCAAGTTGACAATCCATCCAGAACAAGAGCGATATTCCAGCGTGGGTTGACATGAACGCTTTTAGAGCGGTATCGCATCCTAGAAGCGATAGCGGAAGTGTCATCCAGCACGAACGGTCCCACGGTTTCAAGAGCCTCACGCAAGGAGGCCCCCCGTTCCTAGTCAGCTAACGTGCAATCATTCCTGGCAGTTAACACACAAGGTGTTCTGCTGAGTACAGTTGTCATACACGTCTGCCGTCACGGCGTTCAGTATACAACAGCTCGGGCTCTGATCGATTCTGGATCAGAGGCCACCTTCATGTCAGAAAAATTGTTCAAACGCTTGAGGATGCCCTATACATCCGTTTAAGCCCACGTCTCTGGGCTGTCTCAAGCTGGGTGATCTACAAGAAGAGGCTGCTGACCCAAATGATGAGAGACCTGCCCACGGAAAGGGCATCCTACTCGAGACCGATTACGCACACATTACATTACATATTTAATATTCATTGGCGTATTTTGTTGAGTGATAACTGTTATTGTAATATTTTAAAGCTTTACTTACTTTATCTTTGATTAATAGATCTTTGTTTTCAAGGTATATAAGTCTTATCCTTTCTGTTAAAGTTTGGTGTTTCCGTACATTTATATTTTTTTTTTACTGGGTTCCTCTCATATTTACACTGATTACAAATGTCACAAATGTTAATATACACTTATATTGAAGATTTGGAAAGTAGATAATCTTTTTTAAACTTTTACATTTTACATTTTATTATCTTCTAAAATTTGAATGATTTTGTTTTGAAATTTATTGTATTGATGATCGTTTTATTGACTGAATATTCCTACTTTGCCTTTTATAATATGATGCTTAAAAATTTCTTCCATTCTACTTTCGAGATCATTTAAATTTTAATAAATTTTCTTATTTTTATTCTTATATTCATACATAGTTTTTTTATCTGTTAGAATGTTTTGTATTTCAATTCTATTAACAACAGTTTCCAAAATACCTAACTAAGTCTACATAGTCTTCAGCCTGTGTATGTTCTTTTTTAAAGAGCTACAGGAGTCAGCTACTTATTCGACTTAAAAAATCAGCTACCTGCCCTGCAGTTCTGAGCGGTAGTTCGTAGGGGGTGAAATAAGCACTTACCAGCAGACCACCACTACTTACAAAGTGGTGTCCAGCAATGCGTTTTTATACCCGCTACCCATAGGGTAGAAGGGTATTATAACTTTGTGCCGGCAGGAAATGTATGTACGACCCAATAAAGTATATATATTCTTGATCAGCATCAACAGCCGAGACGATCTAGCCATGTCCGTCTGTCCGTCTGTCTGTATGAAACACTGGATCTCAGAGACTATAAGAGATAGAGCTATAATTTTTTTTCGACAGCATTTGTTATGTTTGCACGCAGATCAAGTTTGTTTCAAATTTTTGCCACGCCCACTTCCGCCCCCGCGAATTAAATAAAATCGAATAGCAAGCGTAATTTTGAAGCTGGAGCTGCGAATTTTGGTACATATAATAATAACAATAGTATTTATGATTCCTGGTTTGGTTGCGATCAGTTAAAAATTGTGAAAGTTATTAAAGAAATACTTTTGTATGGGCTAAAACGCCTACTTACTAGGGGTCTCAGTTGCTTTGGCCGACAATCTGGTATATTATGTCGTCTATGGTATATTTTGAATGTGGTACTATATCGTTATACCAAATATACCATTTGGTATATTTTTAGTATTTTGCAGTACTTTTGGTATATTTTGAAAATAATACCGCAATATTTTGCTTTTATTCAAAATGGGTAGCGGGTATCTCACAGTCGAGCACACTCGACTTTTCTTACTTGTTTAATTTCCGTTTTTGTATGAAATGTCCGCAAATACGGTCAATCGCCACCTCGATTACTTACGAACTAGTGAAATAGGGCAACTTATTAGGGTCTTTAAGGAAAGTGCTTACATTAGACCCCAAGGCACGGCCGGTAAAGTAAGTACTCACATGGGCCCCCATGGAACGGCCGGTAAAATAAGTGCTTACATCGGACCCCATGGAGGGGACTGGCATTATAAATTAAAAGGCAGGAACAATTTCAATTACAGTTTTTATTTAATTTAAATTTTTCTTTATTATTGATCTTTCAATACTTGATCTTGATCTTTCAATACTTTTTGGCAGTTCGAGTTCTTAATATATTTTTTTTTGGAGCTGCAGGGCCTTTCTTAATTGGTCTTCAGCTGGACCAATACCGCCGACTGCAGTTATTGAATCTAGAAATAACAAGTAAGAAAGCTACAGTCGAGTGTGCTCGACTGTGAGATACCCGCTACCCATTTTGAATAAATGCAAAATATTGCGGTATTATTTTCAAAATATACCAAAAATTCTGCAAAATACTAAATATATACCAAAATACTGCAAAGCACTAAAAGTATACCAAATACTGCAAAATACTAAAAATATGCCAAATGGTATATTTAGTATAACGATATGGTACTACATTGAAAATATACCATAGACGGCATAATATACCAGATTGTCGGCCAAAGCAACTGAGACCCCTAGTAAGTAGGCGTTTTAGCCTATATAAAACTATTTATTTAATAACTTCCACATTTTGTATCTGATCGCAACCAAATTTTCAAGTATCATAAAAATACGCTTGTTATTCGATTTTTTTGATTTGCGGGGGCGGAATTGGGCGTGGCAAAAATTTGAAACAAACTTGATCTGCGTGCAAATATAACAAATGCTGTCGAAAAAAATTATAGCTCTATCTCTTATAGTCTCTGAGATCTAGTGTTTCATACAGACAGATGGACAGACAGACAGACGGACAGACGGACATGGCTAGATCGTCTCGGCTGTTGACGCTGATCAAGAATATATATACTCTATAGGGTCGGAGATGCCTCCTTCGACTTGTTACATACATTTCCTGTCGGCACAAAGTTATAATACCCTTCTACCCTATGGGTAGCGGGTATAAAAAGTATTAAAAAAGTTTTAATAGATTGAAGTGGATAGATTATTAAATAATTATCTTTTAAAATACTCACCGATCCTGACACCAAAAAAATTGTTTTCTTTTCTTAGGGCCGCTTTCCCCTGATCACCATCCACATCGTAATTTCCACTTCTTCTTTAGACACATTTTCGTTTTCCGCTGTAGAACCTAACTTTTCTCTATATATTTGTTTTTTTATGCTACTGCTTTAGCCTTCTTAAATGTCATTAACTATACATTATTGTAACTGCTTGTCGTACTTCTATTGTTTATTTAATATTTACACATTAGTACACATTTAATACAAACATATATTATTTTTTAAGTCACTTACCTAATAATCGATTGATCCGTTTTTCACTTCTCAACTCAAATGCTTGCAAAAATTTCGTCAGCCAGCAAACACAGCTGTGCATAAGCAATAGAGTAGCACAAAATAAAACAAACGGTTCTTTCTGGACAATTGTTTTTGTAAGCGGCGCACCGAAGACGCGTAAACAAACAGCGATGTAAAGCGTAATCGAAGTTTTCTCTTTAATCTTGTGTATGCTTTTTCCACAAAATAACAAAAACAAAAGCGATGCTTGCCGTTATTTTGTACTTATGCTTTAATGCGCATACATTTATTAACTAGGTGGTTCGACGCTCGTTTACTATAGGGTCACTTTAGTAAGTACCCATGTAGTGATCGGCAAGGTAAGCACTTATCCATGGCCAATCGCAAACTCGAGTCGACTATTTGGTTTGACGTTGGTTTACTATAGGGTCACTTTAGTAAGTACCCATGTAGTGATCGGCGAGGTAAGCACCTACCCATGGCCAATCGACACCTCCAGTTCTGCAGGGTGGTTATCCTTTCCTTTAATGCATGATACGTTTATATTAAATTCGCTAAGCTTACCAAGCCATCTATAAAGTAATTCATTAAGTTTTTTTATTTTATATTTAATTAGCAGCCACTTAAGTGGTTGGTGATCGGACAAAATGTCGAATTTAAATCTATAAAGATATGGGCGGAAATAAGCTGTTGCCTACACTATAGCTAGCAATTCCTTTTGTATAGAAGAATAGTCTTTCTCAAGGTCATTCAATGTACGACTTGCATAGCACATAGGGTGATTATCTTGTTGCAAAACAGCACCTAAAGCTATATTACTAGTATCAGTAATAAGCTGAAATTTCTGTTTGAAATCCGGATACTCAGGTACCGGTGCCTCACTTATGATTCTTTTTAATTGGTCGATTGCAATCATGAAGTTGGGATCATTTGCATCGAGCTTAGCAACCTTTTGTATGTACATATGTGACCAATATGTTTTGAAAAACTTGTAGAAAAAATAAGAACGTCGTTAAGATGGACTACACAAATTCTATTTATTTCTTCTTTTAAGACATTGAAATATGGCAGGAGCGTTTTTGAGCGCGAATGGTATCCAATTAAACTCTTAATGCCCTTGAGGCGTAGAATACGCTGTCTTTTCCCTATCTTGTTCCTGAACAAAAATTTAGAAAAATATTGCGCTCTTCCTAACTTATTCAATATGCCTTCTGTATTTGGAATAGGAAACTTATCATCTACTGTGTTTATCAGTTTTTTTTTGTACAAGCCATTAAGGGGCCTTATGTGGAGAATTGCTTTTACGTATTATTCCCTTGTGTAGCATTTCTTCAATTTGCTTAGCAAAATTTCTTGCTCATGTACTTAAGGATATCTAAAAATCTTACAATATTTAGTCTTGTTCACTTCTGTTTTTATGTGATGCTCGATAACGTTTGTATTGCTAAGACACTGACCTTCAGGAAAAATTAATGTTTTAAATTTAATTAAAATTTTAGTTAGAGCATTGTTTTCCTCTTGGTTTAAATCATTGAAAAGAATTTTTTGTATTCTATCATCTATTTTAATTGGTTCACTTTGATTTACCTCATCAGAGTATAGTGAACTATTTTAAAATTGAACAGTATTATTAATTGTAATTGTATTATTATAATAATCAATAATATCATTTAATGGTTTGAGAAAATTTTGACCTATCGAAAGATTTTTTATTAAATGTTGCCAATTTCCTACTCATTGTGGCATCTTCTTTAAATTCAAGAGGCAAATCAGTTATATTTTCTTGCGTTATTAGCGAATTTGAATTTGAAGATGAAAATGATATTGGATGACTCAAAGTTCTTCGAGGATATTGTATCAATCAAGGCTGTGATTATTTCATTGCTTAAGGTTAAGTTAATCAAAGGAAGTGATTTTTCGAGGCAACTATATGAAAATTTGCATGGCAAGAGCAGTTCATTGGCTTTGACATTGATTCATAAGTGAAGCTTTGATTATGATTATCATTAATCTACCTGGATATGATCGATTTCCATTATTGAAATATGGCTTTGTTGATTTGTACAGTACTGATTTCAATTTAAATGTTGTGTTCCTGGTCGAAAGTTTCCTGAATAAGCTTTTACATTTTAAATTATTGTTGTGATTTGAATTCTGATCTTGTTGATTATAATTTGATTTGTAAAATCGGTCTCGGTCTCGGTCTCACACTTTTTAGTGTGAGTCCCCTTTCCGAAAAAATTTTCTTCCACATTTTACGCAAAAATCTGGCAGGCTCAGAAATGTTGTAATTTTTGATTTCAGCATCCTATAAAATTTAGAAATATAAAAAAAGGACGACTGCGTTTTATTAAAAATTACAGAGCATTTAATTTTTCTTACCAGTTGTTCAAACAATTCTGCTGACTTATTTAAATCCTTTTCAAATTTTCGATGTCTTCAATTTTATTGAAGGATTTTGGTGGTAGCAACAAACGAGGCTTATTTCCTTGAACAAGCTTTAATTAATTAATTATAAGCTTTCAATTTAATTAAGCGTTCATTGAGATCTATAAAAATATATTTTGGTTTAGTCTGTAAATTTAAAAGTCATTATTCCATGCCTTGCACATTTTTGTTAAATTTTTGCAGTTGGTTATAAATCTGCTGCAACATATCTAAAAAGGGCAAAATTACTTAGTTTTCTTTGAAGATCGATTTTCATAACTATACTTACTTGATGTGGATGGTTTTGCATAACTAGAAGTTAGCTGGGTATAGGCAACTTCATTCGCCAAAGTTGATACAGCTCAATGAGTGCCACTGCTCAAAAATTGGTCAGTGAAATCATTTATTATGTATTAATGGCATAACAATTATGCACGCTGGTGACGAAAGATTAAAAATAATAGCTTTTCGGGTAACGTCTGCTACTTTGTGAACTATTGGTATGTCCAAATAACTAGTAATTGGGATAATTGTTAGAATTAATTAAATATTTTCATCCACACATCTTTTTAAAATTTTTGATTTGGAATCTCTTTTTACTGTGCTATTCATACTTTGCACTATGTCTATTGGAATCTCTTCAATATTAAGTGGAAGAAGGATGTTATGGTGTTCGACTTGTGTTCTATTTCTAAATTGGTCATCTGTTCTTGTTAAACTTTCTTGAAGTTGATATATTATTCTTCTTTGGAAGTTCTCACCACGTTGATGACACTTGTGGCAACCAAAATAGGCGCTATGGCCTTACTTCCAAGAACAAAAGGTTTAGCGGGCGAGACGCAAATAAAGGCTCTAAACTTTACTTCGAAATGATATGATTTGTATACAAAACCAGAAGAAATAAGAGAAAAAAGTTTAGAAATAAATAAATTAAGGTATTCATTAATATCTTTTGGCTTGCTCTCTCCACAATCGACGCCTGCTAGCAATACAGGGGAAATTCTGTCAACATTTATTAAAATCGGCCATGCCTGTATGTTGGAACTTTTAAAGAGTGGTAGCCCATCAATATTTATATTAATATATAATGCCTTTTCATTAAAAGAAAAGTTAAAAAAAATCAGTCAAACAATCAGCGATTCCATAATGCATATATTCGCCGCCATGCATTGGGACACAAAAACCATATTTAGGTGTTTTTTTTTAAGTTCTGGAATCCCACGGCAAATCAGGTGATATATGCCGCAAGATCTTAAGAAGCTCATTTAAAGTCAAGCATGAAATATTAAATGAAACAGCCCAGCTAGACAATTTATGCCGAAGAGATGTGATCTCGAGGTCATCTGAAGGTTCAGACAGGTGACTACTATCACTGAAGTATCCATAATTTTCAATAAAATTTTGCTCCAAAATAGGTCCTGAATTCATTGATTCATTCATGGGCTCATTGGTGACGTCCAGCTCTGTTGGCAGAGCTCCATGTACATGAACGGACATGGACGGACAACGACGGACAAGGACGGACATGGACGGACAACGTTGGACATAGACGGATGAGGACGGACAACGACGGACATAGAAGGACATGGAAGGACATATATATTTATTATCCGATCTGAACCAAATTTGCAGTACACATTTGAAATAGAACACTCATCCTGTGTTCTAAAATTGGCTTCTAACTTGAAAATTGCTTTAGATATTCGTGTTTTTTTTCCATTTCTGTGGGCGGAGGGGGCGTTGACACGGCTACTTTTCTACAAGAAACCTGCATTCAAAATCTTGTGTATTTAAAAAAATTATAATTTTGGCCACAAAAACGGGTTAAATTCAACATAGTGCATGTCCGTCCATGTGTGTTCATGTCCGTCGTTGTCCATCTTCATCAGTAATGCAGAACTGATAGAAGGCATCCAGCAAGTTTGTCCGTCCATGTCCGTCCGTGTCCGACCATGTCCGTCCATGACCGATGATCACCGTTCAAACGCCCTCCGTAGCAAAGCTGGTGACGGATAGCCGATAGGCCGTTGCTAATGATGCGCTGATACGGCTGGAGTTGAAGACTAAGCTAGTTCCGGTTGGTCGTCGTGCCTCCTTGAAGTGCAGGAGCGTGTGGTGGTCCTTCTGACACACCCTGCAGCTTCCCGCGCTGCGACAGGATTGCCCGGATGTTGGTGGGCCAGACAGAGCAGTACTTGTTAATCAGTACACGCGGCACCGGAAGGAGTTGGTGCCAGCGGGGCGGCTCTGATCGGCGACTGCATGTGATGGCATACTACATGGAATGAAACAAAAAGTAAATGATTATTACAGTAGCCTCTTTAAATTGTCAATGACACATGGAACAGGACAGCACAGGTCGACGAATGGAGAAACGAAACAGGAGGTTATTCGTCCGTCAGTCCTTCTGACAAAGATGGGTAGGTATTGCTGTCCTCCATCGGGAGTAGAATTAGTTTGGCTACGGGTCTTCGGATAGTACCCCGCGCCGTGAGCACATCAACAACTCGGGCCTTTGTATCGGTGCCTGGATACGTCGTCAGCACCCGTCCTAGGCGCTATTCGTTGGAGGGAAGGTTGTCTTCCTTTACGACGACCATGTCACCGATCCGAAGGTTCGGTGTAGGGGATTTCCATTTCGTCCATTTATGTAGCTCATTTAGGTACTCACTGCCATCGATTTAGGATAGAGGTGGCCGGTTGGCTAATTTCTGGTTCCAACATCGAAATAAGCGGGCCACCTGTAAGAAAATGACCAGAAGTTAAGGCTAGTAGGTCGGTAGGGCCTTCGGACATCGGAGAGATCGGCCTTCAGGCAGGCTTCGATCTTAGCCAGTAGAGTGGATAACTCATCAAACGTATATTTTATGGTGCTGAAGCACACGAAGACGCAGACATATCCCTTAGTGATGAGGCAGGCTCGACCAGTGTAGTTTTTGACTTCGAATGGACCAGCGAAGTCAACTCTAGTGTGCGTGAACGGTCTCGAGTAGGACGCCCGCAATCTCTTCTTGTAGATCACGTAAACCTTGCAAGAACTGATGGTGGATTTGATGAGGATCTTCAGCTTTGGAATCCAGAATCTGGAGCGGATCAGCCGCATGACGACTTGGTTACCCCCATGTAAGGATATACTATGGGTGAAACGAACCCATAGTCGCGCAAAGGACGAGGATGACTCTCATCATAACTCAGTGAGTGGGACGCCCTCAGACGCCCACAGGCCCCTTGCTTTCGAGGAATGGATTAAAGTTTCGGATTGAACTTGAAGAAGGAACCAGCTACTTGGACTGCAGACAGTGGTATTCCTTCGGAAAGGTTTGTCGATGAGTCATGATGACTAGTCGCTCTTGGACCCGTGACAGCTCATCGGCGTGGACCACGCTCGAGCTTAGAATTGTCAATATCCGACTTTAATCGATAATCCTGAAAATAGGCGGAAGGGCGAAGTGCTTTGCCAAAATCAGAGAACTTGCTCAGGAAATCAGGAGTAGGAACTAACTTGGCGATATTGCACTTAATCCGCTGCTCCAGCAGAGTCTCCGGAATGGAACTTGAGGATGTTGACCTTTGATCCGGTTGGAGATTAAGCCACTCTGGTCCATGCCAGGACACCTCGGCTTGCGAGATCTGCCGAATTGTGCTCGGACCGCACATGCGACCAACTTGTGGAGTCGCTGGCTTGGACTATTTTTGCCACACGATTGGCCACTACGGCTGTCCATTTGCAGAGTGGCTTGTTTAACCAAGCCAAAACAAAAAGAAAGTCTGGAAACTCTCTGCTGAAAGGTTCAGGAGAAGGGCCGAAGATAGCTCAGCCAACAAGACTGCGCCAGAAAGTTGCAAACGTGGCACTTAGAGTGACTTGACAGGAGCTCGCCGTCTCTACGCGGACATAGATCGCCGCACCATACGCCCGTTCTGAAGCATGACAGAAACCGTGGTACTGGAGCTTCACTCTTGTCAGGAACTGAACCTATCTTGGAATCTTACTCAGAGCAGAATAGCTCCCGAGGTACTCCTTCCATTGGAGTAAAAGATCCGCGGGTAGGGGTTCGTCCGTTTTCAGCCAGATCTCCTGCATGAAAATCTTGGCTCGGATTGCGAAAGGAGTTAGCCACTCGGCTGGGTCGAAGAGAGTGGCAATCTGCGATAGCACTTCCCTCTTCGTGTAGGAATCCTGATGGGCAACTTCTGGCGGCATGAAGAAGAACTCGTCATGGTGAGCTTGCACCTGATGTTCAAAGTTTTCGCTATACTCGATTCCTTGAGTTCTAGGAAGTATTCTCGGAGTAGGTGGTCCTTTGGGATGTTCTTCAGCACGCTCTTGTTGTCGACGTCCACTTCCTCAGCGGGAAGCCAGTTTTGTCTAGGGCTGCACACACTTCCGTAATGGTCCGGATGGCCGCTTCCTTAGTGTGCGTCCCTGCCCGGACGTCGTTCACGTACATGCTGCTAGAGATGACACGGCATGCGAGAGGATACTGCAAGCGTATGTCTTCAGCGAGTTGCTGAGGACTCGTAAGGCTAGGAAAGGCGAGCAGTCGACACCGAATGTGACTGTGTTCAATTCGAACACAGGCAAAGAAAAGAAATTCACTTGCGTACGACTTTCACTGACTAAAAGGATACTGATCCTTAACTGACACCAATATATAAAACAACTGCCGCAGTTTTAGGCCTAATTATTATTTAACTGCTGCAATTTTCGGCCTATACATAATACACACTCATGCTTATAAATTCAGTAACCGTTTTGTGAAACCACAGGTAAAGAAAAGAAATTCACTTGCGTACGACTTTCACAGACTAAAAGGATACTGATCCTTCAGAACACAAAGTTAAGTTCAAACTGCCACAATATTGGGCGATTTACGAATCGATCGCCAAAATTGTAAGCCTAAATTTATCTAACTGCTGAAACTATTGGCCTAAATTTATTACTGCCGCAAGATTTGTCGGTTGCCTAAATGGGGCCTTACGCTTACAAGTTACCGGCAACAGAAGATCCGTATCTCACGTGGACCACTAGATGGCATTTGTGAGTAACTGCAAAGGACTTTCCCCATTACTCGAATTTACCAAATGAAAGTTTAAATCCTTTGTGGCCGTTTAAACTCATGCAAGATTGTAATATAAAAAAGAAACTATAAAATAAACCTTCAGTCTGCGTGCTGAAGGGAGAGTGATACTTCAAATATGAACAAAGCAATATGAAATATTGCCATTTTAAAATGTATATAAAATTCAACTTATTTGTATAATTAAGTTATACAAAAACGAGTACAATGTTGTGAAAAATTCTATAAAAACCGAAACCCGTTATATATAGTCTCTAACTATTCTTCCTTTTCTACCTGGCATATTTGCAGATTTTAAGAACGAGGTCGCAGAAGCGGGTCCTCAAGAATTTTGTCGTTTGGCTGGAAGAGTTGACTCGCGAAGCCGAAGCGGATGAAGTGATTTTGATTTATCATGGCCAAGGACACTTTGTAGCACGAATGCTGATGAAGTCACTGCAAGCGAACAATTTGCTGGCACGTTTCAGTGAGCTGGTCAAATGGTTTGTGAACAACAATCGCATGGCCAAGAAAATGTTGCGGACCAGAAGATATTTGAGCTTAAATCGATTGTCGTCAGTTAATCGCCGATACAATGATCATGATGAGGATGCTGTCGAGTTCACATGCTTGGTCGAAAAACGCGTCAACATGATCTTTGGCGTTGCCGTCGAACTCATCGATATTGAGTGCAATCTGTTGCCCGATATGGAAACCATATACGATGCCCTCGAGCCCTATGCCGTTAGTATTCATAAATATTTGAGTGAAATGCCGAGGCTTGAGTTGCGTGATCGCTTTACCGCTTTTCGTCCGCGACTAATGAGAAGTTTCACATACGCTCAACGCACTCGTTTCTCCAAATATTGCACTGCACTCGCTAGGAGCGGTTTAGATTTCGATGCAATCCAATTTATGTGGATTAATTGCGGTGCTGCAACGCACCAGCGACCTCACAGATTCCCAACAGCGGCAGCTCATTAATTTTCTACGCAGATTTTTCAATAGCGGACTTCGCATTATTTGCTAAGTTCTTTTTTTTTTTGGACTTAGAATTTCAAACGTTAATAAATACGGCTTGCACCCAGGATGCCAGAGCCATGCTCGCGTGGACACCACACACGCCACTACACGCAGCAACCAACCTTGGAGGCAGACGACTCACTGCTACACATAACCTCCAACGGGCGCCAGTGCAATGTACTCGCATTATACACACAACAATGCGAGCACGGATAATGCTCCAACCCGTTTCCAGACCCAGGACGAGACGAGCGCGGCAGCTACGAGAGGGCGCCGTGTTCGCCATGACGGGATTAAGCGCTAAAAACAAAAACATTTATTTTAATTTTTGTAATTAAAAATTTTTTGTGCTCGCGTTAATTGTTTACCTTTTCCAATGCAGTGTTACCAGAAACTGTAACTAAATAATTCTAGTTTCACTTTAGTACATTCTAGAACTGGTATATTTCACTTCACTCCAGTATATTTATACTTAGCGTTGCCACTAAGTTGTAACCTAACATTGCTCACTGTTAAGTTTGCCCGCCACTGTTAAAAATTCAAATAATTCCTAGAGGTTGCAAAATTGTAATATGAAAAGGAAACAATAAAATAAACTTTCAGTCTGCGTGCTGAGGGGAGAGTGATCCTTCAAATATGAACAAAGCAATATGAAATATTGGCATTTTAAAATGTATATTATTTGTATAACTAAGTTATACAAAAATGAGTACAATGTTGTGAAAAATTCTATAAGAACCGAAACCCGTTATATATAGTCTCTAACTATTCTTCCTTTTCTACCTGGCATATTTGCAGATTTTAAGAACGAGGTCGCAGAAGCGGGTCCTCAAGAATTTTGTCGTTTGGCTGGAAGAGTTGACTCGCGAAGCCGAAGCAGATGAAGTGATTTTGATTTATCATGGCCAAGGACACTTTGTAGCACGAATGCTGATGAAGTCACTGCAAGCGAACAATTTGCTGGCACGTTTCAGTGAGCTGGTCAAATGGTTTGTGAACAACAATGGCATGGCCAAGAAAATGTTGCGGACCAGAAGATATTTGAGCTTAAATCGATTGTCGTCAGTTAATCGCCGATACAATGATCATGATGAGGATGCTGTCGAGTTCACATGCTTGGTCGAAAAACGCGTCAACATGATCTTTGGCGTTGCCGTCGAACTCATCGATATTGAGTGCAATCTGTTGCCCGATATGGAAACCATATACGATGCCCTCGAGCCCTATGCCGTTAGTATTCATAAATATTTGAGTGAAATGCCGAGGCTTGAGTTGCGTGATCGCTTTACCGCTTTTCGTCCGCGACTAATGAGAAGCTTCACATACGCTCAACGCACTCGTTTCTCCAAATATTGCACTGCACTCGCTAGGAGCCTGTTCGACGTACGAAACAGAATTCGTTGAAAGGGTGTGTGCTTTGAGTCCATATGGATTTGACGATACATCTTTGTTATGCCCGCATTGAACACATACTGATAGTATCGCCATCTGAGGATCTGCAAAGTGAGATCCGATTGTAGAATGGGCCCTGGATGAAGGATATCATTCAGACTTTTGCCATTTGAGGATGGACAAGAAGCATTAAAAACAACCCGCACCTTCGATGTGGTGCTATCTGGTTTGAAGACGGCATGATGAGGCAGATAAAAGTTAGGAGTCTGCTGCGAGATGGGTGTCATGTGACCCAAATCCACGTACTCCTGGAGTACGGCATTGTACAGCTCCTTTAGAGAATCGTTTCTGGACAAATCGTTTCTTGAGAAACTGAGCCAGCGCTATGGATCTGGAATGACCCAATTTAATGTCATCGGGCTTCCGGAATGGAAGTGTAACCCGATATCTGCCACATTTGCTACGAGAAGTTGTGTTCACGCAGGAAACTTATCATCATAGGAAACTTATCATCTACTGTGTTTATCAGTTTTTTTTTGTACAAGCCATTAAGGGGCCTTATGTTGAGAATTGCTTTTACGTATTATTCCCTTGTGTAGCATTTCTTCAATTTGCTTAGCAAAATTTCTTGCTCATGTACTTAAGGATATCTATAAATCTTACAATATTTAGTCTTGTTCACTTCCGTTTTTATGTGATGCTCGATAACGTTTGTATTGCTAAGACACTGACCTTCAGGAAAAATTAATGTTTTAAATTTAATTAAAATTTTAGTTAGAGCATTGTTTTCCTCTTGGTTTAAATCATTGAAAAGAATTTTTTGTATTCTATCATCTATTTTAATTGGTTCACTTTGATTTACCTCATCAGAGTATAGTGAACTATTTTATAATTGAACAGTATTATTAATTGTAATTGTATTATTATAATAATCAATAATATCATTTAATGGTTTGAGAAAATTTTGACCTATCGAAAGATTTTTTATTAAATGTTGCCAATTTCCTACTCATTGTGGCATCTTTAAATTCAAGAGGCAAATCAGTTATATTTTCTTGCGTTATTAGCGAATTTGAATTTGAAGATGAAAATGATATTGGATGACTCAAAGTTCTTCGAGGATATTGTATCAATCAAGGCTGTGATTATTTCATTGCTTAAGGTTAAGTTAATCAAAGGAAGTGATTTTTCGAGGCAACTATATGAAAATTTGCATGGCAAGAGCAGTTCATTGGCTTTGACATTGATTCATAAGTGAAGCTTTGATTATGATTATCATTAATCTACCTGGATATGATCGATTTCCATTATTGAAATATGGCTTTGTTGATTTGTACAGTACTGATTTCAATTTAAATGTTGTGTTCCTGGTCGAAAGTTTCCTGAATAAGCTTTTACATTTTAAATTATTGTTGTGATTTGAATTCTGATCTTGTTGATTATAATTTGATTTGTAAAATCGGTCTCGGTCTCGGTCTCACACTTTTTAGTGTGAGTCCCCTTTCCGAAAAAATTTTCTTCCACATTTTACGCAAAAATCTGGCAGGCTCAGAAATGTTGTAATTTTTGATTTCAGCATCCTATAAAATTTAGAAATATAAAAAAAGGACGACTGCGTTTTATTAAAAATTACAGAGCATTTAATTTTTCTTACCAGTTGTTCAAACAATTCTGCTGACTTATTTAAATCCTTTTCAAATTTTCGATGTCTTCAATTTTATTGAAGGATTTTGGTGGTAGCAACAAACGAGGCTTATTTCCTTGAACAAGCTTTAATTAATTAATTATAAGCTTTCAATTTAATTAAGCGTTCATTGAGATCTATAAAAATATATTTTGGTTTAGTCTGTAAATTTAAAAGTCATTATTCCATGCCTTGCACATTTTTGTTAAATTTTTGCAGTTGGTTATAAATCTGCTGCAACATATCTAAAAAGGGCAAAATTACTTAGTTTTCTTTGAAGATCGATTTTCATAACTATACTTACTTGATGTGGATGGTTTTGCATAACTAGAAGTTAGCTGGGTATAGGCAACTTCATTCGCCAAAGTTGATACAGCTCAATGAGTGCCACTGCTCAAAAATTGGTCAGTGAAATCATTTATTATGTATTAATGGCATAACAATTATGCACGCTGGTGACGAAAGATTAAAAATAATAGCTTTTCGGGTAACGTCTGCTACTTTGTGAACTATTGGTATGTCCAAATAACTAGTAATTGGGATAATTGTTAGAATTAATTAAATATTTTCATCCACACATCTTTTTACTGTGCTATTCATACTTTGCACTATGTCTATTGGAATCTCTTCAATATTAAGTGGAAGAAGGATGTTATGGTGTTCGACTTGTGTTCTATTTCTAAATTGGTCATCTGTTCTTGTTAAACTTTCTTGAAGTTGATATATTATTCTTCTTTGGAAGTTCTCACCACGTTGATGACACTTGTGGCAACCAAAATAGGCGCTATGGCCTTACTTCCAAGAACAAAAGGTTTAGCGGGCGAGACGCAAATAAAGGCTCTAACCTTTACTTCGAAATGATATGATTTGTATACAAAACCAGAAGAAATAAGAGAAAAAAGTTTAGAAATAAATAAATTAAGGTATTCATTAATATCTTTTGGCTTGCTCTCTCCACAATAGACGCCTGCTAGCAATACAGGGGAAATTCTGTCAACATTTATTAAAATCGGCCATGCCTGTATGTTGGAACTTTTAAAGAGTGGTGCCCATCAATATTTATATTAATATATAATGCCTTTTCATTAAAAGAAAAGTTAAAAAAAATCAGTCAAACAATCAGCGATTCCATAATGCATATATTCGCCGCCATTCATTGGGACACAAAAACCATATTTAGGTGTTTTTTTTTAAGTTCTGGAATCCCACGGCAAATCAGGTGATATATGCCGCAAGATCTTAAGAAGCTCATTTAAAGTCAAGCATGAAATATTAAATGAAACAGCCCAGTTAGACAATTTATGCCGAAGAGATGTGATCTCGAGGTCATCTGAAGGTTCAGACAGGTGACTACTATCACTGAAGTATCCATAATTTTCAATAAAATTTTGCTCCAAAATAGGTCCTGAATTCATTGATTCATTCATGGGCTCATTGGTGACGTCCAGCTCTGTTGGCAGAGCTCCATGTACATGAACGGACATGGACGGACAACGACGGACAAGGACGGACATGGACGGACAACGTTGGACATAGACGGATGAGGACGGACAACGACGGACATAGAAGGACATGGAAGGACATATATATTTATTATCCGATCTGAACCAAATTTGCAGTACACATTTGAAATAGAACACTCATCCTGTGTTCTAAAATTGGCTTCTAACTTGAAAATTGCTTTAGATATTCGTGTTTTTTTTCCATTTCTGTGGGCGGAGGGGGCGTTGACACGGCTACTTTTCTACAAGAAACCTGCATTCAAAATCTTGTGTATTTAAAAAAATGATAATTTTGGCCACAAAAACGGGTTAAATTCAACATAGTGCATGTCCGTCCATGTGTGTTCATGTCCGTCGTTGTCCATCTTCATCAGTAATGCAGAACTGATAGAAGGCATCCAGCAAGTTTGTCCGTCCATGTCCGTCCGTGTCCGACCATGTCCGTCCATGACCGATGATCACCGTTCAAACGCCCTCCGTAGCAAAGCTGGTGACGGATAGCCGATAGGCCGTTGCTAATGATGCGCTGATACGGCTGGAGTTGAAGACTAAGCTAGTTCCGGTTGGTCGTCGTGCCTCCTTGAAGTGCAGGAGCGTGTGGTGGTCCTTCTGACACACCCTGCAGCTTCCCGCGCTGCGACAGGATTGCCCGGAATGTTGGTGGGCCAGACAGAGCAGTACTTGTTAATCAGTACACGCGGCACCGGAAGGAGTTGGTGCCAGCGGGGCGGCTCTGATCGGCGACTGCATGTGATGGCATACTACATGGAATGAAACAAAAAGTAAATGATTATTACAGTAGCCTCTTTAAATTGTCAATGACACATGGAACAGGACAGCAAAGGTCGACGAATGGAGAAACGAAAGAGGAGGTTATTCGTCCGTCAGTCCTTCTGACAAAGATGACAAAGATGATTGCTGTCCTCCATCGGGAGTAGAATTAGTTTGGCTACGGGTCTTCGGATAATACCCCGCGCCGGGAGCACATCAACAACTCGGGCCTTTGTATCGGTGCCTGGATACGTCGTCAGCACCCGGCCTAGGCGCTATTCGTTGGAGGGAAGGTTGTCTTCCTTTACGACGACCATGTCACCGATCCGAAGGTTCGGTGTTGGGGATTTCCATTTCGTCCATTTATGTAGCTCGTTTAGGTACTCACTGCCATCGATTTAGGATAGAGGTGGCCGGTTGGCTAATTTCTGGTTCCAACATTGAAATAAGCGGGCCACCTGTAAGAAAATGGCCAGAAGTTAAGGCTAGTAGGTCGGTAGGGCCTTCGGACATCGGAGAGATTGGCCTTCAAGCAGGCTTCGATCTTAGCCAGTAGAGTGGATAACTCATCAAACGTATATTTTATGGTGCTAAAGCACACGAAGACGCAGACATATCCCTTAGTGATGAGGCAGGCTCGACCAGTGTAGTTTTTGACTTCGAATGGACCAGCGAAGTCAACTCTAGTGTGCGTGAACGGTCTCGAGTAGGACGCCCGCAATCTCTTCTTGTAGATCACGTAAACCTTGCAAGAACTGATGGTGGATTTGATGAGGATCTTCAGCTTTGGAATCCAGAATCTGGAGCGGATCAGCCGCATGACAACTTGGTTACCCCCATGTAAGGATATACTATGGGTGAAACGAACCCATAGTCGCGCAAAGGACGAGGAATATGAGAGTATGATTGGATGACTCTCATCATAACTCAGTGAGTGGGATGCCCTCAGACGCCCACAGGCCCCTTGCTTTCGAGGAATGGATTCAAGTTTCGGATTGAACTTGAAGAAGGAACCAGCTACTTGGACTGCTGACAGTGGTATTCCTTCGGAAAGGTTTGTCGATGAGTCATGATGACTAGTCGCTCTTGGACCCGTGACAGCTCATTGGCGTGGACCACGTTCGAGCTTAGAACTGTCAAAATCCGACTTTAATCGATAATCCTGAAAACATAGGCGGAAGGGCGAAGTGCTTTGCCAAAATCAGAGAACTTGCTCAGGAAATCAGGAGTAGGAGGTAACTTGGCGATATTACACT
The DNA here is from genome assembly GCA_035046325.1 of Drosophila niveifrons. Taxonomy (NCBI): domain Eukaryota; kingdom Metazoa; phylum Arthropoda; class Insecta; order Diptera; family Drosophilidae; genus Drosophila; species Drosophila niveifrons. Next base: position 1,482,406 of record JAWNOC010000048.1, read on the forward strand.
TAATCCGCTGCTCCAGCAGAGTCTCCGGAATGGAACTTGAGGATGTTGACCTTTGATCCGGTTGGAGATGAAGCCACTCTGGTCCATGCCAGGACACCTCGAGATCTGCCGAATTGTGCTTGGACCGCACATGCGACCAACTTGTGGAGTCGCTGGCTTGGACTATTTTTGCCACACGATTGGCCACTAAGGCTGTTCATTTGCAGAGTGGCTTGTTTAACCAAGCCAAAACAATTGTTGAGTCAGTCCAAAAGAAGTCTGGGAACTCTCTGCTGAAAGGTTCAGGAGGAGGGCCGAAGATAGCTCAGCCAACAAGACTGCGCCAGAAAGTTGCAAACGTGGCACTTAGAGTGACTTGACAGGAGCTCGCCGTCTCTACGCGGACATAGATCGCCGCACCATACGCCCGTTCTGAAGCATGACAGAAACCGTGGTACTGGAGCTTCACTCTTGTCAGGAACTGAACCTATCTTGGAATCTTACTCAGAGCAGAATAGCTCCCGAGGTACTCCTTCCATTGGAGTAAAAGATCCGCGGGTAGGGGTTCGTCCGTTTTCAGCCAGATCTCCTGCATGAAAATCTTGGCTCGGATTGCGAAAGGAGTTAGCCACTCGGCTGGGTCGAAGAGAGTGGCAATCTGCGATAGCACTTCCCTCTTCGTGTAGGAATCCTGATGGGCAACTTCTGGTGGCATGAAGAAGAACTCGTCATGGTGAGCTTGCACCTGATGTTCAAAGTTTTCGCTATACTCGATTCCTTAAGTTCTAGGAAGTATTCTCGGAGTAGGTGGTCCTTTGGGATGTTCTTCAGCACGCTCTTGTTGTCGACGTCCACTTCCTCAGCGGGAAGCCAGCCCTGTCTAGGGCTGCGTCCCTGCCCGGACGTCGTTCACGTACATGCTGCTAGAGATGACACGGCATGCGAGAGGATACTGCAAGCGTATGTCTTCAGCGAGTTGCTGAGGACTCGTAAGGCTAGGAAAGGCGAGCAGTCGACACCGAATGTGACTGTGTTCAACTCGAACACAGGCAAAGAAAAGAAATTCACTTGCGTACGACTTTCACAGACTAAAAGGATACTGATCCTTAACTGACACCAATATATAAAACAACTGCCGCAGTTTTAGGCCTAATTATTATTTAACTGCTGCAATTTTCGGCCTATACATAATACACACACATGCTTATAAATTCAGTAACCGTTTTGTGAAACCACAGGCAAAGAAAAGAAATTCATTTGCGTACGACTTTCACAGACTAAAAGGATACTGATCCTTCAGAACACAAAGTTAAGTTTAAACTGCCACAATATTGGGCGATTTATGAATCGATCGCCAAAATTTTAAGCCTAAATTTATCTAACTGCTGAAACTATTGCCGCAAGATTTGTCGGTTGCCTAAATGGGGCCATACGCTTACAAGTTACCGGCAACAGAAGATCCGTATCTCACGTGGACCACTAGATGGCATTTGTGAGTAACTGCAAAGGACTTTCCCCATTACTCGAATTTACCAAATGAAAGTTTAAATCCTATGTGGCCGTTTTGAACTCATGTCCGCAATAGGCGCGCATGTTTATATAAAAAAAAAAAAAAAACACTAAGTTGTAACCTAACATTGCTCACTGTTAAGTTTGCCCGCCACTGTTAAAAATTCAAATTATTCCTAGAGGTTGCAAAATTGTAATATAAAAAGGACACAATAAAATAAACCTTCAGTCTGCGTGCTGAAGGGAGAGTGATACTTCAATATATTGACATTTTAAAATGTATATAAAATTTAACTTATTTGTATAATTAAGTTATACAAAAACGAGTACAATGTTGTGAAAAATTCTATAAGAACCGAAACCCGTTATATATAGTCTCTAACTATTCTTCGTTTCTACCTGCCATATTTGCAGAATTGCAAGAATTTTGTCGTTTGGCTGGAAGAGTTGACTCGCGAAGCTGAAGCGGATGAAGTGATTTTGATTTATCATGGCCAAGGACACTTTGTAGCACGAATGCTGATGAAGTCACTGCAAGCGAACAATTTGCTGGCACGTTTCAGTGAGCTGGTCAAATGGTTTGTGAACAACAATGGCATGGCCAAGAAAATGTTGCGGACCAGAAGATATTTGAGCTTAAATCGATTGTCGTCAGTTAATCGCCGATACAATGATCATGATGAGGATGCTGTCGAGTTCACATGCTTGGTCGAAAAACGCGTCAACATGATCTTTGGCGTTGCCGTCGAACTCATCGATATTGAGTGCAATCTGTTGCCCGATATGGAAACCATATACGATGCCCTCGAGCCCTATGCCGTTAGTATTCATAAATATTTGAGTGAAATGCCGAGGCTTGAGTTGCGTGATCGCTTTACCGCTTTTCATCCGCGACTAATGAGAAGTTTCACACACGCTCAACGCACTCGTTTCTCCAAATATTGCCCTGCACTCGCTAGGAGCCTGTTCGACGTACGAAACAGAATTCGTTGAAAGGGTGTGTGGATCTGCAAAGTGAGATCCGATTGTAGAATGGGCCCTGGATGAAGGATATCATTCAGACTTTTGCCATTTGAGGATGGACAAGAAGCATTAAAAACAACCCGCACCTTTGATGTGGTGCTATCTGGTTTGAAGACGGCATGATGAGGCAGATAAAAGTTAGGAGTCTGCTGCTAGATGGGTATCATGTGACCCAAATCCACGTACTCCTGGAGTACGGCATTGTACTGCTCCTTTGGAGAATCGTTTCTGGACAAATCGTTTCTTGAGAAACTGAGCCAGCGCTATGGATCTGGAATGACCCAATTTAATGTCATCGGGCTTCCGGAATGGAAGTGTAACCCGATATCTGCTACATTTGCTACGAGAAGTTGTGTTCACGCAGTTTTCTTCGCAAACGAAATCTGACTCTTTTATCAGCTTTGCTGGAATATCCTTCACCTCCCAAAATTTGGAAATGAGTTTGTCTGCTAGGCCGCCTCAAGGAGCGCTAATGTTGACCAGGCATAGTGTGCTGATGCTATGTCTGGCCAAAATATTTTTGACAGGTTGTGCTTCGATAGAATGGTTTTAACGTTCTTTCTATCTTTTAGATATTTTTCACTCCATGTAGAGTTTTGCTAAATTTGGTGAGGTTAAGGTTACATTGTTGGCAAGTGGGTGGAGGTGTTTTATCAAATAGGTGGCTGTGTGTCAGTTCGGAGTCTTATAAATTTAATGGGGTCTATTCGCGAAATAATTGGTTTTAAACGTTCGATATTGCTTTTATTTTTTGTGTTAATGAGTTTGTAGTGTATAGATGTGTTGTTCCATACAAGGTCATTTGGTCTTTCATGGGATTGTTAATGTATTTCAGGGTGTTTTTAGGGGGGCGTCTTCAGTAAATAATAACACTTCAACTGTGTAATTATTGAAGAATTGTAAACTTTACAATTACTTTTATTGTACACTTGAAAAATACACTGGTTGTGCAGGTCAGCGAAAGTAGAACATATGTATATAGGAAAAGCACTAAAAGAGGGCAGGGTGACCAACATGAGGATAAACTAGATCAGTGTGACTGCGCGTGTGACAAGGTTTTGAGTGGTCACACCTGCCATCATCTGGCATCGACATCCTCCCCCCCTTTGCAAACGGATTTATTGTCCATATGGACCGGACAGAATCCAACTCAATGTGGAGTTCTGGGCCATTGGCAAACCGTTGGTGCTCGGCAGGATGCCAGGTCGAAAGATATGAGGATACACATCAGTGCCGAGCAACAGGGAGGTGAGGAGAATCGAGAAGAGGAGCAGAAACATCACGCCATGAATTCCTTGGGGTAATCGCATTCGTAGGACAGCAACTGGAACTGATGCGTAAAGCTGGCCACGAATTGCAATATTTGGAAGGTGGCCAGGTACTTCTTCCACCAAATGAATTCTTGGTACTCGGGTCCCATGGCAGCAATCGTGTAGTAGAAGTACATCTCAATGTGTACGAGCGAGTTGAGGCCCATCCACACGGAGAAGGGCATGTAACATGGAACGAAATAAGAACATATGATTATTACAGTAGCTTCTTTACATTGTCAATGACACATGGAACAGGACAGTATAGGACAGCACAAACGAAACGAAGTAGGATGTTATTCGTCTTTGTCTCGGTGCCTATCTGGTTTGAATGAATGATGAGGCAGATAAAAATTAGGAGTGGTGACGGGCTTCCAGAATGGAAGAGTCACCCGAGATCTGCCACATCTGCTGCGTGAAGTTGTCTTTTCGCAGCTAACCAGCTTCGACGGAATATCCTCCGCCTCGCAAAATTTGGAGCTTAGTCTGTCGAGTTGATCGTCTGCTTGCGACTCTTGTCGAAAACGCAGAGACAGTTGTCGACACATTCTGGGAGACGGGGCCGGTGAGAATCCAACCAAACACGGTTTGTTGGCCAAGGAGTGAGCCACAAATGTTTGGCCGGGAACCGCCCAGGATGACTGACGGAAGGATATCCGCGCCAATTAAGATGTCAATCTGAGCACCTTTGTAGAAGTTTGGATCTGCCAGTTCAATCGCTGGTAGATCCTTTAGGAAGCCTTTCGGCACACGGAATGATGGCAGCTTGTCTGCCAGTTGTGGAATAACGAACGCTGAGGTCTCGATATGGAGCCTCGGCTTCGTTGGAGAACCAATGCTGAAGTTGCATAACTTCTGCGGTTGGGCCGCAATTGCATAATTCAGCCCAGATACTTGGGCTTGCACGGATTGGAATGGCAACTTTGTGCGCTGGAAAAAACGCTCAGAAATGAAAGTCGCTTCGGACCCTGAGTCGATTAGTGCTCGTGCGGTGTATGTAGTACCTAGATGGCATACATTGACAACCGCCGTGCCGAGAAGGATGTTCTGAGCGTTAATGGCAAAGTAATTTTGCACATTTTTGGAGTGGAAGAGGAAGAGGCACCATTGCGGGCACTGTCGCCCCGATGGAGAAGAGTGTGGTGCCGCCTCTTGCATGTGAAGCAATTGTGCGCACTCGTACACTCTCGGAGTTGGTAACCTCTTGCAAAGCAATTCAAACAGAGGCTCTTCTGTTTGATGTAGCTCATCCGATCATTGACCGGCATTTCAAGGAAGCTTGGACAGACCCGGACAGGGTGATTCTCTTTTGAGCACAAGTCACACGATTTGCCTCTCTGAGTGACTTGGGCCTTGAAAAAGTTAACTCGCTTTGAACACTGCTGTGGACGGGATGGTCCAGCGGTAAAGTTCTGCGAGTTGAAAGGTTGCTTCACGTCCTCAACAGCCTCGAGTGTACGATAACGCTCGTTGAGGAACGTGCTCATGTCCTGCCATGCGGGAATCTTGGACTTGTCCACCAATGATTGCTCCCATAGTGAGAGCGTAAGTTTGGGGAGCTTGGATGAGCAAAGAAAGACCAGGATGCAGTCGGCGAAAGGACTAGAGACTGAAATGTCTGAGTGCTCAAGAGCGGTCAAGCATCGCTGAATTGTGCCATGCAGCTTCTTAATCGCTGCTCCAGACTCTTGCGGAACCGTGGACAGGTTGAAGAGAATTTTTAACTGGCTCGTTATTAACAAGCGCTTGTTTTCGAATCGCTCGCAGAGAGCACTCCAAGCCGACGCGAAACCATCGTTCGTCAGCGGAAATTTGGCTACGATCTCATTGGCCTCATCTGCGGTTTTTGAATTGAGAAGGAATAGTTTCTCAACCGGAGTCAACCTCGGATTGTTGACGTAGATGGCCGTGAAAAGATCACGGAAGGTCGGCCACTGCAAGTAATCCCCACGAAATACTTCGGTGTCGACTGGATGGAGCCGGCAGCCACTGGAGTACACAGGAGGAGCGGTTGCTTCACTCCTGGTTGATTCGGAAATTTGTGTAATTTGCCCCTTTACATGGGCGAGACACCGCTCATACACTGCATAGCAGTGGTCATATTTGGCCTCCATGGCCTGTATGCCTTCGTTGTCGCCGTCTCGATTCAGTGCATCAGCGCACGTGGCATAAGCAGCCTCGACACTGTCCCAGAGGGTTTGTAGCCGGTCACGACGGATCTCGTACGTGTGTACATTGTCGTCTTCGGCTGCAGGCCCTCTGACCCGACTCTCAAAGTGCACCAGTCTGTCAGAGACGGCGACGAAGTTGCTGAGAGCCATCGCACGGGTGTTGCTAAGTTTAGCCTGGACGGATCGTGTAGTTGCAGAAGAAGCCAACGGCGACGAACGATCAACTTTGACTCGGAGTTGAGCGGCAGGAGGGCGGATTTGGATCCCGAAGGAGCGGGCGAAGCGGACGACAGGCGACGAGCTGTGGTCGGAAGCTTTAAGGAAAGTTTAGAGTCTGTTTCACTCTTTTGGCTTTAGGACATACTACGCTTCGGCAGCCGAGAGCAAGCACAAAAAATGGAAAGGAACTTCGGCTATCACAGGATAGTGAACAAATAGTGTAATTAGTGTAAATATTTAGATTTAGGGATGGAAAGACTGGCTCCGGAGTAATTGCACCATTCTTGAATGTCTGTGTGCAGAGGGCTTATGTTTATTGACGTATCTGTTCTTTTGTGTCTATTTATAATTTCATATGCTGTAAATTCGAACGATTTGTGAAGACCCATAATTCTATTGAGTTTGTTGTAGGCAATTGCAAAAAGGATTACGGATAATGGTGATCCTTGTGGGATTCCATTCTCAAGTGGTAAGGGTTGGTTGGGATTGTATGTTTTGAATTTGTACGCAAAATTTTCGGTTAGTTATATATTTGATCATTTTTGGTCCTAATTTCCAATCAACGGGTTCATCTATGATAGTGTGAATTCCTATTTTGTCATATGCTTTTAAGAAATCTAGTGAAATTATAGAAAGGTGACTTTTTCTGGATAGGGTGGTGGTAGTCAGATAATCTAGCGTTGCTAGTGAGTTAGATACCGATACCGAGCCCATTTGACAACTATCGAGTAGCTGGTTGTTGTTAACTAGCCACCATAGTCTTTTAGATATTATTTTATCCATGACTTTGGATAGACAACTATTTAATGATATAGGACGTTATGAAGGTATTTATGCTTTATTTGAATCCGGTTTTAAATTTGGTATGATGTTGCTTACTTTAAATTGATGTGGTATGTGTGCATTGAGGATATTGTTGTAGAATTTAAGTAGCCTTAGCATTACCGAATCTGGTAGATTTTTAATCATTGGGTAACTGATTCGGTCTCTACCTGGTGTTTTGCCTTTATGTTGGTTTATGGTGCTTTTCAATTCAATAATAGAAATATCACATTCTAAGGGTTGGGTTAGGAGAGATGTACAGTGAGACAAATTGTAGTATATGTTTTCTTTGTGTGATCTAAAAGTAGGATGGAAGTTATTGTTATGTGATCCATTTGACCAGAATTCACATAGGGCTTTGGAGATATCATATTTGTTTGTATGAGTGTCGGATGTATTACTAGGGTTAATGAGACTATGGATCTGGATGTTAGTTTTGAGGCCACAGAATCTATTGTTTTTTTCCAAATTTTTGGAATTGGTGATTGTGGATTTATGTCTGAGGTAAATTAGTGCAGGGCTTTTTTGGTTTATTTCTCGGTTAAGTAGTGCGTTAGCTTTTTATAAGTTATTATATTGGTTGTGTATATATTATGACCCACGTTTTGCCAGACTAATTATACCCGCTACCCATAGGGTAGAAGGGTATTATAACTTTGTGCCGGCAGGAAATGTATGTAACAGGTAGAAGGAGGCATCTCCGACCCTATAAAGAATATATATTCTTGATCAGCACCAATAGCCGAGACGATCTAGCCATGTCCGTCTGTCCGTATGAAACACTGGATCTCAGAGACTATAAGAGATAGACCTAAATTTTTTTTTGACAGCATTTTATATGTTTGCACGCAGATCAAGTTTGTTTCAAATTTTTGCCACGCCCCCTTCCGCCCCAGCAAATCAAAAAAAAATCTAATAACAAGCGTAATTTTAAAGCTAGAGCTGCGAGTTTTGGTGTATATAATAATAACAATAGTATTTATGAAAAAATTTGGTTGCGATCAGATAAAAATTGTGGAAGTTATATATAAGTTAAATACTTTTGTATGGGCAAAAACGTCTACTTACTAGGGGTCTCATTTGCTTTGGCCGACAATCTGGTATATTGTGCCGTCTGTGGTATATTTTGAATGCGGTACTATATCGTTATACCAAATATACCATTTGGTATATTTTTAGTATTTTGCAGCATTTTTGGTATATTTTGAAAATAATACCGCAATATTTTGCTTTTATTTAAAATGGGTAGCAAATATCTCACAGTCGAACACACTCGACTGTAGCTTTCCTACTTGTTTAAATTTACTACAATACACAATAATGCACCCAGCTTTGATTTTTTGAGCGACATTTTTTATTGACAGCGACGCTAAGGAATGCATCGATGTTTTATTTTGAAAATACCGATATACATAAAAATCGATATTTTGAGGGAAATAATCGTTCATTGTGTATCGTGTAACGATAGTGATATCTCTTTTGCATCGTGCCCTCCCTAAGAGTAACACCGTATGTAAAATTTCATAATTAATAATTTGTAAAATTTTTAAAATTTAGTCTTATTTCATTTTATTAATATATATAATTGCTTATAATAATTACTAATAGTTATTAATTATAATATTTAATTTTGAAGAAATGCCACGAGTTGGTAGACAGTCTGCATCACAGAGATCACGTTCTAGGCAGTTAAGAAATAGAATAGGGAAAATAGCGATTATGTTGTAGAAGAGAGGGAGAGAAATGCAAGTTCGCAGAGGAATCATAGAGCTGATCAGGAGTATAGGGAAAGCGAACAGATTAGAAATAGTCAGCGACGATTAGTAGGGAGACGATCAGCGCGAATTAGGCAGCATGAGCAAACGACAGAAGATTGAGACGCACAGACGCCGACTATCGACGAATCGAACAAACTGAAAACTCAGAATTTAAGAGACTACGACGAACAACAGTAGCTTTTAGAGAGCCTGAACAGCAGGCTGACGCTTTACGAAGATCGAGACGTAGGCAAAACGTACAGTACAGGACAGTAGAGCAGATTCAGAACTCTGAATTTAGGAGGGAACTATGGGCGGACGTAGCTTTTAGAGAGCCTGAACAGCAGGCTGATACTTCACGAAGACATATACGTAGACGGGATACAGTGTACAGGACCAACAAACAAAGACGAAACTCGGCATTAAGGGCAGCGAGACGTACAGATCTTGAAAGGCGCCTATTAGAAATGGAATTAGATCGGGTTAATAGGTCACAGGTTAGAAATAATCTTACTAGGAGGATTATTGAACAGGTGCGCAAAACCGGTGCGCGTCGAAGTGCCCGGTTATTAGCGCGACAAGCAGCATTTGACGCCTCAAGACGACTTAGGTAAAGAGTTAGCCAATATAGAGCAAATACTGAAAATAGAATATTAGAAAACCGTCGAAATGCTGCCCATAATAGAGAGGAACATGCGAATAGTCTTCAGGAAGAGAATTCACCCAGACCCACTAGAATCGAAGCTCTTATTGAGAATTTTAATAGAGTTATCAAGCTGGGCCCCAACAAAATTTGCCTTTCTTGTAAAGGTCTCTGATTTTCTCATCAAGTAAGTAGGATACCTCGAACCATAATTGAAGACAATTATAAGTTTTCTGCGGAGAATTTCGATGTTGAGCGTCAGTTCCCTTCATCTGACGGTTGCTTAACTTTTTGCAAAACATGTTGCCGCAAAATAAGATCTGGTGTTAAACCAAGAACTTCCATTTCAAATGGACTAGATTTCCCTCAACTACCTGATTGCCTTAAAGGCCTTACTCCATTAGAGGAACGCCTCATTTCTTCTCGTCTACCTTTTATGATTATAAAGTCTTTAGGTCATGAGCGTCAGAGTGCAATTAAAGGAGCTGTAGTTAATGTTCCAATACCAATAAGTAACATCGTTACATCCCTCCCACGGGCTTTTCATGAAGCCGAGGTCATACAGCTCCACCTCAAGCGTAGAATGGAATATAGCGATGATTTCATGGCCGAAACCATCAGACCCTTAAGAATAGCTGACGCAATTAGGTATTTAGCTAATACAGAACTTTATAGAAAGCATAGTGTAGTTTTAAATGAACAGTGGTTGTCTACTTATACAACTGAAACTGTTCCATTCATAGCATCTCAAGCAGACGCAGAATTTGTGGAGGGACTTGAGCGAAGAATTGAAAATCCAGCACATCAGGATGATGCTAAGATAGAGGAGCTCAATCCTGGGGGCCAAGAAACACTGCTTGAGAACAACCAGATAGACACCGCTGCCATGCAGAGAATCACCCTGGCTCCAGGCGAAGGCCAACGACCCCTAGACATGATTCTCGATGCTGACTCGGAAGAGTTGGCATTCCCTACAATTTATGCTGGCATAAAAAGAACTTGTCCCCTTAGCTTTTCCGCGATTGTAAAATCTGAGCTTCGAAATGTAGATAGGAGAGGTTGTCGAATTGACAAATTATTATTTAATTATAAGAAGTTAAAGCTGATCCAAATTCGAAGCAATATTACAATTTGCTTAAGAAAACAAAGCGCCTCACGCGCCATTACAGCCTCTAACGCTCTCAACGATAAGCATATAGATAGTATTATTCGCCACGATGAAGGCTATAGGGTCCTGAAGGGTGTTCGCACGTCTCCTGCTCACTGGGGAGCAGACAAGAAAAAAGTTATGGCAATGATTCGGCAATTCGGTCTGCCAACCTTTTTTATCACCCTGTCAGCTGCTGAGACACGGTGGACGGAGTTGTTAGTTTTATTGAAGGAGAATATAGATAGGCAGCAAGTTACAGAAGTAGAAGCTGCGAATTTTAGTTTTAGTGAAAAGGCTCGATTGATTAGGTCAGACCCTGTAACTTGTGCAAGGTATTTTGATTATAGATATCGTCAGGTTCTAACAATTATGAAGAGGGAGGGGGGCGTTTTCGCAAATCATCCCGTTCTGAAGTGTTGAATTCCAACAGCGAGGTTCGCCTCATATTCGTGGCATGTTTTGGCTGAAAGATGCCCCCTCTGTGGACTTTGAAAATGAATTGTCTATAGCCTCAGTCATTTCATTTATTGACCAATTCATTACCACAGATGTAACTGATACTGAGTTAGCTCAGTACATTGAATATCAGAAGCACAATCACGGACATTCTTGTATGCGTGAAGTGAGGGGTAACTCTATTTGTCGCTTTGGTATTCCATATTTTCCCATGCCACAAACAGAAATTCTTCGGCCATTGGCTAAAGACTCTGAAAACATTTCTCTTCATCACGAAAATTTAAAAAAAGTTCAATCTCTCCTAAATTTCCCTTTTGATTCTGACACCATAAGTCACTTAAGCATATTTGAGAATTTCTTATCTCATCAACAATTGAACCTCAGCTACGAGGACTATAAATATGCATTGAGATCTGGCTTGAAAAAGCCCCAAATATTTCTGAAGAGAACATTTGCAGCCATTAAAGTTAACGCTTACAATAAACATATTCTCTCTATGCAAAGGGCCAATATGGATATTCAGTTCATATTGGATCCCTATGCCTGTTGCAGTTATATAATTAATTATATCAACAAATCCCAAAGAGGAATCTCCAAGTTAATGCGTGAAGCAGTGAACGAGATTCACAGAGGCAACTTCAGCATTAAACAAAAGCTGCAACATATTGGCCACAAATTTATTTCCGGCACTGAGATTTCTGCTCAGGAAGCCGCCTACTGTTGTCTAGGCATGCGTTTGTCTGAGACTAGCAACGCAGAAGTTTATATAAATACGTCACGACCAGAGCGCAGAGTACGAATGCTCAAATCTAGACAACAGCTCCAAAATATAAATGCGGATTCCACTGATATTTATGTTTTGGGGATGCTGGATCATTATATTCAGCGGCCAGATAGTCTCGAAGGCCTGTGTTTAGCCGATTTTGCTGCAAATTATAATTTTGCGAAATCCTGTCGGTCAGCACGTCAAAATGCAGATGACGGTGGTGATGGAGAAAACGAGGTCCTAGGAAACTCAATTCAGGCTCTTCGTGATGGTAGTGGCTTCATTAGGGAACGGACCAAACCAGCAATTATTAGGCTTAGGAAGTTCAATCTGAATGCCGACAGAGAGAACTATTTTAGGGAACTTTTAATGTTATATTTTCCGTGGAGGGATGAACAGGTAGATTTGCTTAGTATTAATTGTGAAAGCGTGTATGCAGCGAACTTAGAATCTATTGGATTTAGGTATAGGAAATATAATATTTTAGAGGATTTAGAAGACGTGCTTAGAAGGGCCATAGAAGCTGAGGGAAATTTTGAAGAACGGGATCAGGCAGATAGTTTAGACAATCATTTTAGGGCTTTGGCGATCCCTGAAATAAATTCTCAAATAAATGTTTTGAACTTAAATGCCGTTAATGTCTCAGAAGATTCGGACAATGTCATCCGACTTATTAAGCTCCCGCCAATTATATCACCTGATGACTTAGCAAGCATAGTTAAATCTTTAAATCTTAAGCAAAAAACTTATTTCACGCATGTATTGCATAATGCTAAAGATAAGAAAATATTTTATGAGTTTGTAGGAGGCGGAGCAGGTGTTGGCAAGAGTAGATTAATTTCAGCTATTTTCCAGTCCCTTTCGCAACTATATAATAGTAGGCCAGGTTGTGACCCCACCTCTGCTAAAATACTTTTATGTGCGCCTACGGGTAAAGCAGCTTTTGGAATTGGAGGTTCAACCCTGCAATCCATGTTCTCACTTCCAGTGAATCAGTCCGGGTCCTCCTTTAAAGATTTAGGTGCAGATTTACTGAATACTCTTCGCTCAAGGTTTACAGACCTTAAGCTTTTAATTATTGATGAAATCTCAATGGTCGGTGCCAAAATGTTATCTCACTTAGATGCTCGTCTTAAGCAAATTTTTGCTAACAGGGAAACCTCATTTGGAGGAATTTCAGTAATTGTTTTTGGCGATCTCAGACAACTACGATCGATGGATTTTCCAATCCACTACATCGTCGCATGATCCATACAGTGCTATATTTGGGTCTGCTTTGTGGGATATTTTTAAGTTTTTTGAGCTCACAGAGATTATGCGACAACGAGACGATCAAGCATTTGCGCTAGCGCTTAATAACATGGCATCCGGTCAAATGACATTAATTTACTGAGAGCTAGAGATTCGGTCTTAGACCAATTTCCAAATGATGCCATTCATTTGTTTTTGCGTAATGAGGATACAAATATTTTTAACACTGCTAAGGTAAACTCGATACCTACGGAACAGTTCATTTTCACTGCTCTTGACTCAGTTAAAGCTGCACATCTTAATTCAAAAGCTAAGTCCAGATGTTTGGAATCCGTAAAGGATTTCAAAACATCTTAAACTCAAGGGCTTTGCACAACCCTTATTTTGAAAACCACTGCTAAATACATGATGACGATCAATATAGATACTGCAGATGGTCTTGTTAATGGAGCTTCAGGTATTCTTATGGAAATAGGTTTTAATACATCCAACTCCCCGCATGTTCTTTGGATTAAATTCTTAGATGAAAGTGTTGGAACTAATGCTCGATCTAGGTGCACTTATCGTGCTGAAGCCTCTTGGACCCCTGTTCAGAAAGCTGTGAAAAGTTTTCAATATCATTCAAATGAGCAAGTTTCTATTGACCGCAAACAATTTCCAGTTGTACCTGCAGAAGGTATAACTATTCATAAAAGTCAGGGTGCTACATATACCAACGTGGTGGTCCACACGACTCCTGGTATGCAAAGGGAAGCTTTGTATGTAGCCTGTAGTAGAGTCACAAGTGCGGCTGGCCTCTTTATTGTTGGGCAATTTGTGCCCCCGAAAGCTGACCGTCAGTCAGTGGTAGAGCAAGAGCTTGCCAGTTTAAGATCCACAAAATTGTTAGAATCGCATTTCAACTGTCTCTTTGACAGTTCTGAAATCAATGCTGTATTCCATAATACACAAAGTTTTCATTGCCACATTACTGATATTTGCTCCGATCAGTTAATGCTTCAGTCTCAATTTCTATTTTTTGTTGAGGCTTCTACATATTCCAATGAGTTGTATGATATTCCTGGCTACCGTTGTGCTATTCGTCTTGATTGCCAGTCGACTTCTAGTGGATCTCGTCCAAAGAGAGGCATTCTTATATTCGCCAAAAACGAAGTTTTTGAGAATGTTAGTCTCTGCTCAAGTGGACGATATTATTCTGACCCCAATAATTTAGCTTCCGCAGTGTTCCGTTGCAAAAGTTTGAAACTGAATTTGAAAAATTTATTTCAGGGATTTCTGTTTTTGGATAGCAGTAGTGTAGTGCTAGGAGATTTTAATTTGTGTTTACGGGGCCTATCTGGTAGTAGTAGAAGGGTTTTCGATTTTTTGGCAGCTAACAGTTTTAGGTCTTTGTTAGATTTGAACACGTCCACGACCAATTGTGATACACATATTGATTGGGCGTGCTCAAATATTAGGGATACCAGGGCCACAGCACGCACATATGAGACAATTTATAGCTATCATAGTGGTATTTTAGTTAGTATTGAAGATCAGGTTTAGATGTTGTTGTATTCCATAAAGTATTTGCACCTAATTTAATTAAATTTAATTTAAATATTTTAATTTTAATGATTGAAATCAACATTTTTTGTTTATTATTATTATAAATTAAATTTTTATTAATTATGATTTTATATATACAACATTTTTTGGGGAATAATGGTGTTGTTTGTTCACAGCACAAGTCGACTCGAAGGTCTGCCGAAATTAGATTTCGGAAAAGACCCCATTATATTTAATGGCCTCCTCGTGGTGTTCCCTGGGTCTTGCTTTAATAAATAAAATGTATTAAAGCAGGAGCTGATTCGAGCGGCGACAAATTTAAAAAATCAATTTTATATTCAATAAAATTAATATTGTATCATAAAATAAGTATACTTATAATACGGAAGAATTAAATTGACTTTAATTTACAGTAACAATTTTGGGCACATTTTCCAGATATATTTTTTTACTGTGGGTAGCGGGTATCTCACAGTCGAGCTCACTCGACTGTAGCTTTTTTACTTGTTTGATTATAATTTCAGATAAACGAAACGGATCTGGAACTTATAAAAACCGTAACGTTTAAATTTTTGAGCGTACCCGCCACATCAGTGGAGTCCGAACGCATGTTTAACAAGGCCGGACAAATAGTCTCCGATCGCCGAACTCGACTGAAGGAGGAAAACATTAACATGTTATTGTTCCTCAATAAGAACAGATGGCTCTACGAAAAAGCTAAATGAAAATGTTTATTAATTAAATGAAATGATTTATTAATTTGTATAACACAGAAGCAACAAATGAAATGTATTTTTATTTTTAAGAGTTAAGAATATAATAAAGTTTCGTTTATGTTGATGCGAGCGCATTGTAGGTGAGTGGCACACTATCCGTTCCGCCGACCAAAAAGCACTCGATGCTTTTCGCTCACCCGCAATGCGCTCACGCGTAAGAAAGCACTCAAGATCCAGTGCTCTCAACTTCTCTCTCTCCCACAACTCTCCACCGCAGAGCCGAGCTTTGCAAGGGCCCGGCGCTAGATCTGCAAAATGCCGTCGGCATTTTGCCTCTCCAGTATTGATCTACTTTTGTTGACAAGCGGTCACCCCCAATAACCCAACTCTGTACGTTTCTTTGCAATAACCCGAACGTTTAAATATATATTTAAGAAAATATAAAACGCGAGTGTTTTTATTTAATTTCGGGAAAAGGGAAATCTGGAAACTATCTGCGCCGCCACAAACATTGGTCCTTCGAGCCGGATCTGCTCATCATCGTATGCTTCTCCAGCAAGCATATCGCAGATAAGTTTTAAATCATTTCTCCTTTCTTTACTCTTTCCTTCCCCACGGTCGTCCGGCCTTTACTTTCTACATTCTTTTTCATATTTTCCGGACGACCTTTTTCCATATTTTCCAATTGCTGCGTAAATATCTATACTCCAGGATATTTACTATTATTGATTTATTTATTATATTTTCGTTCCGCCAATCGCGTACGTATGTATGCATGTGTGTTTTTTTTTGTAAGTGCAAGTGCATATTAGTGAAAAGTGTAAATTGTTAAGAGAGCTACTAAAGTGCAAATATTATATATTGTATATTCCGTACATATATAAACATACATAATAATTAAAATCCAAGCTGTGTGTTTTATGTTTTGTATGTCGCGATAATCGCCGACATACATACATACTCACATACTTTGTGCACTCTCTCTTGTCCGCAAGCGCACCGGCTCTCAGCCGCGCTTGCTCTCGCTCTCTCGTCACATACACACATACTTTTGTGCACTCGCTCTTGTTCGCAAGCGCACCGGCTTGCAGCAGCACTTGCTCTCTCTCTCCGAATACAAACATACCTGCACTTCGTCTGCTCAAACGTTTGACAGCGCAGTGCAGACATACATACATACATACGTACATACTGCAAGTACTTCTGCGAGTGAAGTAATAGATTGGCAGGGCAGCGGTAGTCGCACTCGACATACCCTACCCTTTTCATTTTTTCCAAGTGAATATTCTGTGTGTGTACTATAAGAGCAACTCTCAGCTCAATTGTCTGTGTATGGGCTTTACTCCAGCCAGTGTTCGAACATACACAGACATACACACACATATATACACACATACATCATCCTTCACTACATAAATAATATAATTTATTTTTTATTTTTTTGTTTTTCCAATCCAACAGCAATCCAAACAATTGTCGTTTAAATACCCATACATTTATACTCATTTTTGTTTTTTCCAGCGTCTTGCTCTTTGGTATTTTTTGTACGATTGTTTTTTTTTGTTGTTGTTGTTTCTTTTTTTTCGACGAACATCCATTGTTGTTGCGGGAAATTTCCCCCGCCCCGTCCTTTTGCTTTCGTCGTCTGTGTCCGCTACAATCCGTACCCATCTACGTGTAAAATACCACAGCACTGCCTTTGGTATTTTTTCAGTATTTTTCGATATTTTTTATTGTCTGTTTGCTACGCTCTTTCCGTATCCTTTTCACTATCTGGGTCGATTTCAGGCAAAAAAACCAATTTCTATTTGGTATTTTTTTGGTATATTTTCTTGATTTTTCGCTTCTGAGAAAAATTAGTATACATCCATTCCTTCCGTCCCGATCCACAAAACAAACCCGATGGCACAAAACAAGGTAGACACAGCGTTGACGAAATTCATCGCCGCGACAGATCGTATCAGTCACTTTGCGGCGAGAGTCAACAATCCTTCGGCTGATAGCCCATCCCTATATACGTGCCAAGTCCGAAGGGACCAGATGCGTTCCTTATGGGAAAAGGTCGAGAATGAGTATGAGGCTTGCTCTTGCGTCATGTCTGAGGAGATGACCACAGAAGAGCTCCCTACTGTTCAGGCAAAATACGATTACTGCTACGCAGTCTACGAGCAGTGTGCAGCTCAGTTAGGTGAGCAAATAGCCAATGCATCCCAGGCGCTCACCCCCCGTACACCCGTACAATCACAAGCAGTGCAATTCATGCCCACAGGGTGTCGATTACCTCCGTGTGACACCGAAGTTTTCGGAGGCGATTACACTCGCTGGCCCACCTTCCGGGATTTATTCACTGCTCTCTATATACAGAATCCGAGACTGTCGGAAGTTGAGAAACTTTTCTATCTCAACTCCAAGACCAGCGGTGAAGCCCATTCCATTGTGTCAAAGTCTCCTTTGACCAATGAAGGGTTTCAGTCGGCGTGGTCCAGCTTGACTGAGCGATTCGAGAACAAACGGTTGCTCGTAAACAGTCAGCTGAGAATTTTGTTCAATTTGCCCGCCATTGGGCAAGAGTCGGGTTCCGCTATTCTGGAGCTGCAGACCACTATTCAAGGGTGTTTGACAGCCTTAGAGCACTCGAAGATAAACATAGAGAATTGGGATTGCATCCTGATTTTCTTGTGTTCTTCGAGGCTCCCCAAGTTGACCCTTTCTCTCTGGGAACAATCGATCCAAAAGAAGAGCGATATTCCAACGTGGGTTGACATGAACGCTTTTCTTCTAGAGCGGCATCGCACCCTAGAAGCGATAGCGGAAGTGTCATCCAGCACGAACGCTCCGACGGTTCCAAGAGCCTCACCCAAGAAGGCCCCCGTCTCCAAGCAGGTCAACTCTTTTGAGAGTAGGGTGACCATTAAGACCCAGATCTGCAATTTCTGTTCCCGGGAGAATCATCCGATTCGATTGTGCCCTCGCTTCCTCCAGATGGGTGTCAATGAAAGGGTCAACCATATTAAGCAGCAGAAGCTGTGCTTAAATTGTTTCGCACGAGGCCATGTACTGGCCGAGTGCACAAGTGCGCACAGCTGTTTTACGTGCAAGGGTCGTCATCATACACTCTTGCATAGAGTGAACCCGGCGCCGACAGTCACATCCCCCACTCCATCTAGTATACAGTCCACTCCTTCCCAGTCAGCTAACGTGCAATCTTTTCTGGCAGTTAACACACAAGGTGTTCTGCTGAGTACAGCTGTTGTACACATCTGCCATCACGGCGTTCGGCGCACAGCTCGGGCTCTGATCGATTCTGGATCAGAGGCCACCTTCATTTCTGAACGATTGTTCAAGCGCTTGAGGATGCCATACACATCCGTTCAAGCCCACGTCTCTGGGCTGACTCAAGTCGTAGCAGCCCAGCCCCGAAAGCATTGCCAATTCCTAATTGGCTCCCCGTTGCGACCAGATCTGCAGATTGAGGCGTCGGCTTTCGTCCTTCCTCAATTAGCAGGAAAACTGCCCCCATGCTCTGTCCCACAAACCATCCTCGACAATCTGCCAAGCATCCCGCTGGCCGACCCCA
This sequence comes from Drosophila niveifrons, assembly GCA_035046325.1. Lineage (NCBI taxonomy): Eukaryota > Metazoa > Arthropoda > Insecta > Diptera > Drosophilidae > Drosophila > Drosophila niveifrons. Next base: position 1,501,300 of record JAWNOC010000048.1, read on the forward strand.
AGTTCTATGAGAGCTCGCAGATAGACGTGCTTTTAGGCGCAGATATCCTCCCATCCGTTCTTCTCGGCGGCTCTCGTCCGAACGTTTGTGGGACCCTCATTGGTCAAGAGACCATTTTCGGTTGGATCCTGACCGGCCCAGTGTCGGGATCCACTTCTAACACCATATCGTCCTTTTCGACTCGACTGTCCGTCGATCGAACTCCTACGATCGGTCCTGTGACAGGACCCCCCTCCAAATCTATTTCAGTTTTTTCGGCTCGACTGTCCGTCGAACGAACCCCTAAGTTTGGTCCTGTGACGGGACCCCCCTCAAAACCCTTTTCGGCTCGACTGTCCGAGCGCACCTCTAAGCTCAAGCCTTCATTAGGCCCCCACTCAAAATCCGTTTCGACCCCTTCGGCTCGACTCTCCGTCGAACGAACCTCTATGATCGATCCTATGACAGGACCCCCCTCCGAACCTCTTTCAGCTCGACGGTCCGTCGAACGATCCCGGACGGAGACGAAGTCTTCCTCTGCACTGATGGCACCGGTCACTCCGCGTGGGGTTTCCGTGCCTCCCGGCACAACCTCGCGCCAGCCCAGGAGCCGACGCGACCACCCGGCACCCTCCAGAGAAGAACCACCGAGGACGTCCCGTGTCAACGTTTCCCAGGCCGGCATCCACAGGCCCACTCACCCACGCACCCGGCCGTGCCGAGCTCCCGCAGACGGCACTTTCCAGTGCAAAGGAGTGAGCATACTCCCCACCGCGGCGGTCAGGCTAGACACGGGGACGGCGGCTTTCGAAGCACGAGTGCTTTTAGATCCGTGTTGTCCAGTAAGCCGCATCAGCGAGTCGTTGCCAAGGGGTCTTGGGCCTCTCCATCACTCGCATGGGCGCTGAAGGAGTCTGCACGGCGTCGTTGCGCTCCAAGACACACCCACTCTATCTATCCTGATATTGTCCTGCCGGGTATCCTCCCAAGTCCGATGTTCTTTGCAATCCCAATATTGCAAGGGGGGAGAATGTTGATGCGAGCGCATTGTAGGTGAGTGGCACACTATCCGTTCCGCCGACCAAAAAGCACTCGATGCTTTTCGCTCACCCGCAATGCGCTCACGCGTAAGAAAGCACTCAAGATCCAGTGCTCTCAACTTCTCTCTCTCCCACAACTCTCCACCGCAGAGCCGAGCTTTGCAAGGGCTCGGCGCTAGATCTGCAAAATGCCGTCGGCATTTTGCCTCTCCAGTATTGATCTACTTTTGTTGACAAGCGGTCACCCCCAATAACCCAACTCTGTACGTTTCTTTGCAATAACCCGAACGTTTAAATATATATTTAAGAAAATATAAAACGCGAGTGTTTTTATTTAATTTCGGGAAAAGGGAAATCTGGAAACTATCTGCGCCGCCACAAACAGTTTAAATTTCATATTATAGCTTTTTTTACATTTAACAATTAAAAAGCATCACACTATCGATGGCACTTTTGACACTATCGATTGTTTGAAAGAAAAAATCGCTTGCTATCGATGGCGCCGACTATCGAAAGTTCTCCACCTCCAATTGAAAAGCTGACCCAAAAAAAAGTAATAAAATAACAAAATGCATGTATTATCGATCTGTCTCTATGCATACCGATACTGATATAGGCGATTATGTAGATACGTATACGCATATACATATATATAAATTAACAAAATTGATGAATTTTGTATTAAAAAAAAGCCAAGTGCTTTATTAAAGAGTTGGATTAGAACTAACTTAAACAATCTAAATTATTAAAATTAAAGCTCTGCTGCTGTCGCCGCTGTCGCTGTCGTTGTCGCTGTCGCTGCCGGATGTAGCCGCTGCAGTTGTCGCGCTGGGTGTTGGGTGTCCGAGGCTTGGTCCCACGGTTTGGGCGTTACGCAAGGTGCTGGACATTGGAGATGGTTTCTGCTGACGAGGCGCACGTGGCTCTGGTTATGTGCAGGTGCGCCGTTGATTTGGTCGTTGCTCCGATGGTGTCTTATGCTGAATCGGAGCGCGTGTTGTCTCGGTGCATTGGAGTGCATTAGCACTGGCGATGCATAGCTATGGTTTTGATAATGTGTGGCCTTGTGTTGTTTCTTATGTTGTCTCGGTGCATTGGAGTGCATTGACACTGGCAATGCATGGTTATGAGATTTGGTAATGTGTGGCCTTAACTCCTCCCCCTTTAAATGCGGACGTCCTCGGCCGCCATTTGAACTTGACTTTGATTTGTTGGTGGACTGTTTACTGGGTTGATGATTACTTTCGCTGCTCTTGATTTTAGAGCTCGAATTGCCAGTATAATTATGGACATCAGCAAGAAGATGTAAATACCAATGTTGGTGATTGTATTTATCTTTTGGTCTTCCTTCATAAGCTGGATTTTTGCAGTGTTGTTGAAGTTGAGTTCCTTCACCATTTCCAGCGAAAAGACTTGTTCTATCTCGGTCTTGTTGCCAACGATTTGTAGCATGGGTGGTAAGGGATCAACGTGGACGTACTCTCTATTTGTATAAGAGGTTCCTTTTATTGTGATCGATGCATTTTTGGTTTGGACAAGGTAAGATCCATGCAGATGTAGTTGTTCTTGGTCAATGTTGATTGTTCCATCAAAGTCGTTCAATAAGATGATTCCGGGTAGGATTTCTTCGTGTTCCGGGATGTGTTGACTATTTATTCGCAGACAATTGGGTTGTTTCATTTGCAGTAGTGCAGCTTCGCAGGTGTTGTTACTTAGGTCTATTAAATTTTCTCGTTTACATATTGACTTATCATTAATTGTTTCGCAAGTTTCTTTTATTCCAAATATTGTTTCATTACATTGAATTATTAGGTCGAATTTTATTTTATTAATTACATTTTCTTTTCTTATTGGCTTTATTAATATTCTTTGACAAAGGTTTTCTTCTATTGTGGGCAGACTGATAATGTAAAGAATGTCTTTTCCGTTTGAAGCTACTTTAATTTTTGCGAATTCAAGTAATTCCTCTATATTTATGAACAAATTGTTAGAATTTTTCACTAACTTTTCAATGAATTGAATTTCGATAGTTGATAGTAAAATGGAATTTATTGTATTTGTCTTAGCCCAATTAATTGCATAAATCATATTTGTAAGTTCTTCTTTAAAAATTTTCAATTTATATTTTAGAGTTTCTATTTCGATATTATTGTTTGATTGACTTTCTTTTGTTAATTTTAATATTGCATTTGTGCTTTCTCGGATTTCTTTAATTTTGTCGCTAAAAAGTCTGTTTATTACTACTTGCTTATTATTATTTTCTAATTGTTCATTCATTTTATTTAGGATGATCTCATGATCATGGTGGTCTGGGCTTCCGGCTAACCATTTCCAGGCGGAGCCGAGCATATTTATTGACCTTCGTGTTCTTATGTTATTTGGTCTTAACCTATTTAAATCGTCTCTTATTTGACTTAATTCGAGAGTAATGAATGGAGTGAGGTGATTCGGAAGAGATGAGTTGATGGAGTTTTGAAGTATTTGTAATGCTTCTTCATATTTTTGAATGTTGAAGACATGTATTATTTTGAATGAGCTGCTCTGAATAGCTGCGGGCCCAATTTTGATGGTCACCAGTTGTGAATTGGTGTAATCTAAAATTGTCGCCGCTCCGAGGCATGACGGTAAAAATAACAATCTGTAAATATGAATTAATTTTTTAAATTATTTTTGTGAACTATCTTTCCTGATTTCGTTTTAATGGTAGAGTTACCATTTTCTGCAACTATTTCTTTTTTATATCTCGAGGAAATTTTAGAGCCTAATCTTTTATTGATCTTGACGTAAACTTCTTCTCCTATTGCATATGATTTGGGTGTGTTTTTGCTGGCATTATGGTAATTTAGATCGGCTATTTGTGTACTTTCGATTTTGTTCCTAATTTCTTCCCTTTTCTTTTCTATTGATTCTGGAGTGTTAGTTATATTACTTCTGAAAAAAGTTTCAATGGGTTTTTCTTTAGTTATTGAATGTATTGACTGGTTATATTCTTGGGTTGCTTTAAACAATAGATCTGTGAAGGTAAGTTCGTCATGGTCTTTCTTAAGACATCTAAGAATTTCGGTCAGTGTAGAATGGAATCGTTCTATTTGTCCATTGCTGGTAGAAGAGTACGGTGGTGTCGTGAAAACAGATATGTTTAGTTGGTTTTCCAACATGAATTTGATAGATGCTGAGTTTAAAGCTCTTTCGTTGTCCATTACGACTATTTTGGGTATCCCAAAAGCTATTAACATTTCCCTCAATGGGATCATTATGTCTTGGGAAGCTCTGGATTTTAGAACCTTTACTTGAGCATATTTGGAAAATTTGTCGATGCCTGTCAAGATATTGAGTTTTTCCGTGATATAAATGTCAATATGGATCAATTGTCCGGGGTATTGCGGAATTGGAGTGGATTGTATAGCGCCTTTCGAAGGATTTCTATCATATTTCGATTCTTTACATGTTATGCATGTTTTGGCTATTGCAATTACTTTCTTATTCATCTGGGGGAAAAAAAATTTTCTGAGGATTTGTTCTTTGTTTTCTTTAGCGTTGCGGTGCGCTCTTTTATGTTCCTGTACCATTAAATCATTTTGTCTGCTTTCTGAATTTACGTCTTCTACTATACCCTGTGCGAACCGGATTTTATAAGAAATAAAATGTAATGGATAAAAATTTTGAATCTTTCCCATGATATTTTCGGAAGTATGAATTCCATTAAGTATCTTGGGGTCTAATCTTTGTTTCATTATTTCTATGAGGTCTTTCTCTGTGTAAGATGGTCTTTTTATTATGTGTCTGTGATAAGTGGGAAATGGGATTTCGAAATTGTATGATGGATTATCATCAGTGAGTAAGAATAACTGGTTTTTGAAAACATTGATGGGGCTTTCTACAGAGTATATCAGATTATGGGACGAGCTATCGTCACTATGGACCGTTGCTGAAGAGGATAGAGTGTTTATCTCATGTTTTGCTGGTGTTCTAGACAATGCGTCTGCTACAACGTTAGAAGTGCCAGGCTTGTATTTTAACTCGTAGTTAAATTCTTCCAGGTAACTTTTCCAACGCTTAAGCTTTCCGTTATGGTTTTTGTTGCTTAGTGCAAAGGTGAGAGGTTGGTGATCTGTGAATATCACAACCTTAGCAGTACCATATAGGTAAGTTCTCAGGCTTTGCAATGCCCATACGATTGCTAGCATTTCTTTCTCATTAACGGCGTAATTTTCTTCCGTTTTTGACAAGGTACGAGAAATAAACGTGATTGGTTTACCCTCTTGCTCTAGTACAGCTCCGATTGCGAAGTTAGATGCATCTGTTGTCAGATGAAATTCCTTCTGGAAATTCGGATAGCTTAGGATAACATCTGCTGAACTAAGAGATAATTTAAGTTTGTTGAAAGCTTCGATGGCTTCTTGGTTTAGTTGAATCTGTACTTTATCGGATATTCTTGTTGAGACTCGACCGCCATCTCCTCTGAGAAGTGCGGTAAGAGGCTTTGCTAGTTTGGCATAGTCTCTTATGAAACGTCGGTAATATCCAGACAAACCTAAGAATGATCTTAATTCTTTTAGAGAATTGGGTATAGGGAACTCGGAAATAGCCTTAACTTTTTCCGGATTCGTCTTAACGCCATTTTCAGATATTGTGAAACCCAAGAAATTGACTTGTTTCTTAAAAAATTCACACTTATCCATTTGGACTTTCATGTTCGCGCTTTGCAGCGTTAAAAAAACTTGTCTTAAATGGTTTGCGTGTTCCTCCTCTGTTTTGCTAAAGATGATTATGTCATCTATATAAACATAACAGATCTTCCCGATATGATCTCTTAGAATGTCGTCCAGAGCTCTTTGGAAGATGGATGGTGAATTTTTAAGTCCAAAGGGAAGACGAGTGAACTCGAACTTTCCTCCATTGACTGCGAATGCTGTCTTTTCAATATCTTGTTCTCTTAACAGAATTTGATGAAACCCGCTCTTTAGGTCGAGCACTGTGAAGAACTTGTTGCTCCCTAACTGCGCAATTATTTCTCCTATCTCAGGCATTGGGTATCGGTCAGAAATTGTTTCGGCGTTTAGCTTACGGTAATCAATTACAATTCTGTATTTTCTCTTTCCCGAAGCGTCTGCTTTCTTCGGTACAACCCAAACTGGGGCATTGTACGGGGATCTAGAAGGTCTGATTATACCGTCGTCTAACATCTCTTGAAGCTGCCTTTCAACTTCTTGTTTGAGCGATATAGGGTAAGGGTAGTGCTTGGTGTGAATTGGCTTATCTGACGAAGTTCGAATTTCTCCGACTACTTTAGTGGAGTATGTCAATTTTTCGTCTGGCTCCGCAAATAGATTTCTGTAATTTGCGGCCAATTTGTTTATTATTGTCCTTTGATTTTCGGACATATGGTCGGTACGAATTTTAATATTATTTACTGATTGAGCTGGAAGTTGCTGGATGCGAAATTGTCTGTCACCATTTACTCTAAGAATGTCGTTTCTGACATCAATGACTACGTTAAGTTGTTTCATGGTATCGTTGCCAAGGATAGCATGGAAGGTTTTTAGAGTTGGTAGTAAAAAGAATCGGATTGGAATATCTTGAAGACCAAACAGGTTTAAGAATGTGTGGTGAGTGATCGCTATTTGACCTCCTATGGAGTTTGCGAAAAATGTTTCTTTATTTGGTTTAGGGGAATCTATTAACGAAGATTGAATGTAGTTCTGATTGGAGCCGGTATCTATTAAGAAATTAAGGTGTCTTCCGTCCCTCGTTCTACATTGGAAATATGGTAGTGAGGAACGGTTTAAACTAAAAAATTAACATCAGACAAGTCTGTCGTTCCTATTTCGGATTCATGACGGGTTTGTTCCATTTCGTCATATGAGTCTGAGAAACCTGCTGATTCCATGCATGCGTAATATTCTTGTTCACCACTGTTATAAGCATATGCGTCTGCATTTAATTCTTGTTCTGTTGGGTAGTCAATATAATGTTGCTCTTCGGCGTACTGTTCTGTTGGTTCTCCTGTATTGATATGGAATTGCCGTTGGAATTTTCGAGGTGGTCCCGAAAGTGGAGGGGGACGTTTTCCAGCGGTAAAATCTTGTTGTGGGCGATTCATATAATTTACTCTAGCTGAATGGATTGAACCATCGACCTCCATTGGGATTGGTTTTGGTTCTGGTTTTGGGGCTAGTGGGCGCGGAGGCGCTGAGTATAGTGGTCTATACTGAAACTGCTGTTGTGGTAATTGAGAAAAGGGTCTTGCTTGATTGGAATTTGATTGATATTGTTGGTTAGCGGGACGCGGTGCATAATAAAGTCTTGGATCGAAATTTCGCCATTGACCCTGATTGTTGTTATGCATCGGTTTGATCGCTGTATGCTTAGCAAACGTTTGACTTGTAAATTGCCTAGGTGGTATTGGTGGCGCTGGGTGCCTACCTTTTGGCAAGAAAGCATTTCTGTGATCCTGATTGTCGAGTAGGTTACACAGATGCAATGCGTGGCTAAGGTCTCGAGGTTCCTTAACGGCTAAAAGGCGGGGTAAATCTCCGTTGAGACCTCGTACGAAAGTATCAAGGGCTTTGCCTCGGTAACTGTTCGTCAAAGCTCTTATGGAGTCTGCAGAATCTTCTTGTACGCTAACTTGATTGAGTATCAAGGATAGTTGGTGGTACACTGCTTGGTAATATTCCATAATGGACAATCTGCCTTGGGTTAACGAGAACAATTGGTATTCGAGAGTCTTTAGATCTCGCTTATCCGCGTAGTGTTCTGTTAAGCATTTGGAAATAGCTTTCCAATTCAAGGGAGTGTTGTATGATTCCAACACAGTTTCCGCTTCGCCTACTACTTTCATACGTACGGCTAACGTAACTAAGTAGTATCTTTGCGTACGCTCTTGTCCTGTGAACATAGCCATAATTCTGTCCACATTTTTCTTCCAAGATCCGAAAGAAGTTCTGTCTCCCGAAAATTCTTTGATTAGACGCGTTACGTCTGGTACTTTCTCCAACTCACCATTCTGAGTGGGGTTTACGTACGGTATGTCAGTTAATGGTTCTTCTGCCTCTACTCCTAAAGCTCGTCTAATGACTTGACCCCCCTGAAGGGTGTCGGTAATCATGGTTCTTATAAGTTATAATTTTTTTTTAAAGCGTATTCGTTGTTTTTGCTCTAACTCGTTTTTGCTCTAACGTTCTAACTATTCGTTTTAAATGTTTTGAAAAAAATGTTATTTTATGTGTGATCGTCCCTATTTGCATTAATACAAATTTTCTTTAGAAAACTAATCTTTTTAATCTAGTAAACTAAAAAACTTATAACTTTTTAAAATATTCTTCGCCAAGGCTCCACTAAAGATCCCAAAAGTATGCGACACAAGGTGGCTGTCAATCGAATTGGCAGTCTCACGAATACTGCAGCAATGGGAAGAGCTGAAACTCCATTTTAACCTAGCAGCGAGCAAGGAAAAATGCCATAAAGCGGAACTCTTGCATCAAATGTTCAATGACAAGAACTACGCATATTTACTTTTTTTAAATCCAATATTGTCCGAGATGCAAAGAGTAAATAAGTGTTTCCAGAGCAGCAACACAAATGGCACGGAATTATTAAATGATTTGACGTTGGCCATTCATTCATTGAAAAAGGGCATAGTTCCACCTGATATAGATGTGGATTTGTTGGAAACGGAGGATGTCGAAAGATATGTCCACGATGATCTAGCGCAAGGATATGAGTTTGAGAAACATGTAAAGTTAATGAAATTTGATCCATTATCCGAAAAAGAGATTCGAGACTGCTGCTCGAAATTTTTAGTTGAGCTTATTAAGCAACTCAAGCAGAGGTAACTAGTTTTCATTTGACACCGTATAATTAAACCAAATATATTATTTTCAATTTAATTTTAGGCTTCCAGAAAACTATAAGATATTGAAGCAGATTGATATTTTTTCTGTGAACAATGTGTTGCGCCATAACAAAAAAGATATTATTCCATTATTGGAAGGACTAAGTTGCCAAAATATAGGCCAAAATATAGGCAAAATATATTGAAAGCCAATACAAAAAAATTTATTTTGTTAATTGGCAAAATACGGACAACACAAAAAAATTTTGGATTGAAGTCAATTCCTATATGGATTCTGGAGGCAACAACACATTTGCGGAGTTGGCTCGGGTTGCCATTAATATATTATCGTTGCCTTGGTCTAACGCCGAAGTAGAGCGCATATTTAGCCAAGTCAACCTTGTGAAGTCTAAACTGCGAAATAGACTACATTTGAGTACACTTAACAGTATACTTCACGTAAGGTGAGTGGTTTAATTGTTTTCTACTTAAAATGAAAATAAATAATATTCTAAACTATGCATTTACAGATATGGCTTGCGCAGACATAACAAATGTTGCTATACTTATAAGCTGCCTCATAAATTCCTAAAAATGATAGGAACAGGATTAACGTATGAACATAAAAATGAGGAGAATGAGGACTGTATTGACGAAATTCTGAAAATATTGTAAAGATCAGAGCAGCTTCTGCTCAAATTCTATTTAAAATGTTTTAATAGAAGCGATTTCGTATGCTCTCCCTGTGCCTATCAGAAAAATATAAAGAATATAATGAATTGAAAAACCCGCTTTTTTTATAACTTTTTTTTTTCTAATTTTTCAGCTTTTTTGCAACGTTCTTCCCGTCAAAAACAGCTTTTTTTTCTCGACAAACTTTGGCAACACTGCTTATAACCTCCCTTAACTCTGGAGTGGCTATGGGTGTGCTAGCCACGATCGGAACAGCTTTCTGTCGACTAGGGCCTGCAATACCTAACCCTGCCATTGCTTCGGACAGATCTTCCTGCATTTTCTCTCGGTTATTTTTTGAACAATTCAGAGGAAGAATACGAAAAGCACGATTGATGATATCGATGAAAGTGAGATGAGATGTATGGTTAGGTTTATGCGTTTCTAATTGAGACAGTGTATAATTTTTTATTTGTATTTAAAACCAGTGGCTGGTTTGCTCCTTCTATCTTCGAGGGTCCCGTAGGAATCGCAAGATTGGAGTTTGTTATGTGGGGTTTTATATTTGGTTATCTTTTTACTTTTATTGATATTTTGTTTTTCAAAACTAATTTAGTTTTGTCGTGTGATTAGCACGTTGTAAAAAATTTTTTTTTATTAATTACTTAGTATTAAATTTTTCTCTCAAATATTTCTTATTTTAGTTTAGTTGATTATTTAATTTTTCTTTGTTTTCAAATATTTCTTTTGTTTGACTTTTAGCTTTACAATTTTTTTAATAAATTCAATTTTCATTTTCTTTTATCGTTATTTTAGTTTCTTTGCTTGTTGCTTGTTTTGTTTTTTCACATTTGCATTTGTATTTAATATTTTTTTAATCACTTAATCACTATGCTTACGCTAAAAGATACATCCGGTGAATCTCCCACGACGGTCCTCTGGGTGAATCCTTTTTATCCTGTGGCGACAGCGACTTGCGGATTACTAAGGTCCCTCGGTGACACTTTCTTCGTGGTGTCCTGCGGACGGGCACAACAGGACGTCAGCGGCAAAGTTTTTTATTTGGACACGTTCGATTTTTCGCGGCACCGTTTTTTTTTGTATCGGCACTATTACTCGCGGTTGTTAACTAGCGGCTATTTGAGGCGCTCTCACTTTAACAACTTTACTTTGACGACGCGATGAACGTGTCCCTGCTCGGGCGCCAATTAACAAAATTGATGAATTTTGTATTAAAAAAAAGCCAAGTGCTTTATTAAAGAGTTGGATTAGAACTAACTTAAACAATCTAAATTATTAAAATTAAAGCTCTGCTGCTGTCGCCGCTGTCGCTGTCGCTGTCGTTGTCGCTGTCGCTGCCGGATGTAGCCGCTGCAGTTGTCGCGCTGGGTGTTGGGTGTCCGAGGCTTGGTCCCACGGTTTGGGCGTTACGCAAGGTGCTGGACATTGGAGATGGTTTCTGCTGACGAGGCGCACGTGGCTCTGGTTATGTGCAGGTGCGCCGTTGATTTGGTCGTTGCTCCGATGGTGTCTTATGCTGAATCGGAGCGCGTGTTGTCTCGGTGCATTGGAGTGCATTAGCACTGGCGATGCATAGCTATGGTTTTGATAATGTGTGGCCTTGTGTTGTTTCTTATGTTGTCTTGGTGCATTGGAGTGCATTGACACTGGCAATGCATGGTTATGAGATTTGGTAATGTGTGGCCTTAACTTATACAATGCATACAAAACTATTTTTTTAATAACATCCGCAATTTTTATCTGATCGCAACCAAATTTTCAGGAATCACAAATACCATTGTTATTAATGTGGGAATGGGTCTGGCAACGCCAATCTATCCCCTTATCGATGATATGAAGAAAGGAGTATCGATGATATAAAGAAAGGCGTATCGATTGAGAAGGAATGACTTTTGTGACGACGACGAGAAGAGCAAGACGTGCTAACGACGACCGCGACGTATATTTTTAAATAATTAAATTAATAAATAAACTAAATACAACAATAATTAAGGATTAAACTTATGAAATAATAAATAAATATTAACATAAAACCAATCCCACATATATTGGGGGCTCAACCTAAAAAGAAAAGCCAAATGAAGTATTTCACAATGTGGTGTAATGTGTGCAAATTGAACTATTTCACAATGTTGTGCAAAGTTGCGTAAACGTTTACAAGCGTGTGCTCGACACACATTTACGAATACATACAAAATTTTGAACATTGAGACACATACTGGTGAAATTAAAAAAAAAAAAAAAATGTCGCGACTTGGTGAATTTGAAGAGGTATGCAAAAATTTGCGCATTGCAAAAAGGAAGAATATTAGTTTGCTGCATAAATTTGTGTTTGAAAGTGAAGGGGATCGTAAAAATCGTGAACGCTTACGTGAATTTAAAGGATTTGAATATGATGAAACTAGCCAAGAATACAAGGACAAAATAAATTTCGTTGCTGCAAATCTAACAGACGGTGATCTTGTTATAATCTGCCATTTGCTTGACATACGTCATAATGTAAACGATTTAGCAAATCACATAGAACAGCAGAAATACCGAGTGCTCGTGAAAAAGAAAATAGAAGCAAACCAAATACAGCTAATTCGACAGTAATGGAAAGAAATATCGAGTTCGCTGCCGTAGGCAATGGGAACGTACCAAGATTCGCTCTAAATTTTCGAGATATCGAGGATTCAATCCGTTTATTTAGTGGCGACGATACATTATCAATCGAAGTGTGGATTAATGATTTTGAAGATATGGCTTCTATAATGCAGTGGGACAGCTTACATAAGTTTATATTTGCAAAACGATCTCTTAGAGGTTTGGCTCGTATGTTTGCATCAAGTGAGCGTGGCATATCAACGTGGCAAGCATTAAAACAAGCACTTCTTAGTGAATTCAAAAAGACAACAAATAGTGCAGAACTTCACAAACAGATGAGTGAAAGAAAAATGAAACGAAGTGAAAGTGTCTTAGAGTACTTACTAGTAATGAAAGAACTAGCAATGCGCGGAAATATAGATGATGAAGCTATTATGCAATACGTGATAGATGGTATAAGTGATCGAAGTGTTAATAAATCTATATTATATAATGCCCGAGATATCAAAGAGCGTACGAAAAAATGAAGGGAAAGTGAACTTTATGAAAAACGATGATTATACAAAAAATACAAATAAAAAAGAACAGTGTAGTGACGCAAAGGAAAAATATGACGGCAAAGATAATAATAATAACGCTATAAAATGCTATAATTGTGGCGGCAAGGGACATGTTTCCGAGAATTGCGATCATAAAAGTAAAGGCAAAAGATGCTTTAATTGCAGAAGCTTTGGTCACATTTCGAAAGATTGTCAAAATAATAATAACAAAGCCGAAAGTGAGAGTAAACCTAATATGCGAAAAATTGTGGACGAAGATTCAGTGATGTACAAACGAGTGAGAGTTCAAGATAAGAATTTCGTAGCCTTCTTTGATTCGGGAAACATGTACAATATCATGAATGAAATAAAGTGAATATTTATTTAACGGGTTTCGGATCTAAAAATAAAATAAAACCAATCGGATCGTTTAAAGAAAAACTATTTATTGACGGTGAAGAATATAAGACAGAATTTCTGGTGGTTACCGCAGAAATACTTCCCAACGATATAGTTTTAGGTGAAACTTTTGCTAAAAATGCCGAAATAATTATAAAACCGGATGGTTTAACAGTTCGCAAAGTCAAGAGTGAGTGTAATAACTCCAATAACTATCAAAAACCAAATTATGACTCTACAAATGAAATAGATATGATGATGAAAATAGACAGTGCTGAGAGTAATATGATTGATATCGATGAAAAATCTAGTAAAACCTCAATTGACTATGTGAGTAAACTCATCAAAAACTACAAGCCGGAGTGTTCAAAGTCGACAAACGTTGAAATGAAAATAGTGGTAAATGATGAGACTCCGATATATTCAAGGCCGCGCAGATTTCCTTTCACAGAACGCTGCATAATCGATGATCAAGTAGAGCAGTGGTTGCAAAGTGGTATAGACGAGCATTCTGACTCACAGTACTGTAGTCCCGTGGTACTTGTAAAAAAACGTGATGGTACCCCACGGTTATGCATCGATTATAGACGGTTAAACAAGGTAATAGTGCGAGATCCATTTCCGTTGCCACTGATTGAGGATCAACTTGACAGATTGCAGGAAGCCAGTTACTTCAGCACTATTGACCTTAAAAATGGTTTCTTTCATGTCGATGTTAACCAAGACAGCCGAAAATATACATCATTTGTAACACACAGCGGTCAGTATCAGTTCGGCAAAGTGCCGTTTGGATTGAGCAATTCACCTGGTGTCTTTCAAAGACATGTAAATGCCATATTTCGAGATTTGACGCGTAAAGGCATTGCTTTACCTTATGTGGACGATATAATTATACCAGCGAAAACTGAAGAAGAAGCTGTGAAAAATCTTTCAATCGTGTTCCAACGTTGCCAAGAGTATGGACTAAATATAAATTTCAAGAAATGTAGTTTCCTGAAGACAAAAATACAATTCTTAGGACATATTATAGAGAACAATAAAATACAAATATCTGATGAGAAGACATGCGCCGTTACAAAATTCCCAATTCCAGTGAACCAAAAACAACTCCAAAGTTTTTTGGGCCTAGTAGGATATTTTCGAAAGTTTATTCCAATGTTATCAATCATTGCAAAACCGTTGACCGATTTATTGAAGAAAGATGCCAAATTTTCAATTGACGATAGAGCGCTGAGTGCGATTAACAGTCTGAAATCGCTAATAACAACGAAGCCTGTCTTAAAAATATTCAACCCAAAACACGAAACCGAATTGCACACGGACGCATCGATTGATGGATTTGGTGCCGTCCTGCTACAGAAATCACCTGATGATGGAAGTGTACACCCAGTATACTACATGAGCAAAAAAACTTCAGATGCTGAACGACGTCTCACGAGCTACGAATTAGAACTTTTGGCAGTGGTAGTAGCATTGAGAAAGTTCCGTGTTTATCTTCTGGGCAAGCACTTTAAGCTCATAAGCGATTGCGATGCATCCATAAAATCGATGAATAAACATAACATAAGCCAGAAAATAGCTCGATGGATCATGGTTCTTCAAGAATTTAGCTACACTCCTGAGCACAGAGCCGGCAACAAAATGCGTCATGCGGATGCTCTTAGCCGTTACCCTACAATGATGATGATTACCGACGATACCGTATATAGCAGACTAAAATCCATCCAAGTGCAGGACGACGAGTTGAAGGCCATTATTGACGTTCTACGTGATAGAAGCTCTCATAATAATTACTTTATGAAAGGCGGACTTCTACACAAACTCATCGACGACAATGAGTTAATTGTGGTTCCTTTGAGTATGCAACGCGAGATTATTAAGTCAGCGCACGAGAGAGGTCATTTCTCCGTAAAAAAGACAAAAGAAATTATTGGAAAGCAGTATCACATTCCGAAGTTGGTGGAGAAAATACAACAACAAATTCGATGTTGCATAACTTGCATTGTGCTTAGTCGTAAAAGTGGCAAGAAGGAGGGAGAGCTGCATCCGATTCCGAAAGAAGAAGAACCACTGCAAACCTTCCACATCGACTTTCTTGGGCCTCTGGAATCTACGCATAAGCAGTACAAGCATATCCTAGCTATTATTGACGGATTCACGAAGTTCTGTTGGCTTTACCCGATAAAGACGACGTCAGCGCAAGAAGTCACAATGAGGCTGCAGACGCAGAGCTTAATGTTTGGAAATCCAATCCAAATCATCACCGACAGAGGTTCCGCATTCACATCAGACGAGTTCAAAAGTTATTGCGAATTGGAGAACATAGCTCATCATTTAATAACGACTGGATTACCAAGGGCCAACGGGCAAGTTGAACGATTATCATTTCAGTGCTATCTAAGATGTCGATCGACGACCCTACGAAATGGTATAAACACGTGGGCAAGGAGCAACAAACCATCAATTCGACGTATTGTAGAAGTACCCATGCTACACCGTTTGAGTTGTTTTTTGGCATCAAGATGCATACTAAAGACGACCTCATTTTGAAACAGATCATTGCCGACGAGATGATTCAGATGTTTAACGACAACAGAGACGAGCTTCGAATGCAGGCCAAACAGCAGATAGCGACTATTCAAGATGAGAATAAGCGCTCCTACAATCTTCGACGAAAGCCAGCTACATCTTACAAAGTCAACGATCTTGTAGCTATAAAACGCACTCAACTAGGAGGTGGGCTTAAATTAAAAGCTAAATATTTTGGCCCCTACCGTGTGACGAAATCAAAACCGAACGATACCTATGATGTAACCAAAGATGCGGTGTTCTATGAGGGACCGAGACAAACTACCACATGTGCGGAATTCATGAAACCATGGGTTCCAGATGGCGACTGCAACGACGACGCATTCGAGGCGAATGCATGAGAGGATGGCCGAGTTGTGGGAATGGGTCTGGCAACGCCAATCTATCCCCTTATCGATGATATGAAGAAAGGAGTATCGATGATATAAAGAAAGGAGTATCGATTGAGAAGGAATGACTTTTGTGACGACGACGAGAAGAGCAAGACGTGCTAACGACGACCGCGACGTATATTTTTAAATAATTAAATTAATAAATAAACTAAATACAACAATAATTAAGGATTAAACTTATGAAATAATAAATAAATATTAACATAAAACCAATCCCACATTAATGTACGTACCAAAATTCGCCGGGGGCGGAGGTGGGCGTGGTAAAAATTTGAATGAAACTTGATCTACGTGCAGATATAACAAATGCTGTCAAAAAAAATTATAGCTCTCCGAGATTAAGTGTTTGACATGAACAGACGTCTCGGCTTGTAACGCTGATCAAGAATATATATACTTTATAGGGTTCAAGATGCCTCCTTCTACCAGTTACATACATTTCCTTTTTTTTTTTTTTTTATTACTTTGCTTTTATTTATTGAATCTTCTTCTAAATTTTGAGACTAACAATAAGTTTACGAATCTTAACATTAAAATTTAGCTAACAGTGTGTTAAAACTGCATTCTGGTTGCGCGTCCCTCAAGTCGGTCGCTGGGTAGGTAAGTCATTACGACGAAGACGTGATTGGTTGCTCAACCTTGTTAGACCTCTCGCCAGGTGGTTAGGGTGCAACAGTAGCTTGGTAAGGTACTTTTCCTTCTGTTCTGCGATCACTTCTTTGACTGGTAGGATGTTTAAGTCGCGTTGTATGTTTTCGGTGCGAACGTACCACGGTGCCCCGGTGATAGTTCTCAAGATCTTCGACTGAGCTCGCTGGACTATGTCAATATTACTATTGCTGGCATTCCCCCATAGTTGGGAGCCGTACATCCATATAGGTTTTAGTACCGAGTTATACAGCAGGACTTTATATTCAAGGGTAAGGGGAGACCGAGCGTTGATAAGCCAGTGAAGGCTGCTGGCTTTAAGCTTTAGGTGTGTTCTTTTGGCTTCGATGTGCCGGCGCCATGTGAGTCTTCTGTCGAGGTGTACTCCTAGATATGTCACTTCGTTTGCTTGCGGGAGTAGAGTGTTGTTTAATGTTAGCGGCGGACAGTTCTGCCTGTTCAGGGTGAATGTAACGTGCTTGCATTTTTGTTCGTTCACTCTAATTCGCCAATCTGATAGCCATTTTTCAACATCGATTATATGAAGAGCTAGCTGCGCAGTAGCTTGCCTCGGGCATTTTGAGCGGCTAAGAATAGCTGTATCATCAGCAAACGTAGATGTTGTAATTCGTGTGCCTATCGGGATGTCTGCTGTGTAGAGGACGTATAGTGTTGGCCCTAGCACACTGCCTTGAGGAACTCCAGCTCCAACAGTGAAGTCATCAGATATAGCAGTGTTGCATCTCACAACAAATTTTCTGTCGTAAAGGTAAGACTCTAAAAGTTTATGGGTGTTGCTGGGGAGCATTGTCTTGATCTTGTACATTAGACCTTCTAGCCAGACTCTGTCAAATGCTTGAGAGACATCTAAAAATATGGCAGTACAAATTATAGCTCTCCGAGATTAAGTGTTTGACATGAACAGACGTCTCGGCTTGTAACGCTGATCAAGAATATATATACTTTATAGGGTTCAAGATGCCTCCTTCTACCAGTTACATACATTTCCTTTTTTTTTTTTTTTTTTTTATTACTTTGCTTTTATTTATTGAATCTTCTTCTAAATTTTGAGACTAACAATAAGTTTACGAATCTTAACATTAAAATTTAGCTAACAGTGTGTTAAAACTGCATTCTGGTTGCGCGTCCCTCAAGTCGGTCGCTGGGTAGGTAAGTCATTACGACGAAGACGTGATTGGTTGCTCAACCTTGTTAGACCTCTCGCCAGGTGGTTAGGGTGCAACAGTAGCTTGGTAAGGTACTTTTCCTTCTGTTCTGCGATCACTTCTTTGACTGGTAGGATGTTTAAGTCGCGTTGTATGTTTTCGGTGCGAACGTACCACGGTGCCCCGGTGATAGTTCTCAAGATCTTCGACTGAGCTCGCTGGACTATGTCAATATTACTATTGCTGGCATTCCCCCATAGTTGGGAGCCGTACATCCATATAGGTTTTAGTACCGAGTTATACAGCAGGACTTTATATTCAAGGGTAAGGGGAGACCGAGCGTTGATAAGCCAGTGAAGGCTGCTGGCTTTAAGCTTTAGGTGTGTTCTTTTGGCTTCGATGTGCCGGCGCCATGTGAGTCTTCTGTCGAGGTGTACTCCTAGATATGTCACTTCGTTTGCTTGCGGGAGTAGAGTGTTGTTTAATGTTAGCGGCGGACAGTTCTGCCTGTTCAGGGTGAATGTAACGTGCTTGCATTTTTGTTCGTTCACTCTAATTCGCCAATCTGATAGCCATTTTTCAACATCGATTATATGAAGAGCTAGCTGCGCAGTAGCTTGCCTCGGGCATTTTGAGCGGCTAAGAATAGCTGTATCATCAGCAAACGTAGATGTTGTAATTCGTGTGCCTATCGGGATGTCTGCTGTGTAGAGGACGTATAGTGTTGGCCCTAGCACACTGCCTTGAGGAACTCCAGCTCCAACAGTGAAGTCATCAGATATAGCAGTGTTGCATCTCACAACAAATTTTCTGTCGTAAAGGTAAGACTCTAAAAGTTTATGGGTGTTGCTGGGGAGCATTGTCTTGATCTTGTACATTAGACCTTCTAGCCAGACTCTGTCAAATGCTTGAGAGACATCTAAAAATATGGCAGTACAGTACTCTCGTTTTTCGAACGCGTTCCGAATTTCTGATGTTATCCGGTTGACCTGCTCAATTGTTCCGTGCTTTTCACGAAACCCAAATTGATGTGACGGGATTCCTTCCTGGAGTCTTAGGTATGTGTTTATCCGAATCAAAACGCATTTTTCAAAGAGTTTAGATAAGCATGAGAGTAGGCTTATAGGTCTATACGAAGTGGGGATTGTGTGGTCTTTTCCCGGCTTTGCTATCATTATTATAATTGACTTTTTCCATACATACATACATACATTTCCTGGCGGCAGAAAATTATATCACCCTTCTAACCTATGGGAAGCGGGTATAAAAAATAAGAACCACATTAAATTTCGTCCATTGCTTTAAGTAATAAAAGCTTACGTTAATATTAAGTATTTGTGTTGTTGGTTTCGTTTGAATGAATTTAAGTGGGTCATTAGGATCAATAGAGGTAATGTAATACGAAATACGAAAAATTGGATAAAAAGATAAAAGGCCTGATAAAAAAAAAAAAAAAATTTAATTATAAATACTCAATATATCATTATTTTCTGTTGATATTAAGAAAAAAAATGAATATGTAATTAATACAACCCTAGTGCCGGAGACTGTTTAAATACACCTAATAAACACTTAAAGACCATTTTCCAAAAAAAATTCTATACTTTTATAAAACTAAAATAAAATATTTTGTTTTTCTTTACTCTTCTATTACAGCTATGTTTAAGGAACGTAATAAACCAATTGGTGTCCACACTACCAGAACTTGTTGAGAATTCGTAGCTAACTGCTTTTCAAAATAAAACGCCTTAAGGTATGCAATAATTGATAAAGGGAACATTATTATTATTATGTCAGGATTGCCAATTTAGCTATTTCCCCGCTAGATCTGGCGGTTTTCAAAAGAAAAATGCGGTATAAATTAAAAATTTAAAATATTCGCAATTAAATTTGAATCCTTTAATTATTGAATCTTAGCATGAAAAGTAACATAACTTAAAGCAAATTAGGTAAAATCCTACTCCATGACAGAAACAAAACCTTGTCTTAATAAGGTAGAAAGAACTTAGATCTACCTAAGAAAAATCTTTTTCTTATTATAAAAACAAGAAAGCTACAGTCGAGTGTGCTCGACTGTGAGATATAAAATAAATAAAAGCAAAATATTACGGTATTTTTTTCAAAATATACTAAAATTGTATAGACTAAAATACCGAAAATATACTAAATTGCATATTGATATGGTACTACACTGAATATATACTATAGAGTGCAAAATATACCAGATTGTCAGCTAAAGCAACTAAAACCCTAGGTAAGTAAACGTTTTTGCCCATACAAAAGTATTTCTTTAATTACTTCGACAATTTTTATCTGATCGCATCCAAATTTGCAGAGATTATGAAGATTGTAGTCATTATTATATGTACTAAAATTCTCTAGTTTTAAAATTACATTTGTTATTTGTTTTTTTTTTTTAAATTTGCGGGGGCGGAAGTGGGCGTGGCAAAACTTTGAAACAAACTTGATCTGCGTGCAAGCATAACAAGCGCTGTCGAGAAATTCAAGCTCTACCTTTTATGTCTCTAAGATCTAGTGTTGCACACGTACGGACAGACAGACGGACATAGCTAGATCGCCTCGGCTGTTGACGTTGATCAAGAATATATATACTTTATTGGGCCGGAGATGCCTCCTTCTACTTGTTACATACATTTTCTGCCGGCACAAAGTTATAATACCCTTGTACCCTATAGGTAGCGGGTATAAAAATCAGTTTCCAATTTCGATTTCTAATAGTAGTAATAATTATAATTCAAAACCTTTTTCCATGTCTGCCAGTTCCAAAACTACCATCCTCTTTACTTTTTGGCTACCAGAATATAAGACGCATTGCAGTAAAGTTACTGACCGATACTTAAATAGTATATATTTTCCTTTCAATGCCATTGCTTTTACAGAAAC
Source organism: Drosophila niveifrons (assembly GCA_035046325.1). Classification (NCBI taxonomy): domain Eukaryota; kingdom Metazoa; phylum Arthropoda; class Insecta; order Diptera; family Drosophilidae; genus Drosophila; species Drosophila niveifrons. Next base: position 1,522,072 of record JAWNOC010000048.1, read on the forward strand.
ATGGTTAAAACAAGTAAGAAATCTACAGTCGAGTGTGCTCGACTGTGAGATACCCGCTACCCATTTTGAATAAAAGCAAAATATTGCGGTATTATTTTTAAAATATACCAAAAAATACTGTAAAATACTAAATATATACCAAAACACTGCAAAATACTAAAAATATTCCAAATGGTATATTTAGTATAACAATATGGTACTACATTCAAAATATACTATAGACGGCATAATATACTAGATTGTCGGCCAAAGCAACTGAAGCCCCTAGTAAGTAGGCGTTTTAGCCCATACAAAAGTATTTCTTTAATAACAATTTTTATCTGATTGCAACCAAATTTTCAGGAATTATAAATACTATTGTTATTATTATACACACAGCTCTAGCTTAAAAATTACGCTCGTTATTCGATTTTTTTGATTTGCGGGGGCGGAAGTGGGCGTGGCAAAAATTTGAAACAAACTTGATCTGCGTGCAAACATAACAAATGCTGTCGAAAAAAAATTATTGCTCTATCTCTTATAGTCTATTTTTCGGGTTTTTGGGTGCATGAAAACGCACAGAGTGGAGATTGTTAGAATACTGCTTGCGAAAAAGTGTAAGTCGAGACTAACTAGCAAAATGCAGACGGCATTTCGCGCCGAGCGCTTGCAAAACTTGGCTCTGCGGTGGAGAGTTGTGGGAGAGAGAGAAGTTGAGAGCACTGGAACTAGAGTGCCTGCTTGCGCGTAAGCCGGAATACGGGAGAGTATTTTTGTAAAATAGGTTAAAAACAGTAAAAACAAAGTTGCATTAAAATATCTATTTATTTACTCAAGCTATTAATAATATTCCGCTAGCAGGGCTATTGGATCCACTATGCGAGGCACGGAAACCCCACGCGAAGTGACCGGTGGCACCGGTGCAGGGGAGGGCTTTGTCTCCATCGGGGTGACTCGTCTCGGCTTGGAAACTGCTTTCGGAGGCGAAGTGAGTCGAGGCGGCGAAAACAGCCTTCTCAGATACGCCACTTCGGAGGGAGCACGATGAACTTCTCCAGGACGCCGTAGCAAGCTGTGTTGGTATAAAAAAATAAAAGGAACCAAAAAAAGAGAGAAAAGAAAAACTATGCATTGGATGGGAATAGTAGAGAGGAACCGGATTCAGATCGTGGGTCCTGTTGGAAGGAGAACCAGTTTTGCCACTGGTCGACGGAAGACTCCACGACACATCTGAATGTCCACTACGACCAAGCCGCCATTCTTGCTTTTTGATTACCCCCATTTCACCAATTGGTAGGTCACGTAAGGCTGACTGATACTTACTCCGCTTATGCAACTTCTTCAAATACTCATTCTTTAATCGCATACGGAAATGCTGGTGGATAACCCTGAGTCGTTGCCAGCGATTGCGGATCGACTCCATATTTTCCCTGGATTCTAGTTCCGCCATGGAAAGTAGTGGGGCCCCGATCAGAAAATGACCGAAATCGATTACATCCTCTGCCATGGGAGGCAGAGGCCGCGAATTGAGGCACACTGAAATCCTTGCCAGGAGTGTTCAGAGCTCCTCGTACTTTACGGAGGAAACGGTTTTGTAGAAGTGCGTCTTGAAGCTTTTGACGCCTGCTTCCCACAAACCCCCCCATGTGAGGGACCCCTGTCGGTTAAAATGCCATGCAAGACCTTGACGGCTGTGTTTCGTGAGGACCAGATTGCGGGTGCTCTCTACAAGATCTTTGGATAAGATTGAGAAGGCTCCGACGAACGTTTTTCGTTGTCAGAGTACATGTGAAGAGAGCACCCTCGCCTTTAGTAGACGGTCGCGTAAAAGTCGACCGTGCCATTGGAAGGTCATCCGACTGAAGCTTGCGACGGTTTACTACACAGGTCTTGCACGCTCTGATTACTGTTTACACCAAATTCTTTAACTTGGGAATCCAGTATTTTGTTCGGACCAGACGCATCACCAATTGGAAACAAGGAGGCACGAAAACATGCAGTTGAATGGGAGTATTATGGGATGCCGTTCATCGTATGATAAGGAGGTGGACTGTCTTACACGTCCACAGGAACGCAGGACCCCATGTTTGGCAAGGAATGGATTCAAGTTAAGAATGTCACTCAAACCGTGTATACCCGATGCTGAGCCTGTATTACTTCTGAGCTTCTGCAAGCTCTTGAGAGCTGAGCATCTCTGGAAGCGAAACTTTGGGATGGCGGCAACGTTGGTCAAACCTTTGCACATACGCAAACACCCTAAGCGCTCGATTGAACTTGGAGAAATGGTCGAGGAAATTCTTAAACAGGACTGGCGCTGCATCAACCTTCACCGCTCGACTCTCCAATTCAGTATCGAGTCCGATGACTAGCAAAGGCCAAAGCGCCGTCGAGTGCGTTAGACATTCAGGCCCCTCGCATTAGAGGTGGCTGGCCAAAAGCTCTAATGGTTAGACGCCGCGGTTAGCCAAATCGGCCGTTTTATGTTCAGAATAGAGGTGGGCACGGGCAGAGCTTTTTTCGTGGCCCGCGGGCCTGGGCGAGGCCGGTCGTCAAAATTAAGATTCGTGTGGGCCCGGGGCTTAGCAAAAATAGCCCGGCCCGTAAAAACCCGAAGTAGGCCCGTAAAAGCCCGAAATAGGCCTGCAAAAAATTTTGATTTGATCGAATTAGAACCGCCATTGCACTATGGGTCAAAAGCCCAAATATGCGGCATAAATGATTTTTTTTTTTTTTTGAAATAGTGTTGTTTAATTATTTTTTGGTATCTTGAATACTTATATGATATAAAAAAATTTTGATAAAATTTTTTGGGAATACCCCAAATTTTTTGCGCGCTTTTAAAGTCAGCTGTTCAGTGTTGTTTTGTTTTAGACAAAAAACCCGCGAAAATTTTGACGACTTGCAGCTCGTAATTCAATTGAACCAAACATTAAAAGTTAAAAGTGTGTTAATGGAAAATAAAGATCAAGGTATGTAAATTAATAGTTACTAAACGTTTTTCTATATTTCTAAATGTTTGTGTTGTTTTGACTAATGTGTTGCAAATGTGTTGTTCTAGCTTATTCTAACAAAAGTACATGTGTTCTGTGAAGCTTTTCTTTTAAGTGCCTCCAAGTGCCTTAAAGGTAAAAATGTAATATTTTTAACAAATCTCTATAGAATCCATTTTTAGTAATGGTTTTTGCCCGTTTTTGCCCATTTTTGAAATAACAATACATGTTGCAGGTGTTTATGAGTTCTCTCATGCAGCGCTGCTCAGAGTTTGGAAGGAGGGCAAGCGGAAAGACGACGCCGTAAAAAGTCATGTGTTAAAAATAATAACACAAAGCGACCGCATTGACATAACAGAAGACCAAAAGGTGGAAATATTAAATAAAGTTAAATATTTCCTTAACTATGTTAAGAGAAACTTAGCAAAATGCAATCGCATGCTAAAGCGTTTTGAATCAGTTCACTCAAGCTGGTGTGCTTCAAGCATGGTTGTGCGCATTGATAACCAGCCAGTCATTTTGAAAGCAGGGAGAAAAAAATCAAAATATGAAGATGCAGGACCTCGCCTCAAAAGAAAATTAGCATCTGAGCTGGCCTCGGAAGAAGCTCATTCTACATCTCTCCTATTACACGCTGCCTCAATTTCAGCAAGAAAATCGAAGGAACCAGAAGTAGCCTTTTTAGTAAAGAAAGCCAAAAGCAGTGAAGGTACACAAGACTTAAACAAAAAACTGAATACGAATAAGCCGATTCCAATAAGTCCTGATAGTGCACTGGCATTCTTTATTGAAAATGGATTTACAAAGCAGCAATACATTAATATAAAAGCACTTAATAAGCAACAGGGATGTGATATTTTCCCCTCATACATTCAAATCGCCAAATCCAAATTGAAATGCAGACCACTGGATATTAAAATCTGTGAAACGAAAGCGGAAGTCTCATTCCAAAATTTGCTGGATCATACAGCTCGCCGCATACTTGCAATGCAAGAGGAAGTTTTCGATATTTGGCCAGATGCAACAGAATGTACCTTAATTGTGAGCTATGGGTTCGATGGCTCTACTGGGCACAGCGCGTATAAGCAGCGATTTGAACTGAACGAATCTGCCGGCCTAGATTATTCGCTTTTTGTTACAACAGTCATACCGTTAAAGCTAATAGATCAGAATCATCGGGTTATATGGATTAACAGGACTCCACAGTCAGTGAGATTTTGTCGACCTTTAAAAATTGAGTTCGTGAAGGAAAGTACTGCCCTAATATTAAAGGACGTGCAAATAAAAAACCTAAACGTATTATCTTACAGCTACAAAAGCAATATAATAACCGTGAAATACCAAACTCATATGTCTTTAATAGATGGTAAGGTCCTAAACATTGTAACCGGAACCAATTCGTGCCAGTCATGTCCATTATGTGGAGCGAAGCCTACTCAATTGCTTAAAACAAAAGACCTTAACTCGCCAATTTTTGATGTAAAATCAGAGAATTTAAAATATGGAGTGAGTCCGCTTCATGCATGGATAAGGTTTATGGAGTTTGCGCTGAGAATTTCCTATAGAATTGAAGTAAAGAAATGGCATGTTAAAGGAGATGAAAAGCTTAAGGTATCTTTGCGCAAAAAAAAGATTCAAGAGAAGTTATGGTCTGAGCTTGGCCTTAATGTGGACACACCAAAACAAAATGGAAGCGGTAATAGCAATGACGGAAATACCGCAAGACGAGCATTCTCAAATAGTAAAATATTTTCGGCTATTTTGGATTTGGACTATAAACTCATCTATAATTTTTATATTATTCTAATAGCTATTTCTTCTGAGCACATTATTGACTCTGAAAAATTCAAATCTTTTTGTAACAATACTTTTAATTTATATATGGAACTGTATTTTTGGTACCCAATGTCACCAACAGTACATAAAATATTAGTACATGGACACCAAATTATGAATTTTCCAAATTTTTTTTGCTTAGACAATATTATTTTAGACGAAGAAATTGAAAATGAAACTTAGTTTAATTATAATAATAATAATATAATGATAAAAATAAAATGTTAAACTGTTTATAATATTATTTAAAATAATATCATTATGATTTCTACAATTTTTAAAAATATATGCGACATTTATGTAATTTTGTTAATATCGGGTTATATGGGGGCGGGGGGAAGGCGTGGTCAAATTGACACAAAATTTTTTCCGAAATTCTATCTTTCTCTCCTAGATATTTGTGCAAATTTTCAGAATGTTAGGTCCATTTTTAGAGTTTATGCCGCAAATTTGGGCTTTTGGCCCATAGTGCATTGATCGCATTTTAATTGCCTATCAATGCTACTATCGATTTGCTTATACAATATTTTATTTGTTTGCACGCCACTAATTCAAAATAGGCGGCTTATTATGAAATTAACAAATCTGTGAAAAATAAAAATGTCGCGACTAACAATTCAGGACGGCTTGCAAAAATCCTCTGCTGAACCCTCCCCGAGGGTGCTGGCTGGGTAGGATCTGTATTACCTCACTGTTAACGGGTAGCAGATTTCTACTATGCGTCGATATTTCAGGAACTGCAGATCCTAGCTGAGGGCTCTGTTTCTTATCTTTCGGGCATCTGCCTGAAGATAAGAAGCAGAATCCATGGCACGAGGTGTCTGGCGGTCAGACTGAAAACGCTATGGGGGGCTCCCAAGAACAAAATTAGCCAACAGTCTCAGAATGGACTTAAAAGATAATTCAACTCGGGCTGGGATGTCAGCCCAAACGTCGGTGGAACGCGTGACTGCTACCACCGGCGGGCACGGGGGGGAGAGATCCTCTCTGCGTGTCGCCAGCGGTCACACCTCTGACACGGCGGGAGCAGGCCGTATCAGTTGTAATAACACTGCCACCAAAAATTCGAAGTTGGTGCGCGCGGGTGCTGTGATCTTAACCGACACGGACCAAAAGAGCGCTGTGCCATCTTCTACGGTGGAGGGGGCACGTCTTCCTGTTCGGTCACCCCTGCCTATCGCCAGCACCTCCAAGGTTGCGCAGCGGGGCACGGGGGGGCTGAAGGAGAAGGCCAAAAATAAGGCGGCGACCCGTATTCACGCAAGGCTTAGTGGCGTAGCTAACTTGTCCGTCAAGGACCAGGAGAGGCTTGCCTGGGCCAACACGTGGATGCGGGAAAACCGACTTAGCCCCCTTCCAAAAGACACTAAAGTGCAGACCGGTTCTACCGGCCCTGCCAACAACAAGGTGGAGTCCATGGCAAGCAAGCGCCAACGGTCCGCTGAGAGTCCCAAGCAAGGGGCTCCAGTGAGCAAGAGGCTGCGAGCACCTGGCTCTACTAACACTGACCCGAACAGGACGAGACAGAGAGCAACGGTTGCTGAAACTGCCAGGCGGCATCTCACCGTTGCTCTCATAGACAGAGGGGACCCTAACGGGAAAATGTCTGCAGAGCGGTGGCGGTTGACCCATAGCAAGCTGGTCGACGCACTGTTTGTCAGGATGGAGAATGTCCCAGACAGCCCAATGCCTACATTCGAAGGCACGGGCTGGATGAATGGTGTCAAAATCCTGACATGCAAGGACGACCCAACATTGCAGTGGCTGCAAGTGACCGTACCCAAACTGGACGGACTGTGGGAGGGGGCCAAGCTGGAGGTGGTGGACAGGAATAATATCCCGTCCATACCGAAGGCGAAAGTCCTTTTCCCTATAGTTGTGCAGGGAGAGCGGGCACTTCAGCTGCTTAAAAAGCAGAACCCGGCCATTCCGACGAGTGACTGGTCCGTGCTGAAGGTTGATGAACCGTTACCCAGTGGTGGGCAGCACGTGATCATTCAGATCAACAAGGAGGCCGAGGATCTGCTTTACAAGCGCAATGGGAAGATGGCGTGGGGCTTGGGGAGCGTGTACCTTCGCCTCAAAAAACGCCATCATACCGACAATGACACCCACACGCTGAGGGCAGGGGAGGTAGAGGCAGATCTCGGTCTCGAGAGCGTGACCGACGCCACCCTGCACCTCAGCTTGACTGATGTGACGGAGGAGGTGGGGGAGGAACTGTCCATGCAGACGGGCCCCCCCGCGAGTTTGCTAACCTCTAATGAGTGTGCTGCAACTCAACCTCCACAAGTCTAAAACGGCTTCGGCGGAGCTACTCCTTGCCATGGAGGAAGTGTCCGCCTACGCGGCTTTGGTCCAAGAACCGTGGATAGCGTCGGGCAACACGGTTGCTGGGCTAAAGTCTCCCAACTATGATCTGTACGTCCCGACATTGGTAAGTAGATCGAGAACTGCCATCCTTGTTAAAAAGGGGCTAAAAGCTCATCTACTACCTAATTACAGCAATGACGATCTTACCGTGGTGGTGCTGGAGAGCTGTGATGGATGTTTGCTGCTGGCATCCTGTTACATGGCCCACGACAAGCCGGCTCCACCTGACGAGCTGCGGAGGCTGGTGGACATGGTCTGCTCCTCCAACAAACATATTATTATCGGAACGGACGCCAACGCCCACCATAGCGTCTGGGGAAGTCCCGACATTAACGAAAGGGGTGAGTCAGTTCTTGATTTTATCCTTAACAATAAGCTTAGACTAGCCAACAGAGGTGAGGTATCTACCTTCGTAGGTCCCACCTCTTGCAATGTGCTGGACCTAACGATTGCGACTGAGTGTACCAATGTAGAAGAGTGGAGGGTCCTGGACAGACCCTCCTTCTCGGATCATAAGTACATTCAGTTTACCATTGCTATTAGTAGGGTACCTGCGGCTCAGCCGTTCAGAAATCCCCGAAATACCAACTGGGCGAAATTCTCCAGCCTGGTTTCGAAGTCTCTTGGTCCGCCGGGTAACATCAACTCGGTACAGGACCTGGAAACAAATGTCAATGTCCTCTCAGCAGGGCTACTTTCTGCGTTTCGCCATTCCTGTAGGCTCTCAAGACCGACGAGAAGATCGAAGCCACCCTGGTGGAACCCAGATCTCTCTTCGCTTCGGGCGGAGCTTACTAGCATGTTTCAACTTGCTAAGAAGGCGGACAACGAATATGTCTGGGACGAGTACAGGTCTCTCCTGAAGTCTTACAAGAGGATGATTCGATCATCCAAAAGGGCTTCATGGAGGACCTTTTGCTCTGGCCTGGACAACATCAAAGACACCTCCAGACTGAGGAAGCTGCTGTCCAAGCAGGCTTCCAGTCCTAGTCTGCTCAAATCGGGCGATGGAGTGTGGACGGAGAGCAGTGCTGAAACTCTTGAAGCATTGCTCTCAACTCATTTCCCGGGATGTACTGGTATGGAGAACAGTGACTGGCAGCTCCTTCCCTGTCTCCCAGTTATGAGACCCCCTGCCGGTCTAATTACAGCTAATAAAATAATCTGGGCTATCGACTCCTTTGCGAAGGTCAGGTCGCCTGGTCTCGATGGACTTTCGCCAGCAATGCTGCAAGCCAGTAAACTTACGATTGTTCCGTGGCTATCGGGTATCTATTCGGCGTGCCTCGCTTGGGGTCATATCCCCACTCTTTGGAGGACCTCAAAAGTCATTTTCCTGCCCAAGGCGGGCAAATGCAGTCATGTGGTCCCAAATGACTTCCGGCCTATCAGCCTAACCTCTTTCCTGCTAAAGACATTGGAAAAGCTACTTGATTTGCACATCAGAAGCAACTCCATGCATCTGCTGTCCCCAAATCAGCATGCGTACACTAAGGGCAAGTCCATTGAGACAGCTCTCCATGCTCTAGTAGCATCCATTGAAAAAGCAGACCATTACAAAGAATATGCCTTAGGTGCATTTCTTGACATTTCAGGCGCCTTCAATAACGTCACCACTGACGCTATTATGAAGGGCCTTACCTCTGTTAACACGGCACCAGCGATCCACAGGTGGGTCAACCGCCTTCTTTGCGACAGGCGGGTGGTGGCTACGTGGGGCGATGCGGCCATTACAAAGGTAGTGCGAGGTGGCACTCCCCAGGGTGGGGTTCTCTCGCCTCTCCTTTGGAATTTGGTTGTAAATAGCCTACTTCAAAAATTTACTAGACGGGCCCCCAAGTTAATTGCCTATGCAGATGACATAAGCATTTTGGTAACTGGGAAATGCCCAACCACCCTTAGTTCCGTAATGGAGCTTACTCTTCGGGAAGTTAAAGCATGGGCCGAATCAGCCGGGCTCAGCATTAACGCGGACAAAACGGACCTTATCCTCTTCACGAAGAGGTATAAGGTACCTGCGTGGTCCCCCCCAAAAATAGGCTGCACCAAACTAAAGCCGAGCCTAGCAGTTAAATACCTAGGTGTGGTCCTGGACAGCAAACTGTCATGGAAGCTTAACGTGTTAGAAAGGGTGAAGAAAGCCACCGGAGCCTTGTACATGGCGAAAAAGATGCTTAGTTGCACTTGGGGCCTATCTCCCAGTCTAATGCGGTGGATATACATCTCGGTTGTTCGTCCTATCCTCACCTATGGTGTTATAGTGTGGTGGCAGGCCACGGAGAAAAGGACGTACCTATCCATCATGGAAAGGACACAGCGTCAAGCGCTACTGTGTATCACAGGCGCTATTAGGTCGACGCCAACTAAAGCCCTCGAGGTAATAGCTGGCGTCGAGCCGCTAAACCTATACGCGCAATCCATAGCCGCAAAATCGTCCCTAAGGATTGCCGCAACAGGCAATCTGGGTCTGTTAGGCTATGGTCACAGCGCCATTGGTAGGGAGACAAGTAGAGACTTGGACTATACTATCCCCCTTACCAGTACCGACCATATCAAAACAATATTCTTGGAACCGGACTGCTGGCGGGAAGGGTTATGCATTCCCGAAGCCCTCAACCTCTTCACCGACGGGTCGAAGATGGAAGATGGTGTCGGAGCGGCCGTATACTGTCCAGACCCGGTCTCCAAACACTCCTATAAACTCCCAGACCACTGCAGCATCTTCCAGGCGGAAGTTTTTGCCATTGGCAAGGCTGCTGAATTGGCTCGGGGTTTGCAACGTAATCAAACTTCTATTAACATCTTTGTTGACAGCCAGGCTGCAATAAGATCGATACACTCTAATGTGGTCAAGTCCAAAGTTGTCCTGGACAGCAGAAGAGCAATAGAGTCGCTGAACGCATCTGTGGTCGTGCGTATCTATTGGATCCCAAGCCACCAGGGCATCGATGGCAACGAGATCGCTGACACTCTCGCCAAAGAGGGAGTGGGGCTCGATGTCGGTAACATGTGCAATGTCCCGATATCCCTGCGAACTCTTGGCAGCGAATTTGAGGTGCGCTCTAGACTTCAGTGGGACGCGAGCTGGCGTAATGCTAACTCGTGCAAAACTGCAAGGCTGATGTGTGCCTCTACTAACAAAAAATTAACCAAATTCGTCATGCAGCTTTCAAGGAAAGACTGCAGGCTAATGCTAGGCATTTTAACTGGTCACTGTTTGTCAGCTGCCCATGCTGTAAAGCTGGGCATCACGAACAGCGATCAGTGCAGGAAATGTAACGAACCCGGGGTTAAGGAAACACTTGAGCATCTTCTCTGTAGATGCCCAGCGTTATCCCGACTCCGGTTGAAATACCTCAATTCGCCGTGCCACAACGACCTTCGGGACGTTTCACGGCTACCTCCTAGGATGCTGCTGGCTTTTGCCAAAAATGCATCCATACTACTGGACTTCTGAGACGTAGATAAACTACCGGTACAGCTACGGACCTCCACTGGTCTATGTTTTTGCCCCGTGTAGGGGCAGCCGGTCCTACCTAACCTAACAATTCAGGACACTGTAAATAAAAAAAGTGAATGTGTAAAGCTTAAACAAAATGAAAAGGGCAGGAGTGAAGTGTTTTTCGATTGCGTTAATTATAATGTTTACAATGTAGATTTTGTGTGCTGCCGGAGCTGTAAGCATGTGCTGGTGTATAATTCAAAATAAAGCACGGGCGAGCTGTCATAAGTCTCAACAAGACGCGCCATAGCCCAAATGGGACATTTTTCCCAAAAAGGTTGTTGTTACCAAAGGTAAGTGATTGACTCTATTTTTTTGTGAATTGTTAGGTAGCGGCTTCCGGGAATTTGGAAGGCAATCTTTTGACGATTTGGTTTTTTCTTGAAAAGTGTTAAGCACTACCATCATGGAGCAAGAATACGAAACGTTGAAAACTCAACTTATTATAAGTTTGAAAGACCAACAACTGGCATACAAGATCGACATGTGGAGTGACGACTACACGCAGCGAAATTTTATATCGCTAACTGCTCACTATGTGTATGATAGCTTCTGACTAAACGTCGCTCTTTTAGGTACTAATATAAATAAATTTTTATAATATATTTGTGTGTACGATTACATATAATGTACATGTTCATACTTACATATTTATTTATTAATGTTTATAAAAAAATTAACAGGCATCAGGGAGTTCTTGGACGAGAAGGAACGGAAGTTCAGGACATTTTATAGAACTTCCGTTACCGACAATGGAGCAAATGTCGTTGCGGCATTTAAAAGCTTCAAGCGCCTATCTTGTGCTTGTCACAATCTGAACCTTGTCATGGATGACGTCATTGAGAAAAATCCTATTGCGGAAGTGAAGGCTTTAATAGATTGCTGCAAATCATTAGTCAACATTCTCAGCTTAAAAGTAAGCTCTCAAAAACGCTGAAAGAGCAAGTAAAAACACGCTAGAACTCTTTTGTATGTTTGAGGTTATCTAGTGCCAGAGTCCTAGGCAATATCAGTGTTTGTTAAATATGTATTTATGTATTTTATGTTCATTTGTAGTATAAATTTTGTACACATGAATATAAAAACAAAACTATTTGCAATCAGACGCTGGACACAACAAATGAATCGTCTTTTAAAGAGTACGCTGCCACACTAAAATCAAAATTGTTAGCTGGTGAGCTTAAGCCTACTGATTCACCTGGTCGGAGCAAAGTGTGGGACACCTTTTCAAGACTGGTCAATACAAACGGCATAGTGGCGACTGATGCAGTAGTGTGCAACATGTGTAAAAACATTTACAATTTTAAGAAAAGCACATGAAATTTAGTAAAACATAAATGCTATATTATGGCCAATAGCCGAAAGCGCAGTCTTCCTGTCGTTGATGTACCCACCGAAACCAAAAAGAAGTGCACCAATCTGGCAACGGAGTGGACAATAAAGAATGGTCGACCGTTTAATTTAATTTCGGACTCTGGGTTAAAAAACTTGGCACTGTTTTTTATTTCTATCGGTGCGAAAATGGGGGAAAACGTCAATATTGACTCTTTATTGCCACATCCCACAACTATATCGCTAAACATCGGTGCGCTATGATTTTCTATGATGATTTTCACTTCAATGAAGTAAGAAGCGAAATTAATGAGCAGAAAAAAACGGTTATAGCATAATTTCGGATATCTGGACGGACGATTTCTTTAAGAAATCTTATATTTCAATGACTATGCATTATGTCAAAGAAGGCACTCTTAAAAACCGCCTGCTAGCAGTGAAATCAATGGGTGGAGCCTCCTGTACCGGTTAGAAGTATAAAATGTTAATGGAATATATAATACAATATATATACAATGGTGGACAAAAATATTTTGACATTAAAAAAGTTACACATTTTTCTGTGATTAAATGTTTTTTATTTATCAAAAGTCAATGAAAACAAGTAAGAAAACTACAGTCGAGTGTGCTCGACTGTGAGATACCCGCTACCCCTTTTGAATAAAAGCAAAATATTGCGGTATTATTTTCAAAATATACCAAAAAAATACTGCAAATACTAAAAATATACCAAATGGTATATTTGGTATAACGATGTGATACTAACATTTAAAATATACCATAGACGGCACAATACACCAGATTGTCGGCCAAAGCATTTGAGACCCCCCGTAAGTGGGCGTTTTGGCCCATACAAAAGTGTTTCTTTAATAACTTCCACAATTTTTATCTGATCGCAAGCAAATTTTCAGGAATCATAAATACTATTGTTATTATTATATATACCAAAATTCACAGCTTTAACTTTAAAATTACGCTTGTTATTCGATTTTTTTGATTTGCGGGGGCGGAAGTGGGCGTGGCAAAAATTTGAAACAAACTTGATCTGCGTGCAAACATAACAAATGCTGTCGAAAAAAAATTATAGCTCTATCTCTTATAGTCTCTGAGATCCAGTGTTTCATACGGACAGACGGACAGACGGACAGACAGACAGACGGACAGACGGACATGGCTAGATCGTCTCGGCTGTTGACGCTGATCAAGAATATATATACTTTATAGGGTCGGAGATGCCTCCTTCTACCTGTTACATACATTTCCTGCCGGCACAAAGTTATAATACCCTTCTACCCTATGGGTAGCGGGTATAAAAATATATTTATATACAACAGTAGAGTAGATCATAATATAGGGGAAAAAAATTCATTTCATATTAAGGTTTACAAAATAAAAATAAAAATTCAAAATTGTGAGTGGACAAAAGTATTTTGACAATATTATGTATCTTAGTAAATCTAATAAATTTAAAAAAGTTATCAAAATTTAAAGTATTGTTAATGAAAAATATAGCCCCCTTTGACGTCTATTACCTTTTGTAAACGTCCAGGAAGCGATTTTACTAAATTTTGAAGTGTTTCTAGAGAAATATCCTTCCAAAGTTCTTCAACCTCAGCAATTGTCTCTTCGCGCGTTCTTGTTAGATTGGAACATCTTTTACGCTTTATATAAGCCCACACATTTTCGATTATGTTCAAATCGGGACTCTGGGGTGGCCAATCTAATAAATTGACGTCCAAATCCCTTAAGAAATTCATAATCATTGCGGCTTTGTGACAAGGAGCATTATCCTGTTGCAGGATAAAGTCTTGTCCGATAAGCCTGTCACCGGAAGTGAATGCGTGATCATTTAGGACATGTAAATACTGTCCTTTATTCATTGTGCCTTCAATGGGTATCAAATCGCCGATCCCGTTAAAACACACACATCCCCAAAACATAACAGACCCTCCACCATGTGGAATTCGTTGGCATACAGGTCTTAGTTTTGAACGTGTGTTTTTGGGTAATCTACAAAATATTTTATTTTTCGACCCATGGTACTCAAATGTACTTTCATCAGTCCACAAAATTTGTTCCCAAAAAGATTGAGGTTTGTGAACAAATGTTTTAGCAAATGCTAAACGCTTTATTCTATTTTTTGGCGAAATAAAAGGTATCGGACGGGCTACATAAGTAGCAAAGTTAGCCTCCTTCAGCCTTCGTTCAACTGTTTTTCTACTTATTGTCATACCGTAATCATTATTAAGTTGAATTGCAACTGCCTTTGGAGTAATTAAAACGTCCTCCTTAAATTTTCCAAGGATAGTGCGATCCTCTCTTGGTGTGGTTTTCCTTGGTCTGCCTGCTCTGGCCAAATTATCCGTTGAATTTGCTTTTTTTTCCTTGTTGATTTGGTAATATATAGTTTGTCGCGGTATTTTATAAAGTTTACTAAGGTTTTGAACCGAAATACCTGCGTTGTATTTTATTACCAATTCGTTACGCAGTTTTTGGCTTAGTTCACAAGTTTTCGGCATATTTTTAGAAAAAAATGATGAAATTTGAATTGAATCGTAAAAATATTAATTAAAGGTCGATTTATGTTTGTAAAACTAGCTTAACGAATAGCGAACAGGTGTGTTCAGCGCCCGAGACATAAATAAGAATTGAAAGAATGCAATGCCAAAATACTTTTGTCCAGCCAAAATTGCATTATTTCTCACATAACATGTCATAGCAAAGAAACGAATTAACTAATCAGTACGATCTATTACTCTCTCAAATCTATAAATAGAAGCTCTCTCTTGAGAGTTAAATTAATACCGTTACTTCTTCGAGTAAAGAGAAATACGCGATAGTACATTGGTTCATGCTATGTCAAAATATTTTTGGCCACCATAGTACACGTATATTATTAAATATCAAAATTTCTTAGGTAATGAAATAAAAAACAAAATAACGCGAATCTTACGTGAGTTTGGATGTGATTTGATGATGGACGATCCAATAATTGTTACTGACCGCGGAGCTAGCATGAAAGCAGAATTTAACGGAGTGAGCACAATACACTGTGCAAATCACTTGATCCACAATGTGATTGGCAAACTTGTAAATGAAGTACCAGAACTGCTGGATCTGGTTAATCTCTGCAGCAAGCTTGTTAAATATTTTTCAAAATCTGGACAAAACTGGAACTTAACAAGCATCCGAAAAAGCTACTGTCCAACTCGTTGGAATATTGTATTTAACCTCTTAAAGTCCGTTGAGCTAAATTGGATGGAAATTTCGCAGATTTGGGTAGATAAAAATGAAATTTCAAGAATTACAGATATTAATTTAAATAACATTAGCAGAATCGTCAACCTTTTTGCACCTTTTGAATGTTGCTCTAAAATGCTGAAGGGTAGCAATTATCCAACATTGCACTCGACAGTTCCACATAAGTTAAAAAAATATCCTCACCAAATGAAAATGATATTGAAACAGTTACAATATAAATAATTTAAATATAGATTCGTTAATAGCATAAAATAATTATTCTAATTAGTTTTAATTTAAATATTAATAATTTCTAAATTCTTTATTTTATAATAAATACATTTAAAACGGGAACTATATATGTATGTACATATGTAGGTATGTACCAGTCTTGAAGTTTCACTCACTGTACAGTAAGGCAACTGCACACCAAAACACTGTACAGTGCGTTGACTACTGCACACCAACTTTGCTGTACTCATTAACAGCTGTCCAACTATGGAATGAGTGAGAACACTGTCAATCAAAACAGACAATACTACCCTACTCACTCACACCCAAATATACTGTGCAGAAAGAAGAGTATACCCACTTTTAGAATAAGTGATTCATTCATTCATATATAATTAAACTTTGTGATTTTCATAGAATTTGATATTTGTTTACAATTAATATAACTATATATACAGCTGTGAATAGCAGTGCTTATTCCTTTTTGTTAGTCGATCGCTAGCACATTGTTTTTGTAAAATAAAGCATAGAGATAAGAAAACAGCAAAGACCCCGTTAGATTTGATCTCTTCTTGTGCTGTTTTCGTATTTTCGCACACGTGCAAGTCAAAACAAGTGCACTTTGGAATAGCAGCAGTCGACTTTTTTCCACGAAAAGTGCCAATAATTTTTGTAATTTTTTGAAAAGTGAGTTGAATTAAGTTCATTATTGAATGTTATACAACAATACACTAAAAATTAAAAAATTGAAATCAATGGGTTGTTTGCAAGGAATCTTGCCCCATCCTGTACTACTTAACAACATAACGGCAACATAACGCTTGATGTCTCCCCATAAGTTCTCAATCAGATTTAGATCTGGCGACTGTGCTGCCCATGGCATTACGTCAATCTTCTCTTGGCAAAACAACTCCTTGGCTAGTTGCTGGTGTGTTTAGGATCATTATCCTGCTGAAAAGTCCATATTAAGGGCATTTCATCCTGAGCAGATGGCAGCATAACGTTTCTCTATATATTGACATAGACTTCTTTGTCCATGATCCCATCGATCATATGTATGGGACCCACACCATTGTATGAGAAACATGCCCATACCAGTATTTTAAGGCCACCATGCTTAACGGTTTCAAGCGTATGGTTTGGATGGTATTCAGTGTTTGGTGGTCGACGGACATACTGTCTTGAACCTGTTCCACCAAATAAAACCACTTTGGACTCATCTGTCCAAAGAATATTACGCCATTTGGTGAGTGGCCAGTTCAAGTAATTTTTGGCAAACTCCAACCTGGCTTTGATGTGTCTTTGACCAAGTAATGGTACCTTTCGTGGACTTCGCGCCTTCAAATTTTTATCTAAGGCTGATGTAAGAGTGCGCGCGAGAAGCGAAGCGATGAGCAAAGCGAGAAGATGTCAGAGTGAGAGCTTTGCGAGAAGCGAGTTACATTGTTATTTTGTAAGGTTTGAAAATAAACGGTAATTAAATCAAAGAATGCAACAGAGAAAAAAACGCATGATTTTAAAGTAAACTGTACATAAAACTAAAAATATAGTTACAAACTTACCATCTGAGCTTTCAAACACGCGTGCTTTGAAAATAAACGGTAATTAAATCACAGAATGCAAGAAAACAATCGTACGCTCTGAGAGAGTTGAAGCGATAAAGCAGGTTGCAAACTGCTCTCTCGCTTTGCTCTCGCTTTCTCGCTTGAACTCGCAACTCGCTTCGCTCTCACTCTGACATCTTTCGAGCGATTGCATATGAAAAGGGTTGCAGTGGTTTATCGCTCGTTCTCGCCCAATATTATCGCATCGCTTCTCGCTCGCACTCTGACATCAGCCTAACAGTCTTCTGCGAATAGTCATCTCACAAACTCCCAAACTTAGCTCTGCTTTTATAGCTCTAGAAGATGCAAAAGGGTTAGCTTTGCTGAAGCGCACTATCCATCGGTCCTCTGCATTTGTTGTTTTTCGTACCTCACCGCGGTTGTCGGGCTTCGGCTTATAATTTATGGCATTGGAAATCATCTTGTCAGAACATTTTAAGCGACACTGAATTTCTTTATATGTTTTGGCCTCATTCCTAAGCTCAAGAATTTTTTCCTTTTCGCCCTTGGAGCAGTGAGGTGAGGTGAATGAGGATTAAGTTATTTATAAGATTTTTTTAAATCTATTACATTTTTGATTTTTCACTGCTATTTCAATAATACAGACATTTTCATATGTTATAATCCACATTTGCGAAAAAATTGAATTATCCAAAATGAAAAATATGTTTAATTATCAAAAAATTAAATATAATAAGCTGTTATAAATAAATTTTGTCTTGAAGTTTTGTATATAATAGTATTTTTTAAACGTGTAGGTCGTCTGCACTGCTATTTTAAAGTTCACAGCTGTATATAATTAATTTTACTCTTTCACTTGTGTTCAACCACTGATTGTTAAATCTTTGTTTTTCACTTGCTATTCTTTGCGCTCAACGCAGTTTAGAATAGTAACTCTCCCTCTCTTGGTGTTGTAGTTGGCTATCGTCTATCTTGCGTCTCGCTCGACCTGTGCTTACACTCTGTGTGTTGTGCTTTTTGTAAGTACAGTTCATATTAGTTTGCAAATTAATTTACCTATTTTTTTGACGCGAACTGGTTTTAAAGATATATTGGTGGACCTTAAAAAACTCTCCGATAGCTTCTCTGATTTGGATTCTGGGTTTAAGAGTATGAAGCTCTTGACCGAGGCTCCGAAGCGTAAAAAGGCCAATACGCGTCTGTCGATTGCCCCAATCGATCTTTCTATCCATGTTGTTGTTCTAAGTTTATCCGTACCACCTGCTGGCGAATTAATGCCATTTAGTTCTCCGTCCCCTCAACCCCCGGTAGCTCTGGATGTTCCGCACCATGACATAACGTCATTAAAAATGGATTCTCCTGCTCCTGTTTCGATTTTGTTGTCACCATCCTCCGTCGAGATCGTTAGTGCTGTAACGATAGAAGAATCGCCTCCAACTCCTACTTCAGTTGTCCGCAACACATTGGTTGCGGCGCCACCGCTTAAACAGATTTTTGTCTCAAGGCTTCCCCTGAAACGATAAATTTAATTTCTCGTACGAACGGGAGATTTCATCTTTTAAAACATGTGTTCCCGCTGAACAATTCAGCATGATGTGCAGTAAAGAGTTTTGGCCGGAACACCTATTAGTCAAAGAATTTGTTGCTAAAAAGAAAAATCGATCTCTCTTCCTAATAGTATAAAGAATTCTGCTTCAAAGCCTTCTTCTATGTCTGACAGTTCAAACAAGTAGGAAAGCTACAGTCGAGTGTGCTCGACTGTGAGATACCCGCAACCCATTTTTAATAAAAGCAAAATATTGCGGCTTTTTTAAAATATACTAAAATAATATACCATAAAAATACCAAAAATGTGCTGAATTGTATATTTGGTTTATTGATATGGTACTACACACAATATATACTATAGAGGGAAAAATATACTAGATTGTCAGCTAAAGCAATTAAAACCCCTAGTAAGTAGGCGTTTTTGCCCATACAAAAAGTATTTCTTTAAAAACTTCGACAATATCTGATCGCAACCAAATTTTCAGGAATTATAACTACTATTGTTAATATTGTATACACTAAAATTCGCAGCTCTAGCTTTAAAATTACGCCTGTTATTCGTTTTATTTTTGATTTGCGGGGCGGAAGGGGCGTGGCAAAAATTTGAAACAAACTTGATCTGCGTGCAAACATAACAAATAACATACTGTCGAAAAAAAATTATTGCTCTATCTCTTTTAGTCTCTGGGAGCTATTTGTTCATACGGACAGACGGACATGGCTAGATCGTCTCGGCTGTTGACGCTGATTAAGAATCTATATACTTTATAGGGTCGAAGATGCCTCCTTCTCCTGTTACATACATTTCCTGTCGGCACAAAGTTATAATACCCTTCTACTTTATGGGTAGCGGGTATAAAAACCCGAGACCTGTTTGCCCTTTTGGAAATCAATGAGTACACATGAGTCTAAGAAGAAGGCCATTGTAAAATTGTTTAATCTTGCAATTATTGGCAATATTTCTAACGAGATACTACGTGGTTTTAAGGACGCAAGTAAGCTATTTTGTTGTCGTTTAGACGCAAAGTGGAAGAGTTGCAGATCTAATGGGCGTTGAAAAGCAGATATTCCGATTGTCTAAATTCATAAACGTTTGTATCGGTTGGAGGGAAGATGAATTTAGTGGGATAGCATACAGACCAAAAATGCGGAGGGCGCAACGAAAACAGGTTGCAGTTCTTCTTTTTCTTCTGAAGAAGGAAACAAAAACTTATTAATTCATTATTAATTTCGTAAGCATACTTATGTGTTCCGAAATACAAGATTCCAAGTCGGTTCAAGGTAAATGCTTTTGAATTTCATATAATTTATATTTGATATTTTTACCGTTAACATCGTTTTTCAAGGTAACTAATCTGATCGAAGCGAAATACGACAGCTGTGTAGCTAGGATGAAGACCATTCTTAAAGATTTTGCGTTCACCTGTGACGGAGTAACAATCCCAAATTCAACTCGATCCTACAATCGGGTTGCTTGCAAGCCGTTAGAATGACACAGGTAAGCGTTTTTAAAAAATATCTTAAGTGTTTGTACTTATGTTGTGGCTCGTGTCTATGTGTTTGTGTTTCCTTTATAAAAAAAAATGTTGTTAGTGACGCTCCTTGTACTTTGTTGTATCATGTCATATGTATAAAAAAAAAGAAAAAAAAAATTATTTTAAATATTAATTTTAATTTAATGCAGTCACATACCTAGCGAGTATATACTATATATCTTACTGAAGGTGGTGTGTAACGAATTTGATATCGAGCGATCGAAGTGGCGTACTTTAACTACAGATAACGCAAACAACATGATGACGACCTAAAATTTATTTTTGGGAAGTGGCAAACACATTTCATGTTTCGCTCAAACCATTCATTTGGTTGTCGACGACGTAGTGAAGGACATATCATCTTTTTCAAACGTTTTGGATAAAGTGAAGAAAATTGTTACTCATTTCAATCACAGTTCAGCTGCGATGGACATGTTGCGGAAACTACAGGCCGACGAAGGAACAGCAGAAGGTCGCATTAAAACTCTCGTGCAAAGTATGAACACAAAGTGGAACTCTTGCCTGAACATGATTATTTCGTTCTTAAGTATTTCGAATAAAGTAGCGATAATCCTAATTAATAGATCAACAACTGTAATACGATTGCCGGAGATGCTAACGGCTTAAGAATTGCGAATTTTACAAGATTTCTGTGATCTACTTAAGCCATTTATAGATGCGACAGAAAAAATAAGTGGCGAAAGCTACGTTACCGTGAGCATGGCAATCGCACTTATATCACTGTTGATGCAAAATTCGCAAAATGAAACTAGAGTCGGCCAAAGGAATTTTAACTAAGGAAGCTCTATTGAAGGAAGCAGATAAACGTCTTAAATTTTTGCAGGACAAAAAAATTCTTATCAAATCGTCTTTGTTGGATCCAAGATTTAAGAAAGTTTACCTTTCTTCTCTCACAGCCCTTAACGCTGTCAAGCTGACATTGCTTTTGAAATCTCTGGAAAAAAAATTATATAAGTAGTTCAAATTATGTTTTAACCCACATAAACACTGTTATGAAATACTTCTTAGATACTCTTTAATGTTTTATAAAATAATTATAAAATAAACCTAAAATAGTTTACTTTAACAATATATCTTAATTTGTATTGTTTGTTTTTGAGTCTTCCCTTCACTTCATGGGACAGCGACCCAATATCATTTTGGAACGCTCAAACGGAGACATTACCATGACTATGAAAGCTGAAATTGGACTACCTTTTTACACCAGGTAGTTCAGTACCATCAGAGAGGTTGACGTCTACCAAGCTCTGTTTAATGAAAAAAAAAAATATATAAAAATTAAATATCAAAAATACTTGATAAATCGATATTTTTGGGTGATAAATATTTTTATCAATTTGATATATTTTTAGCTTTGTGGATAATATATCAAACGCGCACACACAAGTTGTACACAACATATATTAATTAGTTTTAATTCATTGCTGTCAACGAACTTTAACAATATTTTGACTTAACAATGATTCAGGAAAAATACAAAGAGTGCGTGGGAACAGTGAACAATATGTTGAGTAATGTGGAGAACGTGGCGTTTACCTGCGGCACTGTGACCATACCTAATTTGAGTCGCTCCTTTCTGACAATCACAACTCATTTTGTTTATCAAGAGTCTCTGAACTCTATATGCCTTAAATCTACAAGAATGGATAAGGTTAGTTTAAATGTAAATATTTGTATTTTATATGTGTTTTGACGTCCATTGTTTATTGCGTTTGTCTTGTGCTCTGTCGATACGTGTCTTGTTTCTTATTTATTAAGCAAGATTTAAGTCAAACATATTTTGAACGTTCAATTAAGTCGCATATCAGTGAGTATGTAGTCTCTTTCTTGGAAGAGGCTTGCGCAGATTACAAAATAGACCGTGTCAAATGGACCACTCTCACTATACACAGCGCAAGCAACATGAAGTGCGCTGCCAAACTTTTTCTGGGACTTGGCAAACATGTGCCGTGCTTCGCACACTCTGTAAATTTAGTAGTAGATGATACCACAAAGGAGATTTATTCATTTACCAGAATTTTGGATAAAATTAACAAAATTGTTATGCATTTTAAGCACAATACGGCTATGATGGACCAACTGCGGAAGGCTCAAGCCGATGAAGGTACTCCTGAAGGAAAAATTAGAACCCTAATTCAAAATGTAGACACGCTGTTGGAATTCTTGCGTTGAAATTATCGAGTCCTTTTTAGGCTTAGCCAACAAAGTGGCTGTGGTGATAATTCAAAGATCCGAACGCGTTAAGGGACTACCCGAAATGCTCAATGCTTCAGAGCTTAACGTATGCCGCGACTTATGTAGTCTCCTGCAGCCATTTAAAAAAAGCCACAGAGCAGATAAGCGGTAAACAATATGTCACCGTTAGCATGGTGATTCCAATGATCTCGTTATTAGAAACCAAATTACAGAAATTAAATATGGAGACAGACGAAGGAAAAGGAGTCATGGAGGCTCTTGTTAGAAATTCAGACAAAAGGTTCCAGTCGTTACAACAAAACAAAAAAGAAACCTATTCAGGCGTGCTCCGGTATTCACTTTTCGGTTTGGGACCCAAACTGAGATTTTCGTTTTTAGGTGCTCCGGTTTTCTCAAGTTATCGGTCATCGTTTTGTTATCGGAACGTTTTATTTCTCATAATTTCTTACTGCCGAAGCATCTGATTTGTGTTTAAATCTAAAGTCAACCACGCGACAAAATGCCATTTTTATTTTTAATTGCATGTTTTGAAGCCAAAAGAAAGCAAAAGTTAATTGACTTAAGAAAATCTAAGCAATTAAGATGCAAAACATATATTTTTAATATGTCTGACGATCGGTAAGTCACATTTATAGCATTTCAAAATTCCGCCACTAATTTATGTTTATTGCAGTTTTATAAAATCATTTAGGATTGACAAGTACACCTTTAGAGACAGTCAAACATTTAAAAGTAAGCACACTGTCCCACTCAATGCAATTGGCTGCTGTTTTGCGATATCTTGCTACTGGGTGCTATCAGTTTTCAATTGCCAAGGACCATCATATAAACATAGGACGAAGCACATTCGGAAAAATTTTGCACATATTTATTCCGTTGCTGGACACGCGTCTATGTCAGGATATAATTTCCCTTCAAATGTCTAACCAGCAAATGCAGAAATCTTGCGAATACTTCTTTAGCAAATATGAATTGCCAAGAATAGTCACCTGCGTGAATGGAACTCACATAAGAATGGTGACACCTGTAAATAATGCCTGTTTTTGTTTTTTTTTAATAGAATGGGCTATTACAGCGTGAACGCTATGGTTGTAAGTAGAATGTCTAAATTGGATGTAGTTACGTTGTGATTTCACTTTTACCTACAGGTTTGCAACTATAATATGGAGATCATCGCCATTGATGCAAAGCACCCCGGATCCTGTCATGATTCTTTTATTTTGAATCATTCCAGCGCCAGGGAATATTTGTCCAGAACAATAAACGAATATTTTGTTTTGGCTCATTCTGGCTACGCACAAGAGAGTTTCGTCTTAACTCCCTAAAGGAGTGCAGAGATGGGGACGCATCGGCATCGATTTAATTTAAGACATGCTACAGCCAGAAACATTATTGAACGGACAATTGGGGTGCTCAAAAGCCGTTTCCGTTGTTTACAACGATGCTTAGGTTATCAACCGAATTTTTGCTGTCAAATTGTTAACGTATGCTGTGCTTTGCACAACATATGTAAAAGTCGCAATTTATCAATACTTTCAATTGGATGATACTCAACAGGCTACGAATGAAAACGACATAGAAGGCAATGATGACGAACAAAATAAATAAAAATAAAATAATCATTGCAGTTATTTAAATATATTTATTAGTCGAACTTTTTTAAAATTTCTTCAAAAATAGAGAGAAGCTTCGTTTTTAAATTCAAATCTTCTTGTTGAAGGGTTTCCATCTTCTTAAAATGGTCATTCATTGTTAGACTCATTTTGTTCATAACTTCTGATTGAGCTGCGCACAAACCTTGCAAATCAAGTGTTGTAGCTATGTGGCGACGCTTTTGTCTCGGCTCCTCCATCTCATCTGTGTCTATCTCCTCCTTTGTCTTGCCAAAATGAAAAGTAAATGCCTTTTTCTACATTAAATCGGATCTTATTTGCAAAAGGAAAAAAATAGTTGACTCTTTGGTTTATTGTCGTTGTTTTAAGACCGCTAGAAGATTAATTAAGCATGTAATTATTTTTGAAAGAACTAATTTCTGACCCCACCTCAATTTTGCAAATAAAAATTTGCCGTTGGCAACAACAACGACTGATTAATTCGACACCATGAGTTATCGCCTAAGCTGCCATACTTTTGGTGGAATGAAAAAACAAGTTAAAAATATATGTATAACGAAACGGATGGCACTAAATTTGTTGAAGTTGGGTAAAATATCTTCTTTTTTTGTGAGAAACAGCTGATTGGCCGTTCACTGTAATTTTTTTAATTTTAATTTCAAATTTTCGAGTGCAAAATAGATAAATGCATATATATTTATTTCAGGAGAAAGCATAAATCATCTATGCATGATAAAATTATTCTTGTGTGAGTTCTATCCACGAAGGAAATTGGGCTTACGAAAGGAATTTTTTCGCATTATTATTTCTGACCAAAACAAAAGTCAAAAGTTTTTTGATAACAAAATATCGATACAATATTTTTCAAAATTTTCGACAACCCTTATATATTTACATATCATCACAACCCGAATTGAGAGTGAAAATTTACAACCTTTCAAAGCAATCCCTTGAACCACTTGAGAATTGCAATATCTTAAGTTCTACCACTAATAATATTTAACGCATTTCATTTATGTAAACAAACCTGCAATTATGCCACACAAAATTATCATTAGAGTGCAAAAAAACATTGCATACTTATGTACTGATTATAAAAAGGGCTACAAAATTGAATTATGAAATTAACATTTAATTTTTAAATTATAAAGTCCAAAGCAGAACTGCAAACCTACCTATTTTCCTAATTTACTCATACGGGATCTTTATTATTCAACTCAACTCACTGAAAAATATACAGTGATGAGTTAAAATCAACTCATTTTGCTGTAAACATCCCTGCAGAACTGGAGGTGTCAAATCAACACTGTCGATTGGTAATGAGTAAGTGCTTACCTCGCCGATCACTACATGGTTACTAACTAAAGTGACCCTGTAGCGCGCATTAAAGCATACATAAGTACGCTTATGTAGAAAGGGCATACACAAAATTAAAGACAAAACTTCGATTATGCTTTACATCGCTGTTTGTTTACGTGTCTTCGGTGCACTGCTTACAAAAACAATTGTCCGGAAAGAACCGTTTGTTTTATTTTGTGCTGCTCTTTTGCTCAAACGCAGTTGTGTTTGCTGAATGATAAAATTTTTGCAAGCACTTCAGTTGAGAAGGGTAAAGCTGATCAACTGCACGCAAAAGTAAGATTAGTCTTAAATATATAATTACCCATATTCTATAGTTACCGTTGTCTTAACTACGTTATTATTTTTTAGCCGAAATTTATGCAATTTCTGCGAATAGTTTGCTTAGTGAATTTAAATAAACCTTCTTCGATTTACTTAAATTCATCGCCTAAAACTAAATCATGTTCCACCACGCTTTCAAAATCATTGACTTAAATATTTTTTATATATTTTTTAAATCGTTAATGCAAAGTATTAAATTGTCCAACAATTTTCTGGAATTAAAATTATTACTTTGAAACAACTTTTTTAGGGCTTGCATATCTATCAATATAGGTTTTAAAAATTTCAAATATAACAAATTGTAATCCGCGCAACACAATTCATTCAAAAGTTTTTCCTTGCGACAACTTGTGGCTAAAAGAGCAAAATGTAATTTCAGCTCGGTCCACTGCACTATGGTCCAGAAGTCGATTTTTGTTGGCATAAACTCTGAAAATTGACTTACAGACCTCAAACTTTGCACACTTTTTTTTTTTTTGTTAAGAAGAGTATGCAAAAAAAAATTTTGAGTCTATGCGACCACGCCTTTTTTGCCTACCATACTAAATAATTCCTAGTATTATTCTTAACAAGTAAGAAGGCTACAGTCGAGTGTGCTCGATTGTGAGATACCCGCTACCCATTTTGAATAAAAGCAAAATATTGCGGTATTATTTCCTAAATATACCAAAAAATACTACAAAATACTAAAAATATACCAAATGTTATGTTTGGTATATTTTTGGTATTTAGTATAGTACCACTTTCAAAATATACCATAATATACCAGATTGTGGGACCAAAGCATCTGAGACCCCTAGTAAGTAGGCGTTTTAGCCCATACAAAAGTATTTCTTTAATAACTTCCACAATTTTGATCCGATCGCAACCAAATTTTCAGAAGTCACAAGGACTATAGTTTTAATGTATATCCCAAAATTCGGGACTCTAGCTATATTATTACTCTTGTTATTCGATTTTTTCTGATTTGCGGGGGCGGAAGTGGGCGTGGCAAAAATTTAAAACAAACTTGATCTGCGTGCAATCATAACAAATGCTGTCGAAAAAAAATTATTGCTCTATCTCTTATAGTCTCTGAGATCTAGGTGTTCATACGGACAGACGGACAGACGGACATGTCTATATCGTCTCGGCTGTTGACGCTGATCAAGAATATATATACTTTATAGGGTCGGAGATGCCTCCTTCTACCTGTTACATACATTTCCTGCCGGCACAAAGTTATAATACCCTTCTACCCTATGGGTACCGACAGCATTTGTTATGTTTGCACGCAGATCAAGTTTGTTTCAAATTTTTGCCACGTCCACTTCCGCCCCCGCAAATCAGAAAAAATCGAATAACAAGCGTAATAATATAGCTAAAGCCGCGAATTTTGGGATATACATTAGCAACTCAAGTCTTTGTGACTCCTAAAAATTTGGTTGCGATCAGATAAAAATTGTGGAAGTTATTAAAGAAATACTTTTGTATGGGCTAAAACGACTACTTACTAGGGGTCTAAGTTGCTTTGGTCCCACAATCTGGTATATTATGCCGTCTATGGTATATTTTGAAATTGACACTATACTTAATACTCAAAATATACCAAATGATATATTTGGTATATTTTTAGTATTTTGTAGTATTTTTGGTATATTTCGGAAATAATACCGCAAAATTTGTTATTTTATTTAAAATGGGTAGCGGGTATCTCACAGTCGAGCACACTCGACTGCAGCTTTCTTACTTGTTCATTTTGGTTTTTGTTTTCGGCAGACGGCAACTCCAGAATACTTCTTTGGAAAGAGCTTTTTTTTGTTTTTCTTTTCTCTTTCCTTTAAACAAATGCTAGGTAGTAAAGGATCCGAGGAATCTATCGCCCTGCGGAAAAGGTCAGTCATAGTATTGATTCGACTATTTTTCCTTGCGTGTGGGAGCCTGTCTTTTTTGTAGATTTTATTTATTTTATTTAATCTTGTAATAACCTTTTACATGCCATTTTTGTATTTCCATTCTATATGATATATTCAGGAAAAATTCTAGAAACTTGATCCAAGCATGTAGAGGACTCACCTCAAAATGTAAAGCTTGGGGGTAAAGGTTTTCGAGCAAAAATCTTTGACTTCCAGTACTTTTATTGGGGTGACACCACAAATTGGACAACATTGAGTTGATTTAGTACCAGTTAGTACGTTTAGTACATTCCCATCAATGAGTGTCATATGCATTTGTTATTTTATTTAAAATGGGTAGCGGGTATCTCACAGTCGAGCACACTCGACTGCAGCTTTCTTACTTGTTCATTTTGGTTTTTGTTTTCGGCAGACGGCAACTCCAGAATACTTCTTTGGAAAGAGCTTTTTTTTGTTTTTCTTTTCTCTTTCCTTTAAACAAATGCTAGATAGTAAAGGATCCGAGGAATCTATCGCCCTGCGGAAAAGGTCAGTCATAGTATTGATTCGACTATTTTTCCTTGCGTGTGGGAGCCTGTCTTTTTTGTAGATTTTATTTATTTTATTTAATCTTGTAATAACCTTTTACATGCCATTTTTGTATTTCCATTCTATATGATATATTCAGGAAAAATTCTAGAAACTTGATCCAAGCATGTAGAGGACTCACCTCAAAATGTAAAGCTTGGGGGTAAAGGTTTTCGAGCAAAAATCTTTGACTTCCAGTACTTTTATTAGGGTGACACCACAAATTGGACACCATTGAGTTGATTTAGTACCAGTTAGTACGTTTAGTACATTCCCATCAATGAGTGTCATATGCATTTTAAAGGTTACTGCCACATCATAAGCCGCATTCAGTTTATAGTCTAACTGCTTTTTTTCCCATAATTATGTGATCACTAGTTTCTTTAACAAATTGAATTTTTAGCGGCCGGCAAAATCGAATAGACTGCGGTGTTCTGTTAACCCACATGTTTCGCTGAAATGAGTCAATCATTTTTATGGGTATAACAGAAGTAACAAACAAAGAGTGATCTGTAAGCTGTACGTCAGGTGTTTGTATTTCAAACTTTTGCTTGTATGCACTTTGGCCAGTTGACCCATCAAAGCCATAACTGCAAATTAATTTGAGTTCAGAACTATCAGGAAATTGCTTGAAAACATCGGACTGCATTTTAATTAGTCGCCGTGCAGTATGATTCAAAAGGTTTTGTAGCGAAACTTGAGCAAAAGTTTCTGTATCTTCTATACCCATAGGTCGACACTGCTTTTTAGGTTCTATCACTTGATTGTAACTAGGATAAATATCGCTGTGATGATTTATGTTCAAGACCCTAGTGTTGACATATTGCTGTTTGGTTAATGAATTTTCTAAGATGTAAGCTAGAGCTTCCTTTGGTGTAAGTTGACTCGGTTTTTGCAGTTGAAGTTGCTTTCTTAATTCCGTTGTGTTTTCAGGTGCTGCAATCGTTTCTTGAAGGACTAGAGCCATCTTCCCATGGCGTTATTTCTTAGCGGAAACTGCTGCAGAATGCATAAGCAAATTTGTATTATGACCTTTTTCATTTGCTAGTTCAGATGCCAATTTCCTTTTCAATATTGGCCCTGCGTTTGTATACGACAACGTTGGGCGTCCAGGTTGTGGTGGTGTTTTATGGGTTTCTTTTAAAGAAATTGATATTTTTGACGACATTCATTTAGCATGCTTTCACTTAAAACGATCGACCTTTGCATTTTTCTTACCTTTGCGAAGTTTTCTTTAATAAAGAATTCATATTGAATTTTTTTTTTTATATTATATATTTATTTTTTTCTTATTTTCTATGTGGTATTTGCTCAGTTTTTCGTAAATCCAATCAGACACAATTGATATTTTGCGATTGTTGCTTCGCCAAATATCGGAATGATTTCTATGGCGAAACTCGAACGTCCCTGAATATTGTGGATTTGTAAGAAAAGGAGGACGAAAGGGGAAAATGTGTTAATTAACACTGAAAAACGACATTTATGTGAACAAACTGAGTTTAGTTTTTGTCGGCAGACGTTGGGTCGTTTTTTTTTAACCACGAAACACAGGGGACGCATGTTAATTTTCTACAAAGATACACAAAAATTGCACATTAAACACAACTCAAATACTAAAACTACACATAAATGTATAATATACAGTTAATACTACACACCTTGATCTTCAATTTCCATTATTAACTTGAGTTTGTTCGGACAGATAATTTTTAATTTCACGCACAAACGTAAACAAAAGAATTTGGTGCCAATTTCCTAATCCCAAACAGCTGATCGATTGCATTCTTTTGAAAGCGCATACAAAGCTTCGCTGAAAAAAAAGCTTCAAAATTTCGACTTTATGCCAAAAAATCCGACTCTTGGTCTATAGTGCACCGTGAGAAACTTCATTCACATACGTAAAAGTTTAATTTCCGGCAAACTCATCAGAAATGTTAAATTTCTTTATTATATAGCCCGCAATATACTCCATCGCATCCTCTGTTATCTCAGCTAATGAATCTCTATAACAAAATCTTCAGGCTCATTTTCTTTGTCTTTGTCATTATACCCGCTACCCATAGGGTAGAAGGGTATTATAACTTTGTGCCGGCAGGAAATGTATGTAACAGGTAGAAGGAGGCATCTCCGACCCTATAAAGTATATATATTCTTGATCAGCGTCAACAGCCGAGACGATCTAGCAATGTCCGTCTGTCTGTCTGTCCGTCTGTCTGTCTGTTCGTCTGTCCGTATGAAACACTGGATCTCAGAGACTATAAGAGATAGAGCAATAATTTTTTTTCGACAGCATTTGTTATGTTTGCACGCAGATCAAGTTTGTTTCAAATTTTTGCCACGCCCACGTCCGCCCCCGCAAATCAAAAAAATCGAATAACAAGCGTAATTTTAAAGCTAAAGCTGCAAATTTTGGTGTATGTAATAATAATAAATAATAATAATATTTATGATTTCTGAAAATTTGGTTGCGATCAGATAAAAATTGTGGAAGTTATTAAAGAAATACTTTTGTATGGGCTAAAACGCCTACTTACTAGGGGTCTATGGTGCTTTGGCCCACAATCTGGTATATTATGCCGTCTATGGTATATTTTGAAAGTGGCACTATACTTAATACTCAAAATATACCAAATTATATATTTGGTATATTATATATTTGGTATATTTTTAGTATTTTGTAGTATTTTTGGTATATTTTGGACAAAATATACAAAATTTTGATTTTATTCAAAATGGGTAGCGGGTAGCTTTCTTACTTGTTTATTATTTTTTTTATTTTTAACCCTACATACAATAATTCAGATCAATTTGGATTTTTTGTTGAAATTAGATTTCGGAAAAGACCCCATTATATTTAATGGCCTCCTCGAGGTGTTCCCTGGGTCTTACTTTAATAAATAAAATGTATTTTATTGAAGCAGGAGCTGATTTGAGCGGCGACAAGGGAAAGGGTAGCGGGTATCTCACAGTCGAGATCACTCGACTGTAGCTTTCTTACTTGTTTTTGTATATTTTGAGAATAATACAGCAAAATATATTGCTTTTATTCAAAATGGGTAGCGGGTATCTCAAAGTCTAGCACACGCGACTGTAGCTTTCTTACATGTTTTTTATTGTATGGCTTCTTAATAAAGTATAAACATAAACCACATATGACAAGACAAACTCAAAACAATCATTGGATTAGTATAAGTTTTTTTTTAAACTATACTTAAATTAAGAAAGTAGACAATCCAGCGAAGCATTATTGATCAAAATTCCTTTTTGAAATGGCAGCATATGTATGTCCTTTGCCAACTATCCCTGCACATTATATTACTCATTTCCGTCAAAACGGCTCTTTGCATTTCGATATGTTTCCCATATGGTTGAGTCGTTTCGATAGTGTTTCATAACTTTAAATCAATCTGCGGTATCACATGCGTTTTCTACATCATAGCCCAACTCGTAGCATCGCCTAATGGAACTTGCTGTCGTGTTGGAAAACAATTCACTTTTCGTTTGGCGACCGAGCCAACATTTAAATGATTATCTGTAATCTTAAATAAGATGGACAGATCAGACTTAGCGCTGTGACTAAGTGCCTGTTGAACTGTCCTCTTTGTTAATTGTTTTCCATTAATGGAAAATACGGTGTCGATGTAATGGTTACGAACTAACTTTATAAAGTGCGGTGTATCCGAAAATACATATATTTTTAATGGTGTAACGAACCGTCACAACGCCGAAGTAGCTAGCGCTGTCCAGGGATCGAAATAAGAAATTTATGTTTGCTGAAACCCTACAAGTCGAGTATCCCAAGGTGTGAGACGGTCTTCGTAGGCAAATGGAGATAAAAATGTAAAGGAAAGACAGGAGTTTTAATTTGTAATTCTGTTTATTTCTATTTGATATTTCTCTGGTAACAGGTTTGTCCACGATGATGGGGTTACTCCCGCTTCTGGGGTAGCTCTCAGGTCCAACGTCGATGGGGTTGTTACACGGAGGGGGGTTGTCACGGGAGTCAGTGCTAAACACACTGACTACGTTGCACTGTACACACTTTTCCGGCGTCGACTGTAGTAGTTTGTAGTCACACTACTACAGCTAACGGGAAGAGCTGTGGTTCGTGCGAACAATATGAAAAACGGGGCACGCGGCGTGGGTGAAATGGTTGAGAGTGTGTAATCACACGGGCCCAATCACACCGTGCACACTTTTCCGGCGTCGACTGTAGTAGTTTGTAGTCACACTACTACAGCTGACGGGAAGAAATCGGGGTTTGTGTGAATAGAACGAGTCGTAGCACGCGGCGTGGGTGGAATGGTTGAGAGTGTGTAATCACACGGGCCCAATCACACCGTACACACTTTTCCGGCGTCGACTGTAGTAGTTTGTAGTCACACTACTACAGCTGACGGGAAGAAATCGGGGTTTGTGCGAATAGAACGAATCGTAGCACGCGGCGTGGGTGGAATGGTTGTGAGTGTGTAATCACACTGATCCAATCATACCGTACACACTTTTCCGGCGTCGACTGTAATAGTCTGTAATCACACTACTACGGCGAACGGGGAAAAAAAAAGTATGCGCGTTGAGAGAAAAGGCACGAAAAACACGACGAACGAAGGACGCGGCGAAAAGGAAATAATGTCTAGCGTATATCGTTAGTGTGGTTGTGTTAGTGCGTTGTCGCACTCAGGGGGGGTTAATACAATAATTATGTTAATGGTTTATGCGTAATCGCATATGTTAAACGGGGAGTCAGCGGGGAATAATCAATGTCAAGCATTTAACTTGAACGTACCTTAAAAACCTTCGTTTGCTGCGTGATGAAAACTTCTCGCTGGGTATTTTGCACGTGGTTCAACTTTGTTGTACTTTTGGCACTCGCGGGTTAACGTGTTACGCACTGCCAGTTCTTATCAGAGAGTGAGCGCGCGCTCCTCCTACTCTCGCCTTTATCTAGGTCAAGGTCTCGGCTCTGCCAACTTGCTTTTTCTTTCTTTTCCTAAATTTGCGCATGCGCTGTTAACTCGCTTTGCGTTGCACTTGTGCTGTTAACTCGCTTTGCGTTGCACTTGTGCTGTTAACTCGCTTGGCTCATTTTTGTTAACAGAGTTATGTTAACATTGTTCTAAATAAAATTAATGTTTTATTTATTTTTTTATTAATTCACTTTATTTTCTTATGTCTTCAGTTTATTTGTTGTAACGTTCTTGCTCGCATCTGCTCTACAAGTGAGCTCAAAAGCTTTTTCTATGTCTAGTACGTGATTGAGAGAGCTTGTGATCTCTCTCTCTCTTGTTAGATGAGATATGAAGAGAACGAAAGCTCTGAGTACATAACTTCCCATCGCTTAAGTTAAGACTCTCCTGAGTTTTACAAAACAAAATATGCTTAAACAAAATATACTTAATTGTTAGGAATTAAATTATGGTAGATTACGTTACATTTGAAGTCTGATATTTCTTCTTTCTTTTTATGTTGGAGCTATGTACATTGTTTAAATTAAATTTTCTATATTTAGGTTCATTTTTGTGTCTTAACGATTTATAGTTTTTTATATATCCTTCATTTCTTGTTTCTTCAAAATTTTCTCTCGTTTGATTTAAAGATGTAATGTAATTTTCCTTATATTTTAGAATGTTATTACGTATAATTTTTTTGTCACAATTTCCATATTCAATATTCATTGGCGTGTTTTGTATTGTTGAGTGATAACTGTTATTATAATATTCTATAGCTTTACTAACTTTATCTTTGATTGATAGATCTTTGTTTTCAAGGTATATTATTCTTATCTTTTCTGTTAAAGTGTTGTGGAATCTTTCAACGTCTGCATTGCCAGTGTGACTGTTCGGTTTTACAAAATGAACTTCTATATTTTCATTTCTTAAATATTCTTTTATATTTACACTATTAAATTCATTATCAGTTACTAATTTTTCAAAGTTTCCTCTTTGGGATTTGTACAAACGAATTTTTTCGATTATTGTTTGATTGTTGCGATCCTCAAGGTAGAAAGCAGTAGCAAATTTTGAAAATCGATCAATGAAAGTTAGAAAATTACATTTTGAGTTTGTATAGATATCCATATGAACAATTTTTTTTATATCGTTTGGTGTTTCTGTATATTTAAATTTTTCTTTTACTGGGTTCCTATCATATTTACATTGATTACAAATATCACAATTGTTAATATACTTTTGGATGTAATGTTGAAGTTTTGGAAAGTAAATAATCTTTTTTAAGCTTTGGTAGTTTTCATTTATACCTGAATGACCAGTATCATATTTATGGAATCGCTCAATTTCTTTATACACTTCTTCTTCGTTTTCAATGTCTTTTGCGTGAAATGAGCATTTTACAAATTTTACATTTTTATTACCTTCAAAAATTTGGATAATTTTGTTTTGAAATTTATTGTACTGATGATCGTTATATTCACTGAATATTCCTACTTTGCCTTTTATTATATGATGCTTCAAAATTTCTTCCATTCTATTATTGAGATCATTTAAACTTAAATAAATTTTCTTATTTTTATTCTTATATTCAAATTCGATTGTTTTTTTATCTGTCAGAATGATTTGTATCTTGAACCTATTAACAACTGTATCTAAATTACCTAAAATGGTTGTGTCTACAAAGTCTTCAGCTTGTGTATGTTGTGTACCGATTTTATCAACATTGTTTTCTAAAGAGCTACAGGATTCAGCTGTATTTACGGCACAAATTTCATCGTTACTTATTCTACTTAAAAAATCAGCTACCCGGTTATCTTTTCCTTTGATGTACGATACGTTTATATTAAATTCACTGAGTCTAACAAGCCATCTATAAAGTGTTTCATTTAGTTCTTTTCCGTTACATTTAATTAGCAGCCACTTAAGTGGTTGGTGATCGGACAAAATATCGAATTTAACTCCATAGAGATATGGGCGGAAATAAGCTGTTGCCCATACGATGGCTAGTAGTTCCTTTTGTATGGAGGAATAGTTTTTCTCATGATCATTCAATGTACGGCTTGCGTAACAAATCGGATGATTATCCTGTTGCAGAACCGCACCTAAAGCAATATTACTAGCGTCAGTAATAAGCTGGAATTTCTTTTTGAAATCCGGATATTTAAGTACCGGTGCCTCAGTTATGATTCTTTTTAATTTTTCAAACGCAATTATGAAGTTGGGTTCGTTAACGTCAATCTTGGCATCCTTTTTAAGGCATTTAATTAATGGATAAGCTACTTGAGAGAAATCCTTTATAAACTTTCTATAGTACCCTGTGATTCCTAGAAAAGCTCTAATTTGCTTAATATTTCTTGGAATTTTAATCTGAAGAATGCTGTTAACTTTTTCTGGGTTAGGCCTAACTCCTACGGGGGTTAAAACATGACCTAAAAACTGAGTTTCTTTTGAAAAGAATTTGCATTTGTTGATTTGAATCTTAAGATTTGCTTCAGAGAGTTTTTTAAAAATTGTACGAATGTGGCCAACATGTTCTGATAAACTAGTAGAAAAAATAAGAACGTCGTCAAGATAGACTACACAAATTCTATTTATTTCTTCTTTTAAAACTGTGTTTATGAGACGTTGAAATGTGGCAGGAGCGTTTTTGAGCCCGAATGGCATTCGATTAAACTCGTAATGCCCGTGAGGAGTAGAAAACGCTGTCTTTTCTCTGTCTTGTTCCTGAACAAGAATTTGGTGAAAGCCTTTCGCGAGATCTATGGTAGAAAAATATTGAGCTCTTCCTAACTTATCCAATATACCTTCTATATTAGGGATAGGAAATTTATCATCTACTGTGTTTTCGTTCAATTTGCGATAGTCAATAACTATACGCCACTTTTTCGTTCCACTATTATCGGCTTTTTTTGGGACAAGCCATAGAGGGGCATTATATGGAGAATTGCTTTTACGAATTATTCCTTGATGTATCATTTCTTCAATTTGCTTATAAATTTCTTGTTCATGTACTTGAGGATATCTATAAATCTTACAATATACAGGTTTATCAACTACTGTTTTTATCTGATGCTCGATAATGTTTGTATTGCTAAGACACTGACCTTCAAGGAATATTAATGTTTTAAATGTACTTAAAATTTTAGTTAAAGCATCGTTTTCCTCTTGATTTAAATTATTGAAAAGAAATTTTTGTATTTTATCATCTATTCCGATTGGTTCGATTTGGTTTACCTCATCAGAGTACGGTGAATTGTTTTGAAATTGGATAATATTATTATTAATTGTAATTGTATTGTGATAAAAATCAATAACAGCATTTAATGGCTTGAGAATATTCTGACCTATTATAGCATCGAACGATTTGTTATTAAATGTTGCCAACTTCCAACTCATTGTTGCATCTTGTTTAAATTCAAGAGGTAAATCCGTAATAATTTCTTGCGTTATAAGCGATTTTGAATTCAGAGATGAAAATGATATTGGATGCCGTAAAGTTCTTCGTGGATATTGTACTAATTTATTTGTATCTAATATGGAAGTTGTTGAACCAGTATCAATCAAAGCTGTGATTATTTCATTGTTTATAGTTACGTTAATTAAGGGAAGTGATTTTTCGAGGCAGTTAAATGAAAATTTGCATGGCAACAACAGTTCTTTGGCGCTGACATTGATTCAGAAGTGATACTTTGATCTTCATTATTATTTTTAAATTGGCTACAGTTAGTTTTATCTACCTCGACATGATCGATTTCCATTTTTGAAATATGGCTTAGTTGATTTGTACCGTTCTGATTTGAATTTAAATTTTGTGTTCCTGATCGAAAGTTCCCTGAATAAGCTTTTACATTTTGGGAATTATTGTTGTGGTTTGCATTCTGATCTTGATTATTATAATTTACTTTGTTGAATCGGTCCCTTTGATTATTTGTATTATTTGCATTACTTTGAGAAAATTTTGTTTTAACATTTTGGGTTCTAATAAGACCTTCAGTTTCCAATAAATCAAAAGCTTCTCTTAAATTGTTTACATTTCTATTAATTATGACTGAAGCTAAATTTACATCAATATTTTTCAAGAATGTTCTTAACATAGCTTCTTCAACATTTTTGGGACTAAACTCAGAATGCTTTACGTTATCATATTCGTATTTTTCATTAATTTTACACATTATACTTCTTAAAGACTTAAAATACTCTGTAATATTGTTATTGTTACTTAGCATAAACGCTTCTTGGTAAAGTTGATTGTAGGACTCCTTTACGCCAAAATTCCGAATAAGAATCTTCTTGATGTCGTCCCACGACGGCTCGGAGTTCTCGATGGTTCTCACAACATGTAGAGCTCCGCCTTGGATTTTGTTGAGTACGACACGGTGAAACACGTAGGCTCCTGCAGTAGTTGTCGGAGGTAATACAGAAAATATCATCTCCACTTCACGAATGAATGATGATAGAGCTCTTGAATGGTCTCCTCTGTATTCGTGAATGTGGTGGGCATCCTTAAGAATATCCCCAAACGATAAAGTAAAATCGTTTGCCATTGTTCGAAGTCAAAATGAATAGCCGTTGAGTTCTTTAGAACTTGTAATATTGTAACAGAATTAGTTCTGCTAGTTCTCGTCGGATATCGATACCAAACGTTCTTATGATACGATAGCAAACGTTCTTATGATACGATAGCAGACGTTCTTATGATACGATAGCAGACGTTCTTATGAACTTGTCATCGAACCATTTATGAACTGAATGAGTTCGCTCCGAGATGCTGGTGTGTGCAATTGTTGATTTATACATACAATCACATATACATGCAAATATAAGTACAGTTTCGAAATGCCGGCACGCTGCACAGAAAAAAAAAGGTTGCTCCAGATGCTTTGGTCTTTTTCTTCTCTGTTTCTCTTTTTGTACACACTTTTGCCAGTCTTTTTTTTTTTTTTTTTTTTTTTTTTCTGAACACACTTTTGCAAGTCTTTTTCTGTACACACTTTTGCGAGTCTTTTCTTTTCTCTAGCCGGTATGTTTTAACAAAACGTGCCTTTTCAGGTTATGTGTCTTTTGCACAAGGTAAGTATGTATGTATGTAATTTGCACAAGCACCAATTCACTCTGAGTACGTAACTCGCGCGCTGTCAACTTGCTTGGCTCATATTTGCGCTGCGCATGCTCTGTGAACTCTCTTTGCGTTGCACATGCGCTGTTAGCTTGCTTGGCTCATATTTGCGCTGCGCACGCTCTGTGAACTCTCTTTGCGTTGCACATGTTAACTCAGCCCAGCTGGGTGAGTGACCATGTATAAGAGGAAAACTCTGGTATATACTTTTTTTGGTTAATATTTATTTTTGTGGCGCAGTATGGTGCGTCCCACTCCCCCCTTTCCCACCGGGCGAAAAAAAATCCGGATACGTCCGGTTTTTGTCCGGTTGACCTGGTAGGTGGTGTCGAGGTAGGTGTGTGTGAACCTGGTCCGTGTCCCTCTTCCCTCGCTGCAGCGGACTTCCTCAATAAGGCCTCGGGGAAGCTTGCGTAAAGGCGTTTCCACCTTCCATTCGACAGGAGCCTCCACTAGCTCGCTTTCGTGGGCTACCTCGGTCATCAAGGGTTTCTCGTCCTCCTCCAACGGCACCAAATCCTGACCCAAGACCTCCAGAAGGTCGGCGAGGGGGTCGGACTCCTCACTGGCTGGGGATGCTCTGGCGTACTGCCGGCGGAACCGAGGCCCGTCCGGCTCGTCGTCCGACGACGCGGACTCCCAGCGGGGACCTTCTTGCGGTGGGTCGGAGGGAGACCTGGGGAGGGGAAACCCGTCGGGGTCGGACACCTCTATTTCCTCCAGTCGGCGTAGGACGGGGGTCATAGGGCGTCGGAAGGCTGGTGGGAAGTAGGGTGGTGGGACGGATCGGTCAGCGATCGCTGGCCCCCGATAGTTCCAGAGTTCCGGCAGCTCAAAATAGGAGGTGGGGGTTTCTCCTGGAGGGATGATGACGTCCACCACCGCCCGGTCAATGCGGGTGACGCGCATTCCCCAGGGGCGGATGGCCGGCTCGTACGTTACCGTACGGTCTACCTCCTCGACGAAATATGGCTCGTCCGTGTCGCTATCCGCAGTGGGAGGAGGCTGGTAACGTTGCACCTCCGTCTCGGTCGGCGACGGGGGTCGACCATACACCCCACGCCCTAGTCTCGGGTCGCGGCTTTGTCCGGGCCTGGGTGACCAGGTGCCGGGTGGGAGTCGAAAGAAGGGATCCTCCGTCTCGCTCCTCTCCTCCTGGTTGGACTCATCGTCCTCTTCGTATGGACTTCCCTCCTCCGATTCCCCCTCGCTGGCGGGGTCGTACCTCGCTCGTAACCCGGCTGGGTAACACGGGTCATCTGCGTACCCCGGAGCATAACGTGGCTCCGCGCAATCGTGAGCCATCCGGGGTTCATCCTCGGGCCACGGGGAGTAGTGGGGCTCCGTGGGGTCCGGTGTCATCCGGGGTTCGTCTTCGGGCCACGGGGAGTAGTGGGGCTCCGTGGGGTCCGGTGTCATCCGGGGTTCGCCCTCGGGCCACGGGGAGTAGTGGGGCTCCGTGGGGTCAGGAGTCATCCTGGAGTCATCATCGTCTTCGCCGGCGTAGTCGCGTGGCGGGGAGGGAAGCGTAAGATCGATCGTTTCCATGTTCTGTAATAGTTAAGAAGAGTAGTGGGATTATTGCTAGGGCGACTGGGGGAGTTGTGGTCGGAGGGATGGGGATCAGGGTTTGATCGCGGCTCCCGACGCGTCGTTCTCGTAGTCGTCGGCCTCGGAGTCAGGCCTCTGCTCCTGGAGCTCCCGGAGATCGGCAATGTTAGCAACTCTTCTTTGGTTGGTCATGGTGTGTTGCAAGCGGACGATGTTTGCTGCAATGAACTTCTTGACTACGTAAGGGCCATCGAATTTCGGGGCTAGTTTTGCTGCGAAGCCGTCGGCAGCGTTGGAGAGATGGTGTTGTCGCAAAAGCACCTTCCCGCCCAGAGTGGGTCGCCATTGCCTCCGACGTAGGTTGTAATGCCGACTCTGGTCATGGCTCGCTTGGTTCAGGTTTCCGCGTACAATTGTGAAGATCTCCTGCAGTCTTTTTGCCTTATGGCCGGGGTCTTCTGGTTCGCCGGGGGCT
Organism: Drosophila niveifrons; assembly: GCA_035046325.1. Lineage (NCBI taxonomy): Eukaryota > Metazoa > Arthropoda > Insecta > Diptera > Drosophilidae > Drosophila > Drosophila niveifrons. The sequence continues at coordinate 1,562,269 of JAWNOC010000048.1, forward strand.
TCGGGTGTCACCTCGTCATATAATCCTCCGGGAAGTCGTGGTTCCCTACCCTGTACTAGGAAAGCCGGACTGTAGCCGGTGGACTCGGAGATGCTGGAATTGATAGCCAATGTGATCTCTGGCAGTAACTCATCCCATTGGTTCTGCTGTCCGTCGATTAATTGAGCGATCATGGTCTTAATCGTCCGGTTGGCTCGTTCCGTTGGGTTTTCATGTGGCGAATAAGGAGCAGTGTGTTGTAGGTCGACCCCGGCGGTTTTTAAGAATGCCTTGAAGGACCGACTAGTGAATTGCGTCCCATTGTCGCAGACGAAACGTCGCGGGACCCCGAAATGAGCGAGGATTCGCTCCCGGAACGCACGCTGAAGACTCGCAGAAGTGGCACGTCGTAGTGGCACCAGTTCTACCCATTTGGAGAACAAGTCGAAGAAAACGAGGAGCATAGTGTTGCCGTGCTTGGAACGAGGAAGTGGACCGACGAAATCGGCTCCAATGACGGCGAGGGGTTCTTCCGCGGGCCGAGTGTGCATGGATCCGGCAGGCTTCTGCTGTGGTGCCTTGAACTTTTGGCAACTCAGGCATTGTCGAACGTACCTCTTGACGTCCCGGTGCATACCTGGCCAGTAGTACCGCTGACTAATTCGAAGGATAGTCTTACGTACTCCTAAGTGGCCGGCAGCTGGTTGGTCATGACACTCGTGCAGAACGCGAGGTCGCATGGTCCGGGCCACGCACAACTTCCATGTAACGTCGTCGAAGTCATCGGACCGATGCACGATGTGCCGGAACAGTTGTCCGTCCCTGATGGAATAGTCTGGGTAGCGTTGTGGTTCCTCACTCACCTGTTGAATGCGCCGGGATAACCAAGAACAAGGTTGGGCCTCCTCCTGTAACATAGCCAGCCTGGTAAGGGGTTGTCGGGAAAGAGCGTCGGCGACTACGTTCTGCTTTCCAGGTCGATATCGCACGTCGTATTGGTATTGTTGTAGCTCTAAAGCCCAACGTGCCACACGTCCATGTGGTGATTCAAGTGAATTTAACCACTTGAGTGCCAGATGGTCGGTGACGACCTCGAATCGATAACCCTCCAGATAGCAACGAAGTTTCCTGATGGCCCAGATCACTGCGAGACATTCCTTCTCGGTGGCGGAGTAGTTCTCCTCCGCTTTGTTGAGCCGTCGACTAACGTAGGATATCACACGTTCTTGACCGTCGATTTCCTGGGTCAGGACTGCTCCGATTCCCACGTTGCTAGCGTCAGTTTGTAGCACGAACTGCACGTGGAAGTCCGGGCATGCTAGCACAGGGGCGGTGGTCAAGAGAGTTTTTAGTTCGTTGAACGCGGCCTGCTGCTCTTCGCCCCATGTCCATTTCCGCCCCTTCCTGAGGAGTTGTGACATGGGCTGTACCACCGTAGCAAAGTTGGGAACAAATCTGCGGTACCAAGACGCCATGCCGATGCACTGGCGTAATTCTTTCAAGTTCGACGGAGGAATTAATTCGCGGACGGCTGCCACCTTGCTGGGATCCGTGTGAATCCCCTCCTCACTGATCACATGTCCTAAGTAGGTTATTTTCCGCTGGAAAAATGCGCATTTTTCGTGGTTTATCCGTAGGTTCGCCCGCCGGAGCCTCTTGAACACTTCTCTAAGGTGTTTAGTGTGTTCCTCCAGGGAGTTCCCGACCACCACAATGTCGTCCAAGTACGCGAAGGCGAACGGTTCCATGTCGACTCCGATCACGGAGTCCAAGGTACGCTGGAATGTCGCCGGGGCCGAGTGTAGTCCAAATGGCATCACTCGCCATTGATATAGGCCACGTCCTGGTACAGTGAAAGCGGTGGCCTCTCGACTTCCCGTAGCCATCGGTATCTGCCAGTAGCCGTTCTTAAGGTCCAACGTGGATATAAATTTTGCGTGTCGTAGGCGTTCCAGGATGTAGGTAATCCTCGGAAGGGGGTATGCATCAGGGACTGATCGCTCATTAAGTTGTCGGTAGTCCACGCACATCCGCCATTGCCCGTTCTTCTTCTTTACCAGCACGATTGGGGCGCTGTGGGGACTATAGGAAGGCTCGATCAGTCCATCCTCCAGCAATTGGTCGACCTGTTCGTCGATGATCTTCCGCATGGCTGGGTTCTTAGGGAAATAACGCTGTTTGATAGGTCGCTCGTCGCGCAGTGTTATAATGTGTTCCGCGATTGAGGTTACCCCGGTCATCCCGTCAAACTTGGGGAGTTCCTCTTGTAGGAATCCCCGAATGCTTGACGCAATGTCTGTCGGCCATGGGGAAGGTCCTTGTTCGTCTGTGTCGGACCCCATCTCGAGGGCTGGAGAGGACGTTTGAAGTCGAAAGTCCTGGAGATGGGTTGTGTCATAGACACTCGGTCCCCTTGTGTCCGGAACGACAGGAGTTACACTGGACAAGGTAGCCGGGAGCGGAATTGGGGCAGCGGGGTCGGGCCTTGTAAGCCGGGGACGGGGTCTAGGAGCCGGTCGGGGCATTGGATCTGCCTCTACGCGTGTTCGTTTCCGTGGAGCTGGAGAAGGGGGTGTTGCCAGAACAGGCTCGGAGTGTGGAGCTTGAGGGCCCAAAGGGGTTTTCATCGATGTTAGCGAGTTATCTAAACGGACCCGGGCTGTACCGCAGCAAATCGTTGTTTCTATTGCACAGAGGAAATCTAGGCCCAGTATCACGGGCTCAAGGATATGTGGCAGGACTAGGAAGGCTATGCGAACTTCTCGATTCTCCAGGCGGACACGCGCTGTGAGCGTCTTCGTGACCTCCCGAACGGAGCCGTCAGCGAGACGAATTCGCGAATCCTTAGCCAAGGTGTTCTCGGGTGTACTAAGTCGTGCGGCCAACTCTTCATTGATGAAACTCGTGGTGGCACCGGTATCCACAGTTCCCTCGGTGGGCATGCCTTCGATTTGGATCCTGGCCACGATTCTCCCACCGGTTAGATGCATCGTGGGGGTTACTGGCGGGTCGTGGTGTCTATCGTCCTCTGCTCCTCCCGCCGGGGTAGAGGGCGATGGCCGTTTCCCGTCCCGTTGTTCCGACAGCAATGGATCGTGCGTATGTCTCGTTTGCCGCAGTCCCAACAGAACATCACGGCAGGGTTCTGACATGCTGCCTGTACATGTCCCGGTTCCGCGCATCGTCTGCAAACCCGGGCTACATCCGGCACCGAAGTTTGTCCTGTGGGGGTGTTCCGAACTGGTGGTTGGCGGGGCCTGTCCTCGGGTGGTCCTCGGAAAGGGTTATGCCACGTTGGTGGAGTCTGGGTTGACGTGTATGCCTCGCGACGGGCTGGTGTCGGGGGTAAAATGGCAGTCGCCGTTGCCAGTGATGTTCGTGGCTGGATTCGATCCTGAATGTATTCGAACTCCGTGGCCAACTGGATCAATTGGTGGAGACTGGTGATCTCGTGTCGACGGGCATAGTACTGGTATTCGGGGCGGGCGTTGTCGTAGATTCGGTCCAACTCTTGCGTCGTGCTGTAATCAGCACGGTGGATGAGGAACCGAATTTCCGTGACGTAATCCTTAAAGGACTCGTTTTCTCGCTGTTTACGCTCGCGGATGTTATCTTCTAACCTTTCGAAATACCGCGTGGGCAAGAAAAATCCGAGAAATTCCCTACGAAACTCCGACCAAGGGACTACGCTCAGCCCACTGGTTCGGAACCAACGCGCGGCACGATCCACCAAGCCTTCGGCCATACTCCTTGGCAGTGCATCAACCGAGATCCCATATGCCTGAGCCCTTTCCTCCAATGCCTCGACAAAAGCCAACGGATCACCCTGACCGTCGAATTGGATTCCCCATTTCCGAATTCGGTCCAGGTGAGTGCCGTATGGTCCATGGCTTAGGTTGGCGGTAATCGGGTTCGGCTGGGATTCGCTGACGAGTGCCGGGGGAATTGGCCGGTGTAGACTTGGAATGGCAGGGGTAGAAGTTAACACCGGGGCGTGAGACGTCGTACGTGTTTCCGTCTTGGGCAGGGTAACCGTCGGGGCGTGTAAAAACTGCTGGTTCAACCCCGAGGTGGTGGCTTGCGCGTCGGGTTGTGGAGTGCGCGGTCGCGTGTATATCATCTCCAATTCCGCCAGTCGAGCCCAGACTTTCCTTCCAAGCTTACTTTTGGCTATGAGTGACGCGAACGCCTTCCGCATGTCCTCGACTTTGCCTTCGACCGAGAACTTAAATTCCTGCGCCAATGCTTCTAGCTCATCGCGCCGACGGTAGTAGATCCATTTCACGCCAACTCCAGGGTTGGGTATCTCCTGTGAGCATGCGTCGCTGTCACTCTCGTGATCACTCATTATTTATTTTTTTTTTCCTTTAAAACACTCGCGGAAATTAAACGACTTAAACTACAGAATCACACCTTGCTAGTGGGTTTTTATGCCACTCGGAAACGAAGTTCCACTTGACTTGTAGGGTCCCTGCTCGGGCGCCACTTGTAACGAACCGTCACAACGCCGAAGTAGCTAGCGCTGTCCAGGGATCGAAATAAGAAATTTATGTTTGCTGAAACCCTACAAGTCGAGTATCCCAAGGTGTGAGACGGTCTTCGTAGGCAAATGGAGATAAAAATGTAAAGGAAAGACAGGAGTTTTAATTTGTAATTCTGTTTATTTCTATTTGATATTTCTCTGGTAACAGGTTTGTCCACGATGATGGGGTTACTCCCGCTTCTGGGGTAGCTCTCAGGTCCAACGTCGATGGGGTTGTTACACGGAGGGGGGTTGTCACGGGAGTCAGTGCGAAACACACTGACTACGTTGCACTGTACACACTTTTCCGGCGTCGACTGTAGTAGTTTGTAGTCACACTACTACAGCTAACGGGAAGATCTGTGGTTCGTGCGAACAATATGAAAAACGGGGCACGCGGCGTGGGTGAAATGGTTGAGAGTGTGTAATCACACGGGCCCAATCACACCGTGCACACTTTTCCGGCGTCGACTGTAGTAGTTTGTAGTCACACTACTACAGCTGACGGGAAGAAATCGGGGTTTGTGCGAATAGAACGAGTCGTAGCACGCGGCGTGGGTGGAATGGTTGAGAGTGTGTAATCACACGGGCCCAATCACACCGTACACACTTTTCCGGCGTCGACTGTAGTAGTTTGTAGTCACACTACTACAGCTGACGGGAAGAAATCGGGGTTTGTGCGAATAGAACGAATCGTAGCACGCGGCGTGGGTGGAATGGTTGTGAGTGTGTAATCACACTGATCCAATCACACCGTACACACTTTTCCGGCGTCGACTGTAATAGTCTGTAATCACACTACTACGGCGAACGGGGAAAAAAAAGTATGCGCGTTGAGAGAAAAGGCACGAAAAACACGACGAACGAAGGACGCGGCGAAAAGGAAATAATGTCTAGCGTATATCGTTAGTGTGGTTGTGTTAGTGCGTTGTCGCACTCAGGGGGGGTTAATACAATAATTATGTTAATGGTTTATGCGTAATCGCATATGTTAAACGGGGAGTCAGCGGGGAATAATCAATGTCAAGCATTTAACTTGAACGTACCTTAAAAACCTTCGTTTGCTGCGTGATGAAAACTTCTCGCTGGGTATTTTGCACGTGGTTCAACTTTGTTGTACTTTTGGCACTCGCGGGTTAACGTGTTACGCACTGGCAGTTCTTATCAGAGAGTGAGCGCGCGCTCCTCCTACTCTCGCCTTTATCTAGGTCAAGGTCTCGGCTCTGCCAACTTGCTTTTTCTTTCTTTTCCTAAATTTGCGCATGCGCTGTTAACTCGCTTTGCGTTGCACTTGTGCTGTTAACTCGCTTTGCGTTGCACTTGTGCTGTTAACTCGCTTTGCGTTGCACTTGTGCTGTTAACTCGCTTGGCTCATTTTTGCGCTGCGCGCGCGCTGTCAACTTGCTTGGCTCATATTTGCGCTGCGCATGCTCTGTGAACTCTCTTTGCGTTGCACATGCGCTGTTAGCTTGCTTGGCTCATATTTGCGCTGCGCACGCTCTGTGAACTCTCTTTGCGTTGCACATGTTAACTCAGCCCAGCTGGGTGAGTGACCATGTATAAGAGGAAAACTCTGGTATATACTTTTTTTGGTTAATATTTATTTTTGTGGCGCAGTATGGTGCGTCACAATGGTCATCCGTTGGATAACTAAACCAGGTTTTTTCTAAAACAAAATTTTTTTGAATTTACACTTGTGTAAATATTTATTTAAAACTCACTTTCCGATATACCCAACTGTCTCCATAACTTTTGGTGTTCAGGTCCCACATCAGACACAATGGCCACTACTGGATAACCTCTTTGTAGAGTTTCCTTACAACGTCATTCAGGGTATCCGCATCCATCTGAGTATCAAAGTCATAGAAAACTGGCTTTTTCCAAGACTTTTTCAACTCACGAATAGACCACATCCGCTGAGCTTTTATATTGGAAACTAGCTGCAATCTTCATCTCGTCGAACGATAAAACGCATAGCTTATCCTCTTCAAGCATATCTTCGAAGTCCATAAGGTCAATGACAACATCCAGGGAACCCTTTTTTATTGTGACTTCTGCTAACCACCTGCATATACAGCGTGGCTCGACTCGGCAAAGAATAACTTTTCTTGTATAAATGGTAATCGCAGGAGAAATGTCTATAGAGTTAAACTACGATCGCTTTTCCTCCGTTCTTTTATATTTTCAATATTCTCTGTAAATATTTTTGTTTGGGAAAAAGTAAAGAGGAAGCTCAAACACGGAAACATAGTATCTCTAGAAATACAATACATAGATGCTTGCATCCAAAACGTATCATTAAGAACAGTATTATTGTGACCCAAGACGAGCCGAGCGCTGCGATTCGAGCACCAGAGCACTAACCATACAATACACAGATGCATCATTTCATACAAAAAATCCTATCACTAACCATACAATACATGTATTGTAAAGACTGTATTATTGCGACCCCAGATGTCCGAATGCGAAACGATGCGCACGAGTGTATTTCATTGAGCTGTGAAGTGTGAAGTAGACAAGCAGCTAGCGCACGTAAATTTTGTTTTGCTGCGGCAAAAGCCTCGAAGAAGGCGACGACGACAATTGCAGTTAAACGGCGCCTGCACAAAGACAACTTTGGCTCTGCTGATGGTTTGCATGCCTTGCATGATATTGTGGAGTGCGGGCTCGAATCCCGATCGAGAATACGTAGACGTGTTGCTTTCATTTTTTTAATGCGAATAAATATTCTGCGCGAATAAATCGCAGCGGCAGCGGCCCGAATTAATCGCAGCGGCAGCGAATAAATCGCAGCGGCAGCGAATAAATCTTGGGGCCAGCAAATAAATCGCGGCGGCAGCGAATTATTCTCTGCGGCAATGAATAAGTCGCGGCGGTATCTACCAGCGTGGATATCCTTGTGGCAGATATCAGGTGACTCTTCTATTCCGGAAGCCCGACTGCATTGGCGTAAATCATTCCAGATCCAAAACGCTGGCTTAACTTTAGAAACGACACTCAAAAGGATAAGTGGCATGGATTTCAAACCAGATAGCGCAACCAGAAAAAAAATGTATTTTTTTCGGTTCTCGAGAAGGAAATGGAAAATCCGAGGAATCAAGAATGTTTGGCTTCGAATTGAGGGATGTAATGAGTGCGCACCGATATTAAAGGACATTTTGCCTTGTGGGATCTGATCCTCATTGTGTCATCGGGATTTCTTCTATAGTACCATTTACACGTGGCATACCACTTCAGGAAAAACGGCGTTGCACGGGAATAAGACGCCTCAAAATTGGCATTGAATTAATGAGAAAGAAAGCCAAAAAAAAATTAAAGAAAACAACCAGATCAAGTAATATTTCAAAGTTGCAGAGATCTTGCAATAAGTACTGATTACGATCCAATTTTATCGATGTACATTAAAAAGTATGATGGTGATTTGTTGGATATATCTTGGTTATTGGATTAAATGATTAGATTGACTTGATTTACCAGAAATTTTAAGTCGATGCAACTGGATCTGTTGTCTTGGCAATTATGATGGAAGGTGATGACGGCATTCTTCCAATGTTCCAAATGCTTTTAGCGAAGCACAGTGGGACCACCGAAAAATGTCTTTAAATGTGTGGGAAAAAATGTCTTTAATGGAATAATACCCAGCTTGAAGACTTTATGTAAAATTAATTGTAGATAGTATGACATGACAAACTAAAGAACTGGTGCCATTCGCAGGCAAAGTATTAAATATTTAAAGTATTCATGACGCCTATGGTCGCACTATTATTGTCCCTCTCCCGAAAAACTTAGTGCTCCCGTTTTCAATTCCACAAGATTCGTTCGAATTGCAAAACAAGAAATTTTGTCTTGCCTAAATGAGAAGTAAATGCCTATTTCTTATTTGCAAAAGGAAAAAAGTAGTTTACTCATAGGTTTATTGTCGTTCTTTTAAGACCGCTAGAAGATCAATTAGGCTTGTAATTATTTTTAAAATGACTAATTTCTGACCCCACCTCAAATTTGGAAATAAAATTTTGCCGTCGGCAACAACAATTTTCGTTTTGGTGAGCGACTGATTAATTCGACAACATGAGTTATCGCCTACGCTGCCATACTTTTGGTGGAATGAAAAAGCAAGTTAAAAATACTTGTATAATCAAGAGGATGGCAAAACATTTTTTGAAGTTGTGTAAAATATGTTTTTTTTTAAATGAATTAATTTAATTTAATTACTTATGTGCTAAAATTGTATAAAAAAATTTGTTGAAATCACCGGAATGAAACCGATTAAAAAGTTGGCATCACCTTTTGTCGCGGGAAACACTGTTTTTATACCCGCTACCCATAGGGTAAAGTATATATATTCTTGATCAGCGTCAACAGCCGAGACGATCTATCCATGTCCGTCTGTCCGTATGAAACACTGGATCTCAGAGACTATAAAAGATAGAGCAATAATTTTTTTTCGACAGCATTTGTTATGTTTGCACGCAGATCAACTTTATTTCAAATTTTTGGCACGCCCACTTCCGCTTCCTCAAATAAAAAAAAATCGAATAACAAGCGTAATTTTAGAGCTAGAGCGAATTTTAGTGTGTATAATAATTACAATAGTATTTATGATTCCTGAAAATTTGGTTGCGATCAGATAAAAATTGTGGAAGTTATTAAAGAAATACTTTTGTATGGGCTAAAACGCTTACTTACTAGGGGCCCCAGTTGCTTTGGCCGACAATCTGGTATATTATGCCGTCTATGGTATATTTTGAAAGTGGTACTATACAAAATACTAAAAATATACCAAATGATGTATTTGGTACATTTTTAGTATTTTTTGGTATATTTTGGAAATAATACCGCAATATTTTGCTTTTATTCAACATGGGTAGCGGGTGTCTCACAGTCGAGCACACTCGATTGTAGCTTTCTTACTTGTTTTTAATTTTGATTTAAAATTTTTATTTACAAAATAGACAAATGCAAATATATTTCTTTCAGGGGAAAGCATTAAAACGTACCGATAGCAAAACGATGACCGAAAACTTGTGAAACCGGAGCGCCTAAAAACGAAAATTTCGGGTTTTGCTCCCAAAACGAAAACCAAAAGTGAAAACCGGAGCATGTCTGAAGATTGTAAAAATTAAAGAAAAAATATATTATAGAAAGGGACATATTCGAGTTGGCTTTAATTAAGATGACAAGATTGAGGTTAAAGAAACATTGGTTGCAAATTGGGCTGCAGGCTTGGCAAAAAAAAAAATTTTTTTTTTTTATTTTTTTAGGATGAATTTTTTAGCGTTGATTGAGCTCAACAGCCTCATGCTCGAAAGGCCTAGCTGCATCAGGTTTTTCCCAGAATACCTTACACCTTCATACGGCTCGTCTTCTGGAAACAAAAGCTTAGTTTTCCGCCGCCTTTGAGGTTAGGTATGATGGTGAAGCGGCGGTGGAAGCGACTTTGGTCGTCGCTAACCTGGGCGCCTCCACACGGAGGGCTCCTGGGGTGCTTGGTGTGGGCCGCAAACTAGCTGACAATTTAAACGACCACAATTAGTACCCTGGACACAAAGTAAAGATTTTCTTCAATAATCACCTGACTACTTCCAACGGGATTATTATTATTATTAGGTGGCACTACAACCCATTTCGGTTTTCGGCCGACCTAAGCGTCTCCATCCAGGCGCCTCTGCTCTTCGCGCGCCTTCTCCAATTGGAAATACCCAGTAAATTGAGGTCCTGCTCTACTTGGTCCTTCCATCGGAGATTTGGTCGTCGCCCGTAGTCGATTCTCGCTTCGAATACCTTCTGAGCTGGAGATTCTTCATCCATACGCATAACTTGGCCGAGCCAGCGCAGACGTTGTATCGTGATGCGCCGGACCACGTCCACGTCGTCGTACAACTCGTACAGCTCGTGGTTCATCCGAATGCGAAAGCCGTCCCCAATCCGAACGGGACCGAAGATCTTGCGAAGAATTTTTCTCTCGAACACTCCAAGCGCTGCTGCATCTGTCATTGACACTACCCATGCTTCTGCGCCATATAAGAGCACGGGTAGGATGAGTGTCTTGTAGAGTGCTAATTTTGTTCGGCGAGCGAGGTCTCTATTGCACATTTGCCTACTCAGACCAAAGTAGCACCTAATGGCAAGTGTGATTCTTCGCTTGATCTCCAGGCTGACATCATTTTTAGTGTTAATGGCAGTGCCAAGGTACGTAAACTCCTTGACCACTTCGAACGTATAGCTGTCTGCTACCATATGGGAGTCTAGGCGCCGCGCCTCCCTGCTTGTCGACAGCATAAACTTCGTCTTGCCCTCGTTTACCGCCAAACCCACTTTTGCTGACTCTTTTTCGATAGTGGAAAATGCAGCAATGACATCACGCTTGCTGCGGCCAATGATGTCAATATCATCAGCGTAAGCAAGGAGCTGGACACTTTTATAAAAAAATATTGCCACCGGCTTTCCGCAAGACCCCTTCCATCACGAAGTTGAAGAGGTTGCACGACAGGGGGTCGCCTTGTCTGAAGCCTCAAACGGTATTGAAAGGTTCGGAGAGATTCGTTCCTACCTTGCTGCTCAATGTCATCCTGCATAGACGTATCAGCTTTGCAGGAATACCGAACTCAGACATGGTGGCATATAGGCGTTCCCTTGTCGGGCTATCGAATGCAGCTTTGTAATCGACAAAGAGATGATGTGTGTCAATTCCATTTTCGTGGGTTTTCTCCAGAATTTGGCGCAAAAGAGCCGCGATCAAGCCCCAATCCCAACCCTCCAACCACAACCTCCCCAGTCACCCTACCAATAATCACATTATTTTTCTTAACCATTCCAGAACATGGAGACGATCGACCTCTGTGGTTCCTCCCCGCCACGCGACTACGCCGGTGACGAACCCCGGACAGCCAATCTGCGCCGGACGACCCCTGACCGGTCGGTGCCGCATTATTCTCCGTGGCCCGAGTACGATCCCTGGACAGGCAACTTCGGCCGGACAACCCCTGAACGGTCGGTGCCTCATTATTCCCCGTGACCCGAAGACGACCCTTACTTCGCAGCCGACCGGCGAGCGGTCTATAACCCCGTCAACGAGGGGGAATCGGAGGAGGACGAGGCGTATCGGCAGTAAGAGAGCAGCGAGGCGGAAGAGCCCTTTTCCCGGCTCCCACCAGGCGTCTGGTCACCCCGGCCCGGACAACGCTGCGACGCGCGACTAGGACGTGGGGTGTATGGCCGACCCCCGTCGCCGACCGAGACGGAGGCGCAACCGTACCAGCCCCCTCCCACCGAGGACAGCGACACAGACGAGCCGTTTTTCGTCCACAAAGTGGGCCGTACTGTGACGTACGAGCCGGCGATCCGTGTGTGTGTGTGTGTGACGCACCTTACTGCGCCCCATAATAAACAATAGCCTAAAACATATATGTACCAGAGTTTTTCCTCTCACATACGGTCACTTACCCAGCTGTGCTGAGTTAACAGCGCAAGTGCTACGCAAATTGAGCCAAGCGAGTTAACAGCGCAAGTGCTACGCAAATTGAGCCAAGTGAGTTAACAGCGCATGCGCAAATTTAGGAAAAGAAAAAGCAAAGCAGGTTGGTAGAGCCAAGACCTTTACCAAGATAAAAGCGAGAGTAGGAGGAGCAACTCTGACTTTTCTGATTAGAACTAAGTGGTGCGTAACTCTTTACCCGCGAGTGCCTCTGACCTTGAAGTCTTATTTAAAACAACGTGTGTACGTACCAAGCGAGAAGTTCACCACGCAGCCAAGGAGTATTCTACAAGGTACATACGTTCAAGCTTGATGCTTGATATTCATTTACTCATTGATCCTTCCCCGTTGCCGTTCACATATGTGATTACGCATAAACAATAAGCATTGTTTTTACATAACCCCATTCGAGTGCGACAACGCACTAACACAACCACACTAACGTCATACGCTAAACGTTTGTTTATTTTCGCCGCGTCTCTCGTTTGTCTTTTCTTTTCGCACAACGCGCATGCTTTTCCCGTTCACTGTAGTGGCGTGATTACAAGCTACTACAGTCGACGCTAAAATAGTGTGTACAGTGTGACAGTGCCAGTGTGATTATACGCCAGCATTTGTCTCACCCATACTGTGCATCTCGTCTCCAAGTACTCGTGCAAAGCAAAGTGCCCGTTCGCTGTAGTAGTGTGACTACAAACTACTACAGTCGACGCTGAAATAGTGTGGATTCAGCTGATCTTGCAATTTTCCCTGAAATAGCTGATATTGCAATATTATTTCTTTATTTGTTTTGATTTGACTCTTCAGTCGCCGCTACAAACATAAGACAAAAATCGTTTTATTTAAACAAAACGTTATTTATTATATTCATAAATGTGCTTAACAATTATTTTGATATATTATATATTTATTAACAATTTTTATTTATAACAATATATAATATATAAAGAAATGTTCAATGTTAACAAATTAATTTTCTTAATTTTTGAGTCTGCCGTAAACGCCATTAACAATGCATTCTCCTCATTTGATCCAAAATAATAATTGCTTTTAATTCCCGGTAAGCTCGATATGTGAGCCCATCTCTCCAGCAGCGAACTTGTGGTATTTAAAATGTAAGTACATACAAAATGTAAATGCTAGGTATATTTTTCCTGGCCAATTTGAAGAAGTCATGGGCATTGTTTAAAATAAGATTCTTACATTTGACCATTTGCCAAACTTTTCTCTTTAAAACAGCCCCAATTCCGTCAACAGCGCCTTTTCCGTGAGAGGTTGCCAAGAAATTCCACTGAAAGTGGGAATAAATTCTTTCCGGAAATGTGGGAGGCTCGACATGATAAATCTGTTTTTAAATTGGCCAGCACATCCGTCCGAAAAAATAAATATTTTTCGAAATGGGATGTTTTTTTTTTAAATTTTTTATAATTAGGCTTAGAAAGCAGTCATCAAATTTATTGTGTGCTCGCTCATTGCTCATTTCATTCTGGTCGACTAGGCGATAGTTTTCGGCAAAATCAATTTGCAAAACAACGTCATCCATAGCAATGGACATTTTCCGCTTTTTAAAGTACTGTTGTTGTACTCTTTTAACATAACAATGCGTTTTAAATTTTGGCAAGTGCATTTGCAATTCGCTGAGTACATCAAAAGCAGTTCCTTTAGTTTGGCTAAGCACCATGCGTTTATCAATTATTCGCCAAATTTTCCATTTGACACTGTCTTCGAGCAGATTAATTTTATTTAAAAGGACAAGAGCATCTACAATTTCTACAACACATTCATCACACTCGTTTCTCATACAAACTTTATTGGCTTGCGCAGCACACTTTTTTAAAAAGTGGTCGAAGTTGAGACCATGGGCTGCAATTTCAGGCTGCAAAAAGTCCGTTATCATGGATCGGCAGTTTTGTTTATTCACGTAACCGTTGAGCCAGAAATGTGCTTCATCGCTGAACAAAATTCAGCGTGAAAACAGTGGGTCTTCGTTAAGCTGATCCAGAGCCCATCGACTGAAATTAAAGCGCCAATTCAAGTCTGCTGCCAAGATCGGTGTCGCATCGATTCTTTAAGGTCTTCAGCCACACTTTCGACTACAGCCGTAATATTTTCCTCACTTTGGGCTGGATGTGGTCTATTCGGTCGCCTATCATCCAATAGCGTATATTGCGACTCGAATTTACGGATGGTATTGGCAATGGTGGGCTCGGAAGGCCGATTATGCGAACCATATGTTGCACGAATTGCGTGAAAAACTTTTTTCGTAGAACGCTGAGTATACCCCCTACCCATAGGGTATTATAACTTTGTGCCGGCAGGAAATGTATGTAACAGGTAGAAGAAGGCATCTCCGACCCTATAAAGTATATATATTCTTAATCAGCATCAACAGCCGAGACGATCTGTCCGTATGAAACACTGGATCTCAGAGACTATTAGAGATAGAGCTATAATTTTTTTTCGACAGCATTTGTTATGTTTGCACGCATATTAAGTTTGTTTCAAATTTTTACCACGCCCACTTTCGCCCCCGAAAATCAAAAAAATCGAATTATACGTGTAATTTTAAAGCTAGAGCTGCGTGTATACAATAATAACAATAGAATTCATGATTCCTGGAAATTTGGTTGCGATCAGATAAAAATTGTGGAAGTTGTTAAATAAATACTTTTGTACAGGCTAAAACGCCTACTTACTAGGGGTCTCAGTTGCTTTGACCGACAATCTAGTATATTATGCCCTCTATTTAAATTACGCACAATAAGCTTACATATCCTAAATTCAGAATTGACAAATCTACAACATGTATGTATATAGACACTCACTGATACAATTTGAATCTTTTTTTAAACCCCTTTGGAAAGTTTAACTTTCTTTCCTTAAGTGACAAGCGAACACCACTTGCTTAATATACAAATTATTAGAAAAATACGAACAAAACACGCAACATATTAGAATCAACACATAGTACTAACCTGAAGAATTAATATTCATTTTGAATTTGAATATTTAATTATTTTTTTGTCAGAGATATGCCAATTGAGCGATGAGCGACGTAAAATATTAAAGCTTATGAGAGAGCATTGATTGAAGTGGCCACGCAGCCGCTGACCAGTGCTGCAAACTTTTTGGGAAGAATGGAGAAAAAAGCTTAAAAAAATAATTATAAAATCCAATAAAAAGCCAAAAACAAATGTTTCAAAAAAGTGAAAAAATGTCAAAAAATAACAATTTATTAAGCTAATTTAGTTTAAAAGATTTCCATCACTGTATCAATATCCTTTTTGGTCTTCCTCATTTGCGTATGACATATTAGTGCCTTCACATTGCAATCCGTATCTGTATCACTGAACTCGCAGATCACTTAATTTAGCTGTAATAGTGGTCTTCCAATAGTTGCAATATACCCTCTGCAGGTCTGCGTCACCTTTGCGAATCCATGCCTTGATCTCTTCACTCTTAAGCCAGACATCGCGGCATTTTTGCTTGTTTTTCTTCTTTCGGCATTTCACAACTTTTAAGAATTAACGCGCACTTTTTAAATAGAGATGGAACCACTAAATAAAGATGACATTCGCGTATATCGAGAAAAAACAATCGATCCGCCCCACTTTTTCTTGTTTGTTCGTAAGTGACTATCGTAAAGCTGCCACTTCTTTATATTTTGTACTTAAGTGTTAAAAAGTTGGAAAAAAGCCAACTGAATTTCTAAAAAAGCCAGAATTCCCACTTTTCACAATTCCCGCAATTCACAAATTTTTCCCGCAGTTAGCCTTCAAACAAAGCCAGTTTTGACGGGGAAAAATCCAAATTGGCAGCACTGACTCAGACTTGTACTCAAATACCCGAATACAAATTTCCCCTCCCGAACAATCGATAACTCTATCGATACTAAACATCTGTCTTAAAAGATAAAACACTCGTCACTAACAAAACAAAACAGCTGCCGGGAAATTGAAAATAGCACAGGGCGAACGCATTCTTAAGAAATCTAGAGTTGACGGACAGCTTATTCCGACCGGTAGAGTAAAATTGTGGTTTAATGGAGCAGAGATTCCCAAAGAAATAAAGCTCATATACTCCAGACTGTCTTTTGAGCCGTACGTATACTTTTGCCAATGCTTCTGCTGCTTCCGCTTTGGTCACCTGGCTAAACATTGCAAGAACAAGGTCAGATGCTTTAGGTAGCTTCCATAGCTACCCAAGCAAACAGGCAACCCCAGATCAGCCAGACCCACTAACTCCTTAAATCAGAATATGCCAGACAAACCCATTTCAAATCCTGCAAAACCAGTTAGGGCACCCAGCCCAAACCTAATCTTTGCGGAGGAGAAACTTTGCCAATTAGGTTCCAAAATTGCTACCTTCGTTGCTGAGTGCAGAGAACACACCACCACCAGTCTTTTTTCTTCATTTCTCGTGGAGATAAGGGACTTATAAATTCTGCCAACGCAGAGATAGATGCAAATAAAATAGCCAGCCAACTGTCCCTTTTAAACATTCCATCATTATGAAGATCCTACAATATAATATCCAAAGCCTGACCTACAACAACAACAAACCACTTCTATACATGTATCTAAACAACAACAACATACACATAGCTATACTGTCAGAAATCTGGGTTATGGACAACAGAGACTGTAGCATACCTGACTATAAATTTTATTGGGAAGACGGATATGGAGGGGTAGGAATTTACATCAGAAGCAACAGCACATTTAAAATACTGAATCCCGACTCCAAAATCGAATGCGTTGGTATTCAAACGCTAAATTTTCCAATTTGCAGCCGGCCTTAATAACTTTTCGCTAGTCGCGGGAGACATAAACGCCAAGTCGACATCCTGGGGTAGCCCGAGCTCTAACTCCAAAGGCCACCTTGTGGAGGATGGTGCCATGGTCACAGGCTTTATTTGCCTTAATGATGGTTCCCCCACATTTTCCCGTAGCTTAAACCAATTTTCCGTCTTAGATCTAGCCTTTACCAACTCACAAGAAAGCAATATTAGATGGTTAGCGCACGATGTGCGCATTACAAACAGTCCTCATTTTCCAATATTCATCTGATTTGATAACTTTCCCTCATCAACAGAACATAGAAAAATTGTATATAACAAAATCACAGATGCCTTCGCTGAGTGCGAATTCACCCATCTAGAGGACCTAAGCGAGAGTGTTAAAAAAATCACAAAGCAGCACACTATGACGATTAGTTCGGAGAATAGATGCAGGCCTAAGAAATGGTGGGACTCTGACGTAGACAGACTTTACAGGTTAAGAAATGCTTGCAGGAAAAAGTTTCACAGCACAATAAAGAGAAAAGATGCACTGAAAGCCTTTGAAGCGGTTAGAAACTTTCAAAATCTAGTCAAAAAACGCAGAAAGAATTCGTGAGTGACTTTTCCTCAGCTACAAATATTGGGTCAAAATCAAAAACCTAAAAAACTACAAAAAGGTTAGAAGAATTGGCAACAAATGGACGGAAGAAGTGGATCAAAACTTTCTTCGAAATGTGGTGGACACCACAAGACCTATGAGAAGTAGAAGTCACCCTCGTAATCTACCCTTTGACCCCTCAAAATTCAATGACTTTGTGACCGTTAGAAACCCCAACTCTGCTAGAGGTCTAGATGGCATTACCTACAAAATGATCCAAAAGCTGGATCACAGAAGAAAGATTTGCTTTTTCGAGATGCTTATCAAGCAATGGTGCATTGGCGTCATTCTAGAAAGCTGAAGGGTTAGGGTACTCCCCAACCCAAAGAAAGGTATGGACACCTCAATAGTCAGCTACTACAGGACAATTTGCCCTTTGAGTGTTCCTTTTAAAATACTAGAGGGAACAGTAAAACAAAGAATGAAGAAACATATTCGCATAAACGCAATAATGCTAGAGAGATCATATGCTTTCACCGTCAGAGATCCACAGCCTTGGGCATCAATAATCTGATAAATAAAGTTCAACCTCTGAAGTCCAAGCAATACCAAGTTTTAGCAGCCTGTTTAGACCTCAAAAAAGTTTCCGACTGCGTGAACATAGACATTCTCCAGAGTAAGCTGAACGAACTAGGGTTTGATAAGCATTTGGTCGACGGGCTGGCTAGCTTTTTACGTAGGAGGACTCTAGTCAAGAGTAACTGTGAAGTTACAATTGATAAAGGTGTGTGCCAAGGTAGCTTGCCTTAGCCCAACTCTGATTAATTTGTACACGGCAGGACTACACGGACTAAATGACCCAAACTGCACTCTTTTCCAATACGCAGACGATTTCATTTTAATCTGCTTTCACAAAGAATTCAATTGAGCATCCGATATACTATAACTATTTGCAATAGCCTAGCCAGCAAAGTCCAACGTAATTAATTTCGGCACTCCATTGCAAAAAACAGATCGGCTTTACTGATTTTTTTAAGGGATCCGCTAAGAACTAAAAATCAATATGCAATTCTAGTATTCATCTTTTATTTAAAGAAAAAATTGCATATTTGAAAAACAATAATTTTGAGCTATTTTTTACTGACGGGTCTGTTACAAGCACGTACTCGAGTGCAGCTTTTTTGCACGAGGTCAATGCACATAGCCAGTTACTACACAGACAAAATACTGTCTTCACTCTCTGCTGAACTCCTAGTAATTGACAAAGCACTCAACTTCGCCTTATTCAACAATTTTCCTCCTGTCGCTATTGTTACGGACAGCAAAAATAGCATTATCAATTTATGCAAAACAAACCACGACAATCATATTGCAGTCAACATCAATGATAAAATAAACCGGCATCACCATCTAAAGTCTATAGAAATTCATTACATCCCGGGACACTCCAACATCCCACAAAACACAATACCCGATAATGCAGCCAAAAACGCACCCAGAAATTTAACTGATAAATAAATCAACAACATCAGGACCATTAGATACTGTCATATTCTTCAAAGACATAAATGCTGGTGATGACGCTTCAAGTTAACAAAGTCGTAAAATCGTTTTGGATCACTCTGAAATCTTTTTCTGCACCTACTCGAATAATTATTATTACACTCATTATTGTGAGTGCGAAATGCAGTTTGAGCAATAGAATAGCAGAGAAAATCAAAAGAAGAGCCAGTTCCCTTGAATTTTTTGTAGTCTCGACTTACGATTTTTTAAATTCGATAATTTCTTAAGAAACCATAAGGGTTTATCAGACAAATGTGAAATACTTGATGGAACACAAGCATCAAATAGCGAGTTCAAAGTAGTATAACCGCTATAGTATATTCAACCGCTATATCCAAGTTCGTAGGCAAAGAAAGTTGGGACCAGTCAGTTTGAGATATAAGCAGGGCAAGTTTCTCAAAATCGGGTTTCCGAAAACAACGAAAAAGCTCACGGCAACGTACACTTAATTCTGAGCTCCAACATAATTTCCAAAGTTGGATATTAAGGATTTAGGCGAAGATATAGGAGATATTCTCGAGAGAGAACATGAATCTGGGTCTAAAACAAAAAAAAGGTCCAGAGACCTGTTTAAGCAATTTGGAATACCATTATACCATTATACATTATAAAAACATGGGATATAGAGGGGCAAAGTCCATTTAGATTCTTGGCGGAATGCCATGATACACCAGCAATATTAAAATCACCAAGGACTATAAAGTGATCACGATCAGAAACCATGTTACAAATGTTATTAATTATGGAAAAATGAGCTAAATACAAGGCATCATATGAAGCAGGGGGGATATACGAGCAAGAAATGTTAAAACTACCAAAGGATAATTTTACAGCCACTAGCTCAATATCAGTAGTGTGCTCAATCAATTCTGAATCAAATTGAGCATCTACTGCAATTAAAACCCCACCACCACGAAGTACCTTGCGGTAACGTCTGTATACGGAAAATCTACTAGAAATGATTTCCGTATCAAGGATGTCATTCTTTAACCATGTTTCAGTAAAGGCAATGACATTGAAAGGGAAAAAAATACTATTTAAATATATGTCAGTAAGTTCACTACAAATACCTGTTACATTCTGATAGCCAAGAAGTAAATAGGATGTTAGTTTATTGAACTGGCAGACATAGAAGAAGGCTTTGAAATAGAATTTTTGCTACTATTAGGAAGAGAAACCGGAGACCAATTTTTCTCTTTAGCTACAAATTCTTTGACTAATAGGTGTTCCGGCCAAAACTCTTTACTGCACATCATGCTAAATTGTCCAACGGGAGCACTTATTTAATAGATGAAATCTCCCGTTCGTACGAGAAATTAAATTTATCCACTTTAACCGTGGCTTGAGATTTGGACTTAATATAAGCCTGAACATCATCAGATGTCGAATCAGGGAAATGCCTTGAGACAAATATCTGCTTAAGGGGTGATACTGCAACTAATGTGTTGCGGACAACTGAGGTAGGAACTGGAGGCGATTCTTCAATCGTTACAGCACTAACGATATCGACAGAGAATGGTGATGGTTGAATTTCGTCAACCGTCTCCATCTCAGTCGAAAACAATATCGAAATAGGAGCAGGAGATTCCAATCTTAATGACGTAATGTCATGATGTGGAACATCCAGAGCTATCGAAGGTTGAGGGGACGGAGAACAAAATGACATTAATTCCCCAGCAGGTGGTACAGATAAACTTGGAACATCAACTGGGACAGAAAGCGCGATTGGGGTAATCGACAGACGCGTATTGGCCTTTTTACGCTTCGGAGACTCGGTCAAGAGCTTCATACTCTTAAACCCAGAATCCAAAGAAGTAAAGCTATCGGAGAGTATTTTAAAGCTCGCCAATACATCTTTAAAACCAGTTCGCGTCTGCCGTAGAAACTCAGCAATATCGCGTTCAGAGTCCCTACAGTGTTCAGAAGTCTATCTCAATCCTGACTTGGCTGAAATTAAATCAACAATTCGGCCGTTAACGTTGTCGCATAACCAGCAACAAAGAAAACCCATTTTGGCACCAACCGGCACCCGGCATTTTTTGTTATAACACACTAACATATTGCTAAAACAAAAATAATTAAATTAATCAAGAAATAAAAAATAAGAAATATAAACAATAGAGGTAAGTTAATTGCAACCTAATATGATCTGTACTTACAAAGAGCACAAAAACACATAGAGTAAGCACAGGTCGAGCGAGACGCAAGATAGACGATAGCCAACTACAACACCAAAAAAGGGAGAGTTACTATTCTAAGCAGCGTTGAGAGTACGATATTGAGAGCACAAAGCACAATCACAGAGAGTAAAGCGCGGGTCAAGCGAGACGCAAGATAGACGATAGACAACAACAACACCGAGAGAGGGAGAGTTAACTATTGTAACAGCGTTGAGCGCAAGGAATAGCAAGTGAAAAACGAAGAGCGCGGAAGTAAACAAAAATACAAAAACAAAGTGCAGCGGCAACGAAAACAGAATTGTTTTGCTAACAAAGAAAAGCACAGTTTGACCACACAATTTGTTGTTGTATTTTCAGAAAAATAATATAATAAATACAAGAAAACACACAGTGATTTAACGATCAGTAGTTAAACACAAGTGAGAGAGAAAAATTAATGTTATATTAATTGTAAATAAATATGAAATTCAATGAAAAATCACAAAGTTTAAGAGGGAAGAAAAAAACACATCCGACTGCGACTGCGAGAGCAAGCGAATTTTAAATCCAACTTCTGAGAGTCTGGATGCCAGCCAGTTGTTTGATGTGCTGTGATGTAGTTGGCGGATTAAGATGCGAAATCCTTTTTCGCTGCGCATCTGGTGTCCGAAAAGCTGCGTATCGTTGTCATTAAGAATTTTAAGTATGGCAGTAAGTCTTGATGTCGTTGCATAGTATGCGAACGCCATCCCCAGGCATGGTTTTTGTACGGAATTTACCCACACATGAGTTTTTCAATAGATTGTCCAGTAATGGCATGATTGACGGCACCATAAGCATTATTAAAGGGGGTATATTTGCCTGGTTCGTCGTTTCATCTGTTGCTGTTGTTGTTGTTATAGGGCATATTTGCATGGCAGCATTGTCGTTTTGCTGCTGTCTCAAATTTACTGTTGCCGGCATAAATTCGCCTGGCTAAGATACTCCATCTGTTTTTTATTGGGTTAAGGTCAGGAAAGTAGGCTGGCCAATTCAAAACACTTAAGTAATGCTCTTTAAAACCCCGTTGCGTTTCTTTGCATTTATGAATAAATGCATTATCCAATTTCCTCGTTATGTTCCATAAATGGTAGAAAACGATTCTCTAATCCTTTTTTTATTCATTCGTCAGCACAGATAAAGCGTTTAAGACGCATGGAAGGCTCTCCAAGCCATTTCGGATCCACCTCGGAAATTGCAGCTTGAAAACATAAGGGGATCTTTATGCAAATTTAGCCAATTCTAACGAAACCCATCTGGGCCATCCAGATTACATATTTTCTCATCAGAAAATATTATCTAAGTGAGAAATATTGATGAATTCTGTATAAACAAAATGAAGTTGAAATTCCCTACTGGGTACCCAGTTTATTTTCAATTTTTTTTTTTGAAGATGTAATTTTTTTTTTTATTTTAAGTACTAAGTCTTTCTTAAAACTCCTCTTACAATATTTTCCGAGGTTTGGATTACTTAAACACGCAGCAAGGGAGGAGTATGATGCAAATGAATTGGTTGATTTTTTTATTGTGTGTCGTTTATCACAATCGGATTGTTTGGGTTTTCTACCGAAGCTACTTTTAAAGCCGTTTGCATTCATATCACATAAAAATTTGCTGATCACACACCATTTTTGCCCCAACATCTTTGATATTTGGCCTATGTTGAAGCCGGCATCGTTGTAAACGTTATTTCTTTCATTTTCTTATTCATTTAAAATGCATCCACATGGCATTTTATTTAAAACTTATTAAACGTTTAACAAAACAATAAAAAAAATCATATTCGCTCCAAATTTTTCGCTCAAGCAGCAAAAATCGAAATGTGTCGTATTATTTTGATACACGTGCAGCCTAGCTAAAATTGAATTACTTGAAAACGGGAGATCCAAACAGAGTCAAAAATATCTCATTTTATACATTATTCTTTGTGCTTTGTGCATTCCTCATTCTTTGTTTTATCTTTTTCGTTTTCCTATTCTGCTACAAGCGCCGAAACAAAAAATTTAAAGGTGTATAACATAGCTTGCAAATAACTGTCGACCGTTATTTTTCTTGTGCTCTCGTTGCGAGCACAACCGAAAAAGTTCATACTCTCTCGCTCTCGCTCTGAGCAAAAGAGTTTTGCTGTCTTCATTTCTGTTTTCTGTTGAGCGCTTTTTGTTGAGCTCTTTTTATTTCGGTCGTTCAATGAGCAGTGCGTAAAGAGCAGAACGAGAAACGCTCGCACAAAGAGAGTCAGCAAAAGACCGATTGACCGAAAAACTCAACGCAAACGGTCTTCACATTTACTTTCGTTGTTGTTGCAATTAATATATTTTGTATGCAAAACGAACGCTTGTGAATGTATACCAATACATATGCAAAGAAATAATACAATTTGATTATTAGAACAATTTAATTTTATTTTCAAATATTTTTGTTAACAAGTTTCATTTAGATTCCATATTCCATATAACAAAATGCTATTAAAAAGAAAAAAAAATTTCAGACAATGTTGTTTTTAAATTGTTTTGTATTTTTATATATTATATACAGTGGATCACAGCTTATTTCAACCACCACCAACCAACAACTTTGAGTCAGTATACTGGTCAAACTAAAAGAGGTATTAACTTTATTTAAACTCAGGATTTTAGTTTAATGTTTTAACATACAAAATATTTTTTTATTTATCCTCTAATTTTTTGTTTACTATATAAAATTATCGAAAAACAAAAAAATGCCAAAAAAAAGTACCACAGCTTATTTCAACCAGCAACTTTGCAGCTGTGCGACGGTCAGTTCCTAGGAAAATAACGGTTCCTTGTTGGTCTATTGTTTTGTGCATAGTATTCGCAATGTTTAGAAGTTGCATTTTTGTCACTTTAAACTTTCGATCTCAAGAGACACGCACATTTTGTAAAATGGGTCCGCGAACAACTATTGAGAAGCGAGAAGACGTCATAGCTCATTTTAAGAATGGGCATTCCCGCCGAAAAATAGCAGAAATGGTGCGTCTGAGTGATTCGACGGTGCAGTGCATCATTTCGAGATTTGTTCGCGAAAATAGAGTGCATGACAAGGGAAGAAACGCACCAAATAAAATTTTTAACGAAACCGAGGAACGTAATATTGTCCGGAAAATCCGGAAAAACCCAAAACTTTCGGCACCAAAAGTAGCCAGTGAGGTAGAGGAGGAACTGGGTAAGACATGCCACCCAGAAACAATTCGAAGAATTCTGCGGGAAAGTAACTTTAATGGCAGAATTGCGCGCAAGAAGCCGTTCATAAGTTCAAAAAATCAACAGGCTCGCTTAAAATTTGCCAAGGAATACATAAACAAGGATAAAAACTTTTGGAACTCCGTAATATTTGCAGACGAGTCCAAGTTCAACATTTTTGGCTCGGATGGAGCCACATATGTCTGGCGGAAGCCAAATACCGAGCTCCAATCAATTAATTTAAAACCTACAGTGAAGCATGACGGTGGCAGTGTCATGGTTTCGGCCTGTATGTCCGCAGCCGGAGTCGGTAGGCTGCATTTTATTGATTCAACAATGGACAAGACACAATACCTGGAGGTTCTGAAGGCCAATTTGCTCCAAAGCGCAGAAAAACTGGGCATTCGAGAGGATTTTCGCTTTTATCAGGACAATGACCCAAAACATAAAGCGGGAATTGTGCAGACTTGGCTGATTTGGAACTGTCCACATGTCATGCAACCACCAGCTCAGTCACCTGACATGAATGTAATTGAGAATTTGTGGGCCATTTTGGATCAGAAAATTCGAAAAAGGCCAATTCACAACAAAACAGAACTAAAAAAAGCTTTAGTGGAGGAATGGGAGAAAATTACCCCCGATATCACAAAAACATTGGTGGAATCCATTACAAAGCGTCTTAAATTAATTATTGACCAATATGGAGGTCATACAAAGTATTAAATACATAGATTAACATATTTAAAATTAGTTTTTTCCAGCTGGTTGAAATAAGCTGTGGTACTTTTTTTCGTTATTTTTTTGTTTTTCAATTATTTTATATATTAAACATAAAATGATAAAATAAATGAAGTCATATATCTTAAGTTAAAACATAAAACTAAAGTTCGGCGTTTAAATAAATTCAAACATATTATGTATTATGTAACATATTATGTATTAAGCTTTACAACTAGTAAGGAGTTTAGATTTTCTGCACTAATCGAACTTCTTCGTTCACTTAATATAAAGTGTAAGGCTGAGAATGCCCGTTCGACGGACACTTGCGTTGCAGGTGTAGCCAGCACAACCTGCGCTAGTGCACTTATATGAGGAATCTTAAGTTGCAAATCATTAAAAAAATCCAATATATTTGAATTTAATGGCAGGCGACCGAATGTTACGTCGAAGTTTTCGATGTCAGCATAAATTTTGGCAAGTTTTGTAGAAACAGGATCTTTTTTGCTTTCTGAAACTGTCTGCAAATCGTCCAAAAATGCCGAGAACAGCGACTTCTCTTCAGATGAGGATGCGGTTGAAAGCACTGACGAGACAGGGGAAGCAAACATCTCTTCATGCACAGGAGTCCCGAGCGCTGGAACATTTCGTGTTTGTGCCTTAAATAATAAAGCGATAATAAGTATAAAATTATACACTGTATAATTTTGGGCAGGAGCGTATGAATTCGGGTTTTGTACAATTTCGTTTGATGTTGATGGCAGCTCGTGTGGTAGCAGTGGTGGGACTTTGGTTAGCCAAGATTTGATCATGTTCGCTTTATTTTGGTTCTTGTCTGTGCTGTCGTATGCGCTGTTAACATTTGTATTTAAATTTTCTGTTTACGTTTGTGCAGTTTCATTGTATCTGCTCGATTTCTCTGTTAATTGCAGTTGCTTGCTCTTGTTGGTTTGGTCGTTAACAGTTGTCCTAGTTGTTGTAGTAGTTGTTGTTTCAGCATCCATTTTGGCTATGCGTTGTCTTTCGCTTTCGCTTTGTGCGGGAGAAATTGGCGCGCATCTTGTGGTGACCGTTTTGGCTGCTGTCTTGTTGCCGTGTGCGTGTGAGTGAGTGTTTGGAGGGGAAATTTGCCTAGCGTTGTGCACAATTGCAGTTGCTGTTACTGTTTGTGCCGCCGACGTTCTCTTCTTGTCATGTGTGTGTGTATTTGCCTTAACAGTTGTTATTAATAGCCTATTTCCACTGCACTCAGTTTTTCTACGTTTTTCAAAGTCCCGTTTTGGAGTTTCCATTGGCACGAACCGAAAAATATGGGCAACGGTAAATTTCTCAATATGGCCGCTCTGAAATGTCAGCTGTTTAAATGTAAACACGAGTTGGCGAAAAATTCAAAAATCAGCACTCGGATTTTAAAATGCAAAATTTTCTTAAATTGCAAGATTTTGATGCGGATTTTTACGAATTGGTTGATAAATTAACCGAGTATAGGCCATTGCCACTATTAAAGAAATCGCCATCAGTTTGGGCCTATGTAAGTAGAATTGCTGGCAGCAATGTAATATTTACATAAATATTTTTATTTTTTAGGAACGGCACGGGTGTTTTTGAGAGCGCGATGTTCCTGGAAGCAGCGAATCGTTTTTTATAGAACATTTCCGAATGAATAGGGAGGAGTTTGGCATCCTTGTAGAGCGCCTTTGTGGATTGGCCAAAAAAGACACAGAATTTCGAAGGGCCATTCCTCTTGATAAGCGGATTGCAATCGCATTATACACTTTGGGATCGTCTGCGAAGTATCGGACAGTGGGCACGTTGTTTGGTGTGTCTACAGCAATGGTCTGCAAAATATTCTTAGAATTTTGCAATGAGACATGTAGAGTTCCGTCAACCGACTACCTCCCGCATAACTTCCTCACGCAATCCAAATTGGAGGAATGTGTCAAAGGCTTCGAAGAATTAGGCTTCCCACAGTGCTTAGGCGCGATTGGTGAGTATAATTATAGTTTTCATGGAATTTTATTAAAGAAAGAATTTTTTAGATGGCTGTCATATTGAAATTCATCCACGTGCAGCTGATGCAGCTGACTATTTCAATTACAAAGGCTGGTACTCAACTATATTGTTTGCAATGGTTGATGCTCGGTAAATATGCAATTATTGTGTGATACTAATTTTTGCATTTGTATATTCATGTTAAATGTAATTTTAGATACAGATTTCTTTATATAAACGTTGGAGGCCCAGGACGCTGTCATGACTCCCAAATTTTTGAGCGAAGTAGGCTACGTCAATTATTAGATGAGTCGACACTATTAAAGAATAACTCGCGCAATATTTCGGGAGTTGATGTGCCTGTTGTGGTGATTGGTGATTCGGCTTTTAAATTTTCCACTCAAGTGATGAAGCCATATGCTTTTTCAAATACTGACAATGAATCTATGAAGGCTTTTAATTATACTTTGGCCAAATCACGCAGGGTGGTCGAAAATGCTTTCGGCCATTTAAAAGCACGATTTCGGCGAGTTGGAAAAGGCCTCGATAACCATATCAATAAAACGGCTGTTGTTATTACAGCATGTTGCATCTTGCATAATTTCACGAAACGTGAAAACATCGATATGCCGGAAATTTTGGAACCTAGTCCCGAAGAACCACATCAGCCCGAAGACGACTACGAAACAATTGATTTCGATAGCGACGCTGAACTAATTCGTTCAGCAATTTCATCATACATTATAAACAATAAATAACTGAAATTTAAAGAATTTGTATGTAACGCATTTATTTCAAATTTTTAGTATATCAGTATAGTATTTACAAAAGCATATTTAACAAAATAATATTAACATAATCATAATAACAACATAAAAGTATTTAACAAAATAATAATATCAAAATATAAAAGTATTTAACAAAATAATAATATCAAAATATAAAAGTATTTAACAAAATAATAATATTAAAATATAAAAGTATTTAACAAAATATTTACAAACAAAAATTGCCGCACTTCATTGCTAGTAATTTCAAAAAGTCAAAAAATATTATTTTCAATATTAATCAATTCACTCTGTTAAATAGAGCTTTTTCCTCTCCACTGCTACGACAAATCGCTCCATTAATTGATTTCGAACCTTGATACCGCGCTCCAGAATATCGGTCCGCCTGTTTGCGTCCTCGACCATCAGACGCTCGAACTCACTCATTGGTCGGCCTATTCGTTTTTTTTTGCAGGCGGCCCAGCATGTGTAGCTGAACCGTGTGACTCGAATGATTTATATTCGGGTGATTCTAACATCATCCTTTTTGGAGTTGATGAAGGTAGTAATGTGCCAGATGAGCTTTCTTCAAATATTACGCTATTTGCGTCGGTCGGTGCTTCAAGCACAATATTTTGCGGTAGTGGCTGACTTAGCACAGTACTGCCTTCATCATCAACTCCAAAAAAGATGATGTTAGAATCACCCGAATATAAATCATTCGAGTCACAAGGTTCAGCTAGCGCAGGACTGGACTGCCTGCGCCGATGATTTGAAATAGACGACATAAATCTATCCCACTTCCCTTCATCGGGATCTAAAAATAACAATTTAAGACTTAGTATTGATGGTTGAGGGCTTTGAATTCATAGCTTACCCAAGCTATCGAGGATGCATTCTCCAAAATTGATCGACTTCACCGCTGACAAGATTCTGTGGACCTTGGCAAAATGTTGCCACTGCGATGGCGCACCGCCAGTTGGATCTCGCTTCTTAATTTCATTTCTTTTTTATAAATATACATCCGTTATTACTCAACTCAATAAATATGATTTATACAACTTACTTATATTTTTTGGTCAAGTTGTCGATTTTGGTCCTTACATCCTTCCACTCTACATTGAAGCCTGCCGCCAATAACTTCTCACACATATGTTTGAATATGTGCGTGTTTTTTTGGGCAGACCTCAATGCCGTCAAATTTACCTTGGCGCACTTTAATGTCAGCTGTTTTGTTAGTGGTGAGCTCTTTTTCGTTGTCATATCGATCAAAATATCGCATAATTACCCAAAAAGTGCGTTCGCTATTTCTACGTAGCTCGCGAACGTAGAAAAACCGACGTTTTTTTCTTATGGGATTTTACATGGGGCGAACGTAACATTCGGCCTGAACGTGAAAAAACCAAAGAAAACCGAGAGGTGGAAAGAGGCTATAAGTCTGGTCTTTTAGAGTGATAAGTACGTGTGCGTGGAGGGCAAATTTTCATAGCGTTCTGCATAATTACAGTTGCTGTTACTGTCGTTCTCTCATTGTCATGTGTGTGTGTATTTGCCTTAACAGTTGTTGTTAAGTCTGTCAAACTTTCTACTGTTGCTGTTGTTTTTATCTCTTTTTGTACCCGCTACCCATAGCGTAGAAGGCTATTATAACTTTGTGCCGGCAGGAAATGTATGTAACAGGTAGAAGGAGGCATCTCTGACCCTATAAAGTATATATATTCTTGATCAGCGTCAACAGCCGAGACGATATAGCCATGTCCGTATGTTCGTCTGTCCGTATGAACACCTAGATCTCAGAGACTATAAGAGATAGAGCTATAATTTTTTTCGACAGCATTTGTTATGTTTGCACGCAGATCAAGTTTGTTTTAAAGCCCACTTCCGCCCCCGCAAATCAGAAAAAATCGAATAACAAGCGTAATAATAAAGCTGGAGTCGCGAGTTTTGGGATATACATAGTCTTTGTGACTCCTGAAAATTTGGTTGTGATCAGATAAAAATTGTGGAAGTTATTAAAGAAATAGTTTTGTATGGGCAAAAACGCCTTCTATGCTTGCGTTTGTATTTATGTGTGCGTCTAACATGCTCGCCTATTTTAGTGTCTGTCTGCATAGAGAGTTCGATAGTGCGATAGCTCTGGTGGTAGAGTCCAAGCCGAGCATGTTGTGGTTCTCGGGTTCAAGCCTCGCTCGGGGTGAAGAATTTTTTTTTTAATTTATGAATGTCTAACATGCTTGCCTATATTGGTGTGTAGTGTGCAAGCCCAACATTTGGTGGTACGCCGGTTCGAATCTCGGTCGGGTCTCATACATTTTTTTATTATTTTTTTTTTTATTTTTAACGCTATATACAATAATTCAGATCAATTTGGTTTTTTTTGCCGAAATTAGATTTCGGAAAAGACCCCATTATATTTAATGGCCTCCTCGAGGTGTTCCCTGGGTCTTGCTTTAATAAATAAAATGTATTTTATTGAAGCAGGAGCTGATTCGAGCGGCGACAAGGAAAAGGGTAGCGGGTATCTCACAGTCGAGCTCACTCGACTGTAGCTTTCTTACTTGTTTTTTTTTAACGTCAATTTCATGAGTGGGAGTGTGTGTGTAATTGCATAGAAGGGAAAGAGTGTTTTTTTTTTTGTATTGGCTTTGCAGGCGGATCAAGAGGCACTGGCTCTGGGGTGCCGTTGCTCATGTATTAGCCCCCGTAAGGTACATTGGACATGTTCGAATCCGTTTGAGATAACAGTGAAACAATGTACTCACTACTTGGCGCCTTTGTCAAGATTGTGGGATATGGCACCTTACCGCTTTGGTTTCCGTAATGGTTTCCATCGCTGGCCACATCCTTATTAGCTGGAGATTCGTTATCCTCCTTTTTTCTGATTGGCCATAAAGTTGCTATACTCCCTGAGAAAATCATATTAAATTCACTTAATGTTCGTTATTTCTTGGAGTTTTTGCTTTTTATTAATTTTTTCCAATTTAATTTGTTAAATTGGATTCACTTGCGTTTTTTTTTTCCACTTGAAAGTTTAATTATCCACTTTTCGTTTTATTATTTCCACTTTGATTTAAATTGGATTTTAGTTTGATTTGTTGCAGGCCGAAATTTTATTCAGTGGACAAGTCCATTTTAATTCACTTGAGAAAAATTTTAGACGCTTCACTTTAGAAAAAATGAAAAGTTCTCCGCACAAGTCCCCAGCCAGGCCGCCGCACAGCTCGCGATCAAAACATCGAGCTCTTGCTAAGACAGCAACGTTTGAAACCGGGTGTGCTTGGGATCCACTAGGATAATGTCGTTCAGACTCTTCCCGTTTGAAGTTGGGTTGGAGGCGCTGCCACAGCTTGAGTCAGCCCAGAAACGTGGGCTCGCACAGATGTATATGGCATCCTCAAACGTTTGAACAATCGTTCGGAAATAAAGGTGGCTTCTGATCCGGAATCGATCGGAGCCTGAGCTGCATACCGAACGCCGTGATAGCAGACGTGTATGACAGCCGTACTCAGCAGAATACCTTGTGTGTTAACTGCCAGGAATGATAGCACATTAGCTGACTGGGAAGGAGTGGACTGTATGGTAGTTGGAGCGGGGGCCTTGAATGTCAGCGTCGGGTTGACTCGATGCAAGAGTGTATGATGACGACCCTTGCATGTAAAGCAGGTGTGCGCATTTGTGCACTCGGACAAGGCATTGCCTCGTGCGAAACAATTCAAGAACAGCTTCTGTTGTTTAATGTGGTTGACCCTTTTATTGACACCCATCTGAAGGAAGCGAAGGCGTAATCGAATCGGATGATTCTCTTGGGAACACAATTTGCAGGACTGGGTTTTTGTGGTCACTTTACTCGGAAATGAGAGACGGGGACCCCGTAAAACCGTAGGAGCATTCGTGCTAGATGACTCTTCCGCTATCCCCTCTATTGGAATATCGCTCTTGTTCTAAATGAATTGTTCCCAGAGCGAAAGGGTCAACATAGGTAGCCCCGAAGAACATAAGAAAACCAGGTGTTGGCGCATATGATAGTTATTAGTTAAGAGCATGAATTACCAAATGAAGTTGTTAGAATTAGGGCGAAGCGAGAGCGCAATAAAGCTTTCGTTTGTTGCTCTCTGAGCGAATTCGCCTCGCTTCGCCGCTCTAGTTAAGTTAGGCTTAATGTAACTTAACATAAATTTATAAAGACAGTTGAAATCGAACACTTATCAGCGCGTCATTTACTCCGTTTCGTTGCTTTTCGTTTTGTTACAACAACAATTAGGTTCATCCTTTGTTCGCGAATAAAGCGGAAGATAATTAGTTACAAAAACTCTTGTGATTTTTCATGGCGCCCCCGGGTGGACTCTAATTGTTGTTAACGCGAGTGAAACCTAGAAAACAAAAACAAAACAAATTCGCGCCGGTCGTTCTAAAATATAATAAATATAAATAAACTATTGACTGTGCCAGTGCTGTGATTCGACTTGTGTTGTGTTGTCATCGCTGGATTCTTCGCATCATCGCTGGAGGATACCCTGCAACTGCAGAAGACACACAGAGGAAAGTGGCTGGGATCATTAAAGATCGCCAATTCCAGGTACTGTGCGAAAAATTGAAAGTAAATAACTGAATTGGTTGCCAAGTTGCAAGATTCTAGTGACACTTTCAATTCTTGGCACATACGTAATAGTAGAGCATTTGTTTTTAAATTTTATATTTAATTTAAAAAGTGAACCGCTTAGGCAGAATATTGTTTTTGTTTTCTAAGTGAAAGTGACTAGGGGAAATTCTTATTTCCATTGCATCGAACTTCTTCTCTTAGTTCGTTGCAATTTTCGCTTTCGTCGCCCCCTTTGTCACCAGATTCGTAGCCGCTGTAAGTTGTGTGCTGTTGCTAAGCGCACATACGTATATACATACATATATACCCGCAAGCCAACACTGCACCGGTGCATTTCGGCTCCGTGTTGTTGTTGCTTGCAATTTCGTTTTCGTTTCGCGCGCTTAGAAACAGCGCACATACACACATACATACGATAGCAAGCCAGCATCTGCACAGTGCATTGCGCTCTGTAGTCTGTGTTGTTGCTTGCACTTTTCGTTGTCGCGCGCTTTGCAGCGCTTATAACTCGCTCCCCTACATTCGTTGGTTGAGCATATCAGTGCGATATCTCGTTTGCTCCTTCGAATTGTGTATTCCCCTATTATTGTCCGAGAAAGCTTAGTGGTTAGCTTAGGACAATTTAAAATTAAATAAAAAAAAAAAAAAAATAATAATTCAAAATAATAATTAAAAAAAAAAAAAAATAAATAAATTTTTTTATTTTTTTTTAAATTTTCTTTTTCGTTGTTGTTGTTGGAAGCAACAAGATTTATTTTGTATTTTATTTTTATATTTTTTTTTTTGTCGTCTCCTCTAATATCCTAAATAAAAAATGAATTCGAAAGAAACTCTTGAAGGCTCTAAAAAGAAACTTGCTATTTGCGTGAAGAGCATTTGCAGAGTTAATAATCAAATTCTCGATGACACGATCGGTCGAGATTTGACAGAGCTAGAGTGCAGGCTTGAGATGTTGTCGTCGCATATTGAAAATGCTCTCAAATATCAAAGCAGAATTGAGACATTTGACGAATATGACGATTATCGGTGCGAGTTAGAAGAGATTTGCATTACTGCAAAGGCAAAGCTGAAGGCGATGGTGAAATCGTTGACCGATACTTCATCCGCCAATATATCGATTCAGCCGATTGCCGCTCCTCGTACCCGTCTGCCTAAACTCTCATTGCCAAAGTTCAGCGGAAAGTATTCCGAATTTAAAAATTTCATAAGCTTGTTTGAGACTCTTGTTGACAATGACCATTCAATTCCGCGCATTGAGAAATTCAATCATCTCATTTCTTGTCTCTCTGGTGAGGCTCTTGGAACGGTGAGAGCGTTTCAACTCACCGAGGACAACTATGAGAAAGCAATGGCGAGTTTGAAAAGAGTATATGACAATGATTGTCTGATATTTAATGAAAATATCACTGCTCTTTTCAATTTGCCAAAGATTTCGCAGCCCTCCGCTTCAGCGTTGCGAAACTTGATTGACACTGTCTCTGCGATATACGGATCTTTGTTGTCGATAGGTGATGATAAGAAGATTGCAAATGCAATCCTTATTCACCTGGTCATGCACAAAGTTGATGCAATGACAAAGAAGAAGTGGGATGAGCAGCTAGATTACACGAAAATTCCATTATGGAGTGAGTGTGAAACTGTGCTTAATCGTCGATATCAGCACTTGTCAGCTGAGAATTCGACAAAGTCCGATAGTCAAGCCGTTTCCACTAAACAGCTTAATAAAAGCTCGTTTTCGTGTACGACGCTCAAAGATCAAAAAACCCAAATATTCGAATATTGCAATTCCGAAGATCATTCCATCGTGAGTTGCTCGATGTTTGCTGCCTTGGCAGTTAAACAGAGATTCGACTACGCGAAAATAACTGCATTATGCATAAATTGTCTTCGGAAGGGTCACACTGTCGCCAAATGTAAGGCAAAAAAGTGTCGTGTGTGCAGCCGTTCACATCATACGTTGCTGCACATATATTCTGCGACTACAAATAGTAGAGCGTTACCACCCCCGAGTCTCTCCGCTGTTGAGCCTGATCGTCCATCCACTTCGCATGCGATGCATGCGACTGTGTCGGATAAAGTGATCCTGGCCACAGCAGTCATCAAAATAAAGACGAATTCAGGCGATTTCGTCTTAGCCCGAGCTTTGCTGGACTCTGGGTCACAAATTAATTTTGTGACTGAGGAACTAGCTCAGCGGCTGCATTTGCGTAGAGAAGACTCGTGCATCAGCTTGCTTGGCATTGGTGAATCCAATTCTCAAGTTAAGAAAAAGATACACACTGTGGTGAAGTCGCGAGTTGGCTGCAATGAATACGCGATCGATTTATGGATCCTCAAATCGATCTCAGGTTATCAGCCAGATCACACTGTAAATGTCAGTGGCTGGAAGATACCTGACAATATTCAGCTAGCGGATCCCTATTTCTTCAAACCGCAGAAAATTGATCTTCTTATCGGCGCTGAAACATTCTTTGACCTATTGTCCGTTGGCCAAATCAAGCAAGGTCCAGAGTGTCCAATCCTCCAAAAGACAAGCCTTGGGTGGATTGTCTCGGGGCGGTACACTCCTGGTGAAAAATCTCACCAGAAGATGACTGTCAATCTGAGCTATCAGGAAGAAAGTTTGAGCTCGATTGACAAGACCTTGCTAAAGTTTTGGACTGTCGAAGATGTGCGCTCTCCCTCCAAAGTCCTTTCCGCTGAACAACAAAGTTGTGAAGATCATTTCACAAATAATGTGAAAAGATTGCCGTCTGGTCGTTTCGAAGTAAGACTGCCGTTTAAATCAGATTCGCACCAGCTTGGGTGCTCATTTGAAGTTGCTAAACGGCGGTTTTTGTCGCTTGAAAAACGCTTAACTCGAGATCCCGAGTTAAAGCGAATGTACTTGGAATTTATGGAAGAATATGTAGAGATGGGCCACATGTCCGAAGTGAGTCACATCCTTCTAAGTACACCACACTATGTTATTCCACACCAATGTGTATTACGGCCCCAAAGCACTTCGACAAAGCTGAGGGTCGTATTTGATGCTTCGTGTCGCACTTCGACACATAAGGCGTTGAATGGTCGGGCCGACCATTCAAGAAGAGCTGTTTTCGACTCTGCTTCGTTTTCGATTGCATAAATACGCATTAACGGCCGACATCAAAAAGATGTACCGCCAAGTTATGGTGCACGAGGCGGATCGAAACTATCAGCTCATAGTGTGGAGGAAAGATCCATCAGACTCGTTGAGATTATTCAGGTTAAATACTGTAACATATGGCACTGCGCCAGCGCCATTCTTGGCCATACGGTGTTTGATCCAGCTGAGCGAGATTGCGAAATCCTCGCACCCCATGGCAGCTGAAGTTATCAGGCAAGACTTCTACGTCGACGATATGTTGACTGGTGCCGCATGCGTCGAGGACCTGAAGACAATTAAGTCTGAAGTGTCGCAGATACTGCTAGGAGCAGGTTTTGAACTTGCGAAGTGGTTCTCGAATGCTCCTGGGTTCTCCGCATTAGACAGTACACCAAAGCCGATAACGATCTCCGAGACTGACGCAACCAAGACTCTAGGTGTGATTTGGTTGCCAAATGAAGACGTGTTCCAATTCCGGATCGACGATTCATTCATGGGTCTTAAAGCGACAAAACGGAACATTCTCTCGGTGACATCGCGGTTATTCGATCCGCTTGGCCTATTGAGTCCCTTAATTATAAAAGCAAAGATATTGCTTCAAGAGCTCTGGCTTCAAAAGTTGGAGTGGGACGAATCCATACCATTGAGTTTGGATACATCGTGGCAGCAATTGAAGTCAAATTTGACACAATTGCAAAACATAAAAGTGCCACGATATTTGTTCACAGAGCCTACGTCACCGATAGAGATACATGGCTTCGCCGACGCCTCAATAAGAGCGTATGGGGCGTGTATTTACGTTCGTACGCATACTGCAGAAGGTTGTAAAGTATCATTATTAACCTCAAAATCAAAAGTAGCTCCCCTCAAGACTAAGACTCTTCCTAGACTTGAGTTGTGTGCAGCTCACCTTCTTGCAGAACTCTGCCACCGCATACGAAGACTGATCCGATCACCAATTGAACGGACGGTTCTTTGGTCAGATTCGGAAGTCACTCTTCATTGGATCCGGTCACATCCTTCCACTCTCGCGACATTCGTGTCGAATCGAGTGGCCGAGATTCAAGAGTGGTCAGAGAGCGTGGAATGGCGTCATGTTCCAACTAAGCAGAACCCCGCAGACATTGTATCGAGAGGTTGCGATGTGACTGAACTGTGCGCGTCAATGTGGTTTAGTGGTCCGTCATTCTTGATGGAACCACACGACGCATGGCCAGTTAACCACCACTTCGTCTCTGAAGAGACGCGCAATTTGGAAGTGCGCAAAACAGCTGTGGGACTGACAGCTATAGTGGTAAAGTCAGATCTAGTGGACTCGATCGAAAGTTTTTCGTCGCACACAAGTCTGTTGAGAGTGTTCGCTTATGTGTTCCGCGTTATTCGAAGATGCAAAGACAAAACAGTTCAATTTGAACTGGTTCCAACGGTATCAGAACTAAAAGAAGCATTCAGCAAAATAATAGAAGTAATGCAGGATTTCGAATTCAGAGACGATATAGAAAGGGTTCGTAAGAGTACACGTGTGAGCTCGAGTCTACAACGACTCAATCCTTTCATACATGAGTATGAAGGATCTTGGTGTTCGTTTTCGTTGTTGCGAGTCGGGGGGCGACTGGTAAATGCTCCTATTTCATATGATGCCAAGTTTCCACTCCTCTTGTCGAAGCGCTCACAATTTGCTCGCAGCTATGTGAGGTACCTTCACTTGACCAACTGTCACGCTGGCCCAAGAGCGCTCGTGAGCATTCTCAGAGAACGACTTTGGTTAGTCAATGCTCAAGAGCTTTGTCGTCAGACAGTACGATCATGCATCCGTTGCTTTAAATGCAAACCTCGGTTGCTTACGCAAATAATGGGAAATTTGCCTGCTGATCGACTCCGAGCGCTCCGCCCATTTTCAATTTGTGGCGTAGATTTTTGTGGCCCGGTTGAGACAACCTATAGGATTCGCGGAAAACCGCCGTACAAGTCGTACATAGCTTTGTTCGTCTGTTTTGCGTCAAAAGCGGTTCACTTAGAAATTGTATCCGATCTGTCAACTAACGCATTTCTAATGGCTTTCCAAAGGTTTGTTGGTCGAAGAGGATGCCCGAGCCGAGTCCATTGCGACAACGCGATGAACTTCGTCGGAGCAAGTCGCCATCTGGAGGAGCTGAGGAGGCGAGTCGAGGCCGAGGAGAACGCAGTTCGCGACTTCGCATCAAGAAGCGGATGCGAATTTGCGTTCATACCGCCGAGGGCTCCTCACTTCGGAGGACTATGGGAGGCAGGTGTGAAGTCTGCAAAGCACCTACTCCTACGGACGGTGGGCAACGCCCTGCTCACGGCCGAGGAGCTGCAGACAGTGGTCGTGGCGGTCGAGGCGGTGCTCAACTCCCGCCCGCTAGGAGCCGTAAGCAACGACCCCAACGACGGCGAGGCACTAACCCCAGGGCATCTACTGGTGGGCGGTCCACTGGTGGCACCGGCAGCATCGCGGACCCCGGACCAGGAGGGTCTGAGTTGCTTAAGGCGATGGCGAGCTGTCTCGTCGCTCAAGCGAGCGTTCTGGCAGCGATGGTCCCGGGAGTATGTGCTGGGCCTGCAGGCACGGGCCAAGTGGGACCGGTTGCAGCCAAATCTGCGAATCGGAGAGCTCGTCGTCGTCGCAGAGGACAACCAGCCGCCGATGCAGTGGATAGTGGGCCGAGTCGAGGCGGTGTATCCAGGAGCGGACGGGGCGGTGCGCGTCGCAGACGTGCGAACTAGCGCAGGAGGGCTGTACAAACGGCCAGTCCACAAATTGGCGCCTCTGCCAATCACATGAAGGCACAGCCGTTCATCGGGGCCGGTGTTGGCGCATATGATAGTTATTAGTTAAGAGCATGAATTACCAAATGAAGTTGTTAGAATTAGGGCGAAGCGAGAGCGCAATAAAGCTTTCGTTTGTTGCTCTCTGAGCGAATTCGCCTCGCTTCGCCGCTCTAGTTTAGTTAGGCTTAATGTAACTTAACATAAATTTATAAAGACAGTTGAAATCGAACACTTATCAACAACAATTAGGTTCATCCTTTGTTCGCGAATAAAGCGGAAGATAATTAGTTACAAAAACTCTTGTGATTTTTCACCAGGATGCAATCCCAATTTTCGATATTGATCTTCGAGTGGTCTAAGGCTGTCAGGCACCCTTGAATTGTGCCCTGCAACTCCTGTACAGCCGAAACTGACTCCTGCCCAATGGCGGGTAAATTAAACAGAATTCTCAGCTGACTGTTCACGGGCAACCGTTTGCTCTCGAAACGCTCAGTCAAGCTGAACCAAGCCGACTGAAACCCTACATTGGTCAAAGGGGACTTTGACATGGGCATGGGCTTTCCCGCTGGCCTTGGAGTTGAAATCGAACAACTTCTCAAGTTCCGACAGTCTCGGATTTCGAATATAGATAGCAGTGAAAGCGGGCGAGCGAGTGTAATCGCCTCCGAAAACTTCGGTGTCGCACGGAGGCGAACGACCCAAGGTGGGCATGAATTGCTTGGCTGGTGGTTTTACGGGTGTACGGGGTGAGCTCGTGGGACGCATTGGCTATTTGATCACTCAAATGAGCTACAAACTGCTATTAGACGACAGAGCAGTAGTCATATTTGGCCTGAATCGTTGGGAGCTCCTCTGTCGTCATCTCTTCGGACATGACGCAAGAGCAAGACTCACACTCCTCTATCTTTTCCCACAAGGCACGCATCTGGTCCCGTCGGTCTTGCCACGTGTACGGGCTATCAGCCGAAGGATTGTTGACTCTTGCCGCAAAAGTGACTGATACGATCTGTCGCGGCAATGAATTTCGTCAACGCTGTCTTTATTAAATTGTGTGCCATTTTTCCCTGAGAGCGAGTGACAATTGGGAGTGGAGGGAACAGAACGGTATGAATCTTGGTCTTAGGATCAGGTGGAGGCTGCATGACCAAGATCAGCGGCATGGAGTAGCCGACTTCTTCTTGAACTTGAGTAAGAGTTCTAGCGACGCTAGTTGAGGGCACGGACAATCGAGCTTTAACTTTATTGGGAGGATGAAAAATGGCTAATTACTCTCAAAAACAAACAAGTAAGAAAACTACAGTCGAGTGTGCTCGACTGTGAGATACCCGCTACCCCTTTTGAATATAAGCAAAATATTGCGGTATTATTTTCAAAATATACCAAAAAATACTTCAAAATATTAAAAATATACCAAATGGTATATTTGGTATAACGATGTGACAATCTGGTATATTATGCCGTCTATGGTATATTTTGAATGTAGTACCATATCGTTATACTAAATATACCATTTGATATATTTTTAGTATATTGCAGTATTTTGGTACATTTTTAGTATTTTGCAGTATTTTAGTATATATTTAGTATTTTGCAGTATTATTGGTATATTTTGAAAATAATACCGCAATATTTTGCTTTTATTCAAAAGGGGTAGCGGGTATCTCACAGTCGAGCACACTCGACTGTAGTTTTCTTACTTGTTTTAATTGCTTTTATTTGCTGTTAGATAAAAACCAATATAATATAAATATATAAAAGATGCAAGATGTTTTGCGCGCAACTCAACGTTGGTGGTCGCGGTTTTACCCTGCTCACTATAAAATATATGCGTGCATATCAGTGATGCCAATTTGTCCTTTTTCCAGACAGATCTGTCCTGTTTTTAACGCTTCATCCGGAAAAAATTGAAAATCATTCGCACACCTAATATCGGTCCTTTTTTAGATTTTTCATCCGAAAATCTGTCCTTTTTTTTAAAATCTAATATTAATTATTTTCTTTCTAAAATAGTTGCTCCAATTTAAATTTATTATCAGCTGTAAAATATGAAACAGATGGCAACTTTTCGCGGCTGCCATACTTATATCGAAAGTTTGGAAAAATATTTACGGGTTGCTTGCACTCTCTGTTTCGGTACTGAACACGCAATT
Organism: Drosophila niveifrons; assembly: GCA_035046325.1. NCBI lineage: Eukaryota > Metazoa > Arthropoda > Insecta > Diptera > Drosophilidae > Drosophila > Drosophila niveifrons. The sequence goes on from JAWNOC010000048.1 coordinate 1,602,732, forward strand.
TTAAAATTTGTATTAATAAATTAAAAATTCCAAAAGAAATGTATAAGCAAAAGTTTCGGGATTGCTGGCTACAGCAGCCCGATTTTAAAGATTGGATTTGCCGACATAATTCAGTCATTAACAATGCTTATTGCAAATACTGCAAATGAAGTATTAACTGTAAAATTAACCAAATAAGAGCGCACATGACGACAAAAAAACATGCGTAAAACACATCAAAAACAAAGTAAAATTACTTTCGAACCGGTCAAATCTTCAGAAACTTGTCGCCAAGAAGATGCGATAGCTATGTTTATAGCCCAGCATTGAGCTATAGAGCCGGTTTGCCACTTCAGATAATTGCTAAAAACACATTTTGACACCAAGATGGTTAAATTGCACAGAACCAAATGCACTAACCTTATTAAAAATGTAGTGTCTGAGCACTGTAATGAAGATCTGCGTCTTGACCTGGGCAACGAAAAGTTCAATCTGTTATTTGATATAATCGATATAAGTATAACCAAGCTTCTAAATAAGTAACAGTAAGAAATATATTTAAATTTTTGAGTTTTTACTAAAAATTTTTCAGGGGTTGCTATAATATATTACCGCGCTCAATCGGAGAAAATTCAATCGACTCTGTTTCAATGGAAAGTGCAGACGCACTCAACATTACCAAGTGCCTCCTGGATGAGCTGTCTTGCCTTCCCGTATCAAACTTGATAAGAATGGGCACTGACGCCAGTGTGATGGTAGGTAGCAAAAAAACCGTTTATATATTATTAAAGGAGAGCGTGCCGTCGTTGATTCTTGTTAAATGTGTGTGCCACTTAGTGCAATTAGTTGTTAATTCTGCTTGCAAGGTTGTTTTACCGGAAGCACTTGATTTTCTTATAAGTGAAACGTAAGCTTGGTTCTATAAGGCAAACTGTCTATAGAGAACTAAATAAATGCATTAATAGTTCTAACGTATAAATATGTGCTTTAACATTTTTAATGGATTACTATTGTGTTTGTTTTAATATTAACTATACTGAAATTGGCAGTTTGTTGTTCGTACTTGTCCCAGTTGTTTGTAGTAATAATGTAACCATATACAAGTTAAATATTATCCCATTCAATATTATATATTTTATTTAAATTTATACAAGGCGCCCCTTAAAAGCACCAGAGTCGAGGACACAAGATGGCTGTCAAACGTATAATAATTCAGTGGATTGAACTGAAATTGTATTTAGACAACATATAAAAAGAGATTTGTACTTGGGATATGAATTTAAATCCAATTTTTCAAATTAAAAAGGGAAATTGATGATGCAACAGAGGTAATAATTCGGCGTACCTGTACAGATTTTGTGATCAAATTAAATCAAGTAATGCAGAGGTAAATATGTTACTTGATATAAATTTTATTTTCGAAATACAAAAAATTATTGGATGTATTTTAGATTGCCGGACAATTATTCTACATTAAAAAAAAGACGCATTTTCGGTAGATCTTATTTTCAAATCCAAAAAAGACTCAATTCTGCCTATTTTAAATATATTATTAATACGTTCTGAGATTAAAAGCAAAATAATTTCACAATATTCTAATATTAACCTAATAAATTGGGAAAATTATGAAAATAATTTAAAAATGTTGGTCAGAAGTGAAGAGGTATCGGATTCTGCAGGCAACAACCCCTATGAGGACCTGGTGAATTTTGCTCTCAGCCTGCTTTCATTGCCATGGCCAAATGCTGAGGTAGAGAGAGAGTTACCCTATGGGTAACGGGTATAAAAATGTTTATTCTCTTTATTAAATATACAATTGACTATACATTAACGAGAAAAGATCAACGAAGAGGTGCACAGAGAAGAAAAGAAAACTTAAAAACAAAACCATATGTAGTCATTTATGCACCTTTGACCTTTTAAACTTCTTATCTGCAAACAAGATCATTAAATTGAATTTTTAGTAAAATATTAGTATTTGGTCCATAAACCTTTATTTTTTATAACGCTTTCAATATGGTCTGGCTTACTCTCCTCAAGGTTTTCCAAAATGGATACCAATCATAAGTTTCAACGTATAAGCTCTGAATTTTTCTGGGCATACTTTATATTCACACGAAACAGCAATTAAAATGATATACAAATTATTTAAAATGTCCTCGTTAAAGTTAAAAATTGTTGATAACGTTTTGACATCTCCAAAAGCTCTTCTGGCGGTATTTCCATTATTATTATTGCCACTTCCATTTTGCTTAAGATTGTCTACGTTCAGACCCATTTCATCCCATAATCTACGTTGAATACTTATTTTTCGTAGCATAAGATCATCTTTGTCTGAGCCTGTGACTCGCCATTTCATTAGCTCCATTCGGTATGATACTTTTAACACGAACTTGAAGAATCGTATTCATGCATGTAAAGGACTTATTCCATATTTATGGCTATCAGTATACATCTGAAATTTTATTGACTCAATATTTTTAGTCTTCAAACGCGTATTTGGCTAAGCACCACATAATGGGCAGGATTGGCATGAATTTGTACCAGTTAACACAATTAAAACTTTACCATCGATTAAAGTCAAATGTGCTTCATATTGCACTACGATTTTATGGTTACCGCAAGTGTAGGAGTGCTCATCAAGGTTTTTTATTTGCTCGTACAAGTTCGTTTTTTCATTCTTTATAAGTTCAGTTGATTCCCTAGTTAACTCCATTTTAAGGGTTCGGCAGAATCCGACAGATTGGGAAGAAGGATTCAACCAAATAATTTGATTTTTGCAATCTATTAATTTTAAGGGAATTATTGTGGTTACAAATAGGGATTGATCTAATCCAACAGGTTTCTCCGGGGAACACCGCTGTTTATATATACTTTGTCCTGTTGATTCATCAAACCCATAGCTGACAATTAATTTGCAATGCTTTGCTTGCGAATGAGCAATCACATCTTTCTGCACTTTAAATATGCGGTAGGCAGAATGATTTAATAAATTCTGTAGAGATACTTCAACTCTAGTCTCAGAATAAGTTATCTTATCTTGTTCTTGGTCTGCATTTTAATTTCATTTTTGTAACTTTCGAATAAGGAGGATAAATATCGCATCCATGGAGCTTACTTATGGTTTTTATATTTATATATTGTCGTTTTGTTAAATTGTTTTCAATTAAGAAGGCTAAAGCATTTTCTGGACTTATTGTTGTTATCTCTTTCTGTTAAAATTGGTTCGTCATACCAGCTATATTTTCTCTATTGAATGCATTTTGGCAGTAGAGGAGAAGTGTTGCCCGTTATTAATTTTTTGGTCAATGTAGAAGTTGCATGCAACAACAGTGGCATTGAATCATTAGTTTTATCGACCAGTTCAGATGCTAATTTTCGCTTTAACCTTGGACCTGCCTCAGTGTATGTCAATTGCTTACGACCGGGCTTTTCGCATGAAATATCATCTTTAAAAAACTCAATATTTAACGATAATGCGAGCCATTGCGCATGCTTTTCCTTGAAACGGTCGAGCATTCTGTTGCAAATTAGTGTTAATGAATCCAAAGAATACCCTGAGTTTATTTTTTATTAAGTTTTTCTGGACCTTGCTTAATTCAGCCTCATCAATATTTTGCAAAACTAACTGCTGCACAGCAGCTTGTTGGCGGTGGTTGTCGCTCCAAAAATCAAGCAACGTTGAATGTAAATCGGGCAAAAATGTTAACCACTTTTTGATTGTCAGCAGCTTGTTTAATTACATTCAGCTTTTAAATTGCCTCGACTGGCCTAGACTCACAAGTTACACTCCACGGAAACACAAATACATTTGTTAGCAGCGGCCTAAAAACATACCAACAACACATTGTACGATTGGACAATATCATATAACACATGTTCTAAACATTTAGTGCTAATTATTAATATTACATACCTTGACGGTTAAATTCCATATTTAAGCTTTTTGGTTTAATTTACTATTTGAAGATAAAACTCGCAGAAAAAAAGATCGAACTTTTAGATACTCCAAATTTATTCAAGACTCTTATGACTCGTAATAGAATGTTTATTGCTAAAATTCGAAACTTAAGCCCCACAGTTTTTAATACAAATGATTTGAAGTCAATTTTCGCTGATCAGCTCACAGAATTCCCAATAGTTAATCTTAGTTAACTTAGAAAGAGTTGCCAGTCAATATTCTTGTAGGACTTCAGGACAGACTTATAGTCGCCCCAGATATACATTGACGAGCAAAACTGTAACACGAGTTCATTGTTTCAACTTCAAAGGTCTGTAACTTTTGTTTTAATGCACGCGATTGGGCATACTTTGGGTATACTGTTGTACCATATCTGGGGCAATAGCATTCCAAACGTCCTGTGTCCGTTCCCACAACTCCTTCATTCCATTTGGAGGAACTGCATATTTCGCCAGCTACGATTTCACGTGACTCCACAAGTTTGCTATTGGATTTATGTCGGGAGATTGGGTGGCCACTTCATAGATTGAAATTTCTGTTCTGAAATCCAATTTTTCACCAATATGGACGTGTGCTTCGTATCGTTGTCTTGCTGAAAATCGCATTTTTCGGCAGAAAGGCTCATATTCCCAATAACTTTCGGAAGATTTTCTTGCAATGTGGCTAGATAATGCTCCTTTCGCATTATTCTATCGATTAACACCAAGGGACCGACTCCATTTATATTAAAAGCTATCTAAGCTCTACTACTAAAAATCAAAAGCTTAGACATTGTGAGTGCAAAACTGTAACTTTTTTACAGTTTGGGGTGTTATTTTCTTTAACTGATAACAAATGGCTTTTCATTTTGCTAAATAGTAATAAATGATACAACCTATAAAACATGACTAAGATCTTTAAAATGCTTACATTAGAAAAAAGTTACAGACCTTTGAAGTTGAAACAATGAACTCGTGTTACAGTTTTGCTCGTCAGTGTAGATGTTTTCCGCCTTAAAGTTAAAGTTAAAACATTAACCGATTTTTCAAGGTCCTGAACCGAGTTGATTATACTCGGCGGATCTAGAGAATTAGTAACGAGACTGGACAATTTCACCCAGTTCGTGTTGTGGGGATTTCTTAACGGCACAGCCGTAAAAACCCTGTTCAACGAAATCTTGAATTTACTTGTAATCAGAGAAGGAGGGTCTGTCTGTTCAGGACTCTTCGCTCTCCTACATGGGTACATTCAGTCGCGATAGTTAAGTGTAGCAAGTCACGAGTGGGACCTATATACGCAGATTTCTCACCCCTGTTGGCTAGACTCAACTTTTAGTTAAGGATAAAATCAAGTAATGACTCACCCCTTTATTAATATCGGGACCTTTCCAAACGCTATTGTGGGCGTTGGCGTCCGTGCCGATGATAAGTTGTTTGTTAGAGGGACAGACCATGTCCACCAATCTCCGCAGATCTTCTGGTGGAGCAGGTTCGTCGTGGGCCATGTAGCAGGATGTTAGCAACAAACATTCATCAAAACTCTCCAGCACCAACACGGTTAGATTGCCAGTGCTAAAATTAGGTAGTAGATGAGCTCTTAATCCTTTCCTTACCAGGATGGCTGTTTTCGATCTACTTACCAATGTCGGGACGTAGAGGTTGTAGTTTGGCGACTTCAGTTCGGTATCCACGGTTCCTGGACCAAAGCCGCGTAGGCGGACCCTTTCTCTAGCGCGAGTAGGAGCTCCGCCGAAGCCGTTTTCGATTTTTGGCGGTTGAACTGGAGCTCATTGGAGTTGCAAGCTCGCGGGGGCCCGTCTGCATGGACAGTTCCTCCCCCACCTCCTCCGCCTCGTCCGTCAGGTTGAGGTGCAGGGTGGCGTCGGTCATGCTCTTTAAACCGAAATCTGCCTTTACCTCCCCAGACCTCAAGGATGACGTTTTTTGAGGCGAAGACACAAAGCCCAACGCTCCCTAAGCCCCACGCCATCTTCCTCTTGCGCTTGCAGCAGATCCTCAGCCTTCATGTTGATCTGAATGATCACGTGCTAGCCACCACAGTGTAAAGGTTCATCGCCCTTCAGCATGAACCAATCACTCGTCGGAATGGCCGGACTCTGATTCTTAAGCAGCTGAAGCGCCCTCTCGCAGGTGGCATTGGACTGTCTGGAAAGTTATCTATCCTGACAAACAATGCGTCAACCAGCTTGATATGGGTCAACCGCCACCGCTCTGCAGACATTTTCCCGATAAGGAACGGAACAGAATCGGCAAGATGCCTTCTGGCGGTTTCAGCCACCGTTGCTCTCTGTCTCGGTCTGTTGCTGTCCGTTTGGGTTTTGTTGGTGGAGCCAAGTGCTCGCAGTCTCTTGCTCACTGGTGCCCCTTGCTTTAAGCAATGATGCCGATAATATTGACGACATCTTAAAATACTATATTTTTTAATTTTTGTACATTATATTTTTTATGTTAAGTATTGAACGGAGGGTTTATTAATGAAAAACATACAGCACATTGCTTTATAAAAATCAGCTCACGCAGTCGCAGTCGCACGTGTTTTTTTTTTTTCACTCTTATAATATCTGGCGCCACATTGGGTGCCAAAATTACTTGTAGCATGCAGCACCGCCACACTGTTTTTTTGCTATTTGCGTGTGCGGCTCCTCGGGACCCTACCAGCCCAGCGGGACCCTTCGAACCCTTAGCTCTTTCGGGATGTGGTGGGGTTGTTGCTGTCACTGATGATCGCTATGCTAGCATTGAATTATTATAGAGTCCCTCGAATACAACAAAAGACACACAAATGCCTAAAAAGAACAGAACAAAATATGGCCAAATAAACAAACTGAATTGAAACTGAAAGGAAAACTCACAAGAATAACAGTGTACCTAAATGGAGAGGAATGAGGTGTTGATGTCACTCTCCTTGTTCGCTACCCACCCAGCCATAGTCCTCTAATAAATATTTAAGGGAAGACCCCAAACGCAGCTTATTATTTACCCATTCCTATGCTCCCATGTCATTAAAAAAGAAAACTTAGAATTACATCATCATTATAAATTTTAATTAATCAAGCAGAAAAGAACGGAATTGCAGGATATTCATAAGAGTGAATAGTTATTTTAACAAAATTGATTCAGATTTGCAAAATAAACTAGATTATAACTAAGTATTATGAGAATATATGTATACTGCATTTTCAATAGTGTCTTCAATATTAAATGATACATTTTACAATATTTTATTTTTTTTGTAATCATTTATTCATTCCTGTTTCATATTCCATGTTTTTTTGAATTATTTTATTTCACTGAGCAGTTTAATAGTCATTGTGTGGTTGTATTTTAATTTTCACTGTTTTCATTTAAATAATATTGCTAAATACAATCAACAAAACATTCATTCTTATTCTCTTTCTCTGTGCCTGAGAAAAAATCGCAATAGCGATACATGGAAATAAAATATACGAAAATCATTGAAAAGGGCAATCAGTTAATTCATTTCTGTTTTTCTTTGTTTACTTATTTTTTTTTTTTTGTCTTAATTAATCCCTGGACTAGGCAGGTGAGTTAACTGATGCACTTGTCGTCGCAAATCAAGGCCAATACATAAACAGTGATAGGCTAATAAACGAAAAGAAAAGTGCGCAAGCCGCCGCTAATCACAGCGCGGCTACACTGGCCAACACAAAAGTGTTACCGATCTGGAAGCTGTCGCCTTGCGACTTTCTTTTTTCACCCACCCAAATTTCCTCGATGAAGGCCTTCTCGACGATGTGGTGTTGTTTTTTCGTTTAATTATTGATTAATTGTAATTACTTCACCAACTCACAAATTTTCTCTACTGGATTGCCTTGCGACAATTTATTTCTTTAGTTATATACATAAAAAAAACAACAAAAAATGTTCTGTCGAGTTTATTGTTCTTTAATTTTTTCACCTATTATTTTCACACTCACACACACAATGTATATATCGCTGCTTCAGTGTTTTTATTTTCTGCTCTTGCTCACTTTTTTCACTAATACCTTTTTTATGATTTTAATTGTTTTTCTTCTCACTTTTTTAAATTGGTTTTGGGCTTTTCGTGTTTTACTTATTTTAAACTGATATTCAGCCTCAATGATTGTTTTATTTTCTTAACGATTTGCACTGGATATCTCTGCACTTCTTTATTTTTAATTGGTTTTAGTTTTAATTTTTAATTTATTTATATATTTTGTTTTACTCCCTCGTATCGTTGTCGGCTCCCTGCTGCTGCTGTCTGTCGCCCTCCTTAGCCAGTTGGCTGGTAGCAAAGATTATTCTTTTCTTTTTTATACATTACAAACTTTTTTTTCTGTAATTTTTTTATAATTACCTTGCCTGGACGGCACTGTGGAGTACTAAGCGGATGCCAGCTTTAGGTGGCAAAAGCGGCGGGGATGAACAAGATTGCCCAAGATTAAAAAAAATTTTTATTTTCTTGGCCACGAGGCCTTAAGAATTCTGGGTTGGATCTTTTTTTTTTTGTCTTCCACAGAGTTATTCCAGTATGTCTTCTGCCTTTGCGATCTTGATAGAAAAAGATCTAACCTTGATAGTACAGATATTTACCAGCTCAAGTGAGAGCGAAATTCACCAATTGGTGAATTTGCATCTGTCACTTACAACGCTGTAACTCTCCACTGTCACGTACGCCTATGCGCGCCTAACTATTTAAATCCAATTCTTAGAAACGTCTTATTTATTTTTGGGGTTATTTTAAGTTGTTCAATTTTGTTGTTGTATTTATTTACTGTATGGGTCCATTACACTTTACAACTTTTTGACTTTCATACAATTTAATATTTGTTTATAATCAATTTAACATTAATTTACTCTCCTGCTTATGTTTAACAACATTTAAAACAACATTTCTGTTTTCGTTGCCGCTGCACTTTGTTTTTGTATTTTTGTTTACTTTCGCGCTCTTCGTTTTTCACTTGCATTTTTTTGCGCTCAACGCTGTTACAGTAGTTAACTCTCCCTTTCTCTCTCTCTTAGAAGGGTATTATAACTTTGTGCCGGCAGGAAATGTATGTAACAGGTAAAAGGAGGCATCTTCGACCCTATAAAGTATATATATTCTTGATCAGCGTCAACAGCCGAGACGATCTATCCATGTCCGTCTGTCTATTGCGATCAGATAAAAATTGTGGACGTTATTAAATAAATACTTTTGTATGGGCTAAAACGCCTACTTACTAGGGCTCTCAATTGCTTTGGTCGACAATCTGGTATATTATGCCGTCTATGGTATATTTTGAAAGTGGTACTATATCGTTATACCAAATATACCATTTGGGAATATATTGAAAATTATTCCGCAATATTTTGCTTTTATTCAAAATGGGTAGCGGGTATCTCAAAGTCGAGCACACTCGACTGTAGCTTTCTTACTTGTTTTTAAGTATTTTTGTGGTATATTAATTTGGTATATTTTTTATAATAATACCGATTTTATTCAAAATTGGTAGCGGATATCGCACAATTGCATTGCATTTCAATCATTAGGGGAGCCACAGAAATCGCTTCGCCTTAATTTCGCGGTGACACAGCTTACTTCGCTGACAAATATTGAGCGAAATGGTTCCGCTATCAATCAGCTTTCATTTCGTTGGCGTTTAGTGCTACCACCTTTTCGACTGACATTTTCGAAGTCATGGAAAGTGATGCCGCATTTTTAAATGGAAATTTGATAGGATGTATTCAAACAAACAGCACGAACTAAATTTTTTAATTTTAAATTCAACCAAAGAAATATTATCAGGCATGCTCCGGTTTTCACTTTTGGTTTTCGTTTTCGGACCAAAACCGAGTCTTTCGTTTTAAGGTGCTCTGGTTTTCACAAATTTTCGGTCATCATTTTGCTATCGGAACGTTTCATTTCTTATTGCTAAAACAGCTGACTTGTGTTTTGGTCAGAAGTAAATAATGCGAAAAAATGCCTTTCGTATGCCCAATTTCCTGCGTGGATAGAACTCACATAAGGATAATTTTATCATGCATAGATGATTTATGCTTTCCCCTGAAAGAAGTATATTTGCATTTGTCTTTTTTGCGAATAAAAATTGAAATCAAAATTAAACAAAAAAACAGTGAACGCCAATCAGCTGTTTTCCACAACAAAGGTTCATTCCAGTAATTTCAACAAATTTGTTTTATACAATTTTAGCACTTAAGTAATTGAATTTTTAAAAAACATATTTTACCCAACTGCCGTTTCATTATTCAAGTATTTATACCCGCTACCCATAGGGTAGAAGGGTATTATAACTTTGTGCCGGCAGGAAATGTATGTAACAGGTAGAAGGAGGCATCTCCGACCCTATAAAGTATATATATTCTTGATCAGCGTCAACAGCCGAGACGATCTAGCCATGTCCGTCTGTCTGTCTGTGTGTCTGTCCGTCTGTCCGTATGAAACACTGGATCTCAGAGACTATAAGAGATAGAGCCATAATTTTTTTTCGACAGCATTTGTTATTTTTGCACGCAGATCAAGTTTGTTTCAAATTTTTGCCACGCCCACTTCCGCCCCCGCAAATCAAAAAAATCGAATAACAAGCGTAATTTTAAAGTTAAAGCTGCGAATTTGGGTATATATAATAATAATAGTGTTTATGATTCCTGAAAATTTGGTTGCGATCAGATAAAAAATGTGGAAGTTATTAAAGAAATACTTTTGTATGGGCTAAAACGCCCACTTACGGGGGTCTCAAATGCTTTGGCCGACAATCTGGTATATTATGCCGTCTATGGTATATTTTGAATGTTAGTATCACATCGTTATGCCAAATATGCCATTTGGTATATTTTTAGTATTTTGCAGTATTATTGGTATATTTTGAAAATAATACCGCAATATTTTGCTTTTATTCAAAAGGGGTAGCGGGTATCTCACAGTCGAGCACACTCGACTGTAGTTTTCTTACTTGTTTTAACTTGCTTTTGCATTCCATCAAAAGTAAAGCTTAGGCGATAACTCATGTTATCAGATTTATCGGTCGCTCACCAAAACGAAAATTGTTGTTGCCGACGGCAAAATTTGATATCCAAATTTGAGGTGGGGTCAGAAATTACTCGTTTTAAAAATAATTACAAGCCTAATTGATCTTCTAGAGGTCTTAAAAGAACGACAATAAACCACAAAGTCAACTACTTTTTTTCCTTTTGCAAATAAGATCCGATTTAATATAGAAAAAGGCATTTACTTTTCCTTTAGGCAAGACAAATTTTCTCGTTTTGGAATTCGAAAAAATCTTGTAAAAGTGAAAACGGGAGCA